>CM033275.1:9043443-9283537 GCA_019343175.1 Oedothorax gibbosus | reverse complement strand
TTTAATGTTTAAATTTAAAAAGAAATAAGAAGCCATTTTTTTTAAAATTTAAAATCACTATTGCCATTGCCAACAATCGCTTGAGAAATTTTCTTTTAAATAAAAAATTAAAAAAAGAAATTTTTTTTTTGCGAAAAAAATCATTTTTGAAAGGACGGTCAAATACCGAAAAAATCAGTTTGAATAAATTTTCCCAAAAAGGAGTTTTTTTTTGATTTTAGTTAAAAATGAAATTTTTTGCTTTGTTTTTAAAAAGCGGGGAAATATTACATATTTATTTTTTGCAATAAATTAATTTGCAAACAATAAGAAAAAATTATTAAATTTTTTGAAAGAAAATAAATGAAACTAGCCAAATTTAGCGTGTTAATGTTTAACTCTCTGATTGATACAGAGGTATAAACCTGTCACCTGACTGTCAGGTTTTCCAGCAACACACAATTTTAAATTTTTAAAAATTAAATTATTTTATTACTTTTTAAAAAATTTTAATGCAAAAAAGGGCCCTTTTAAAAACCTTTCTACTACATAAATTAATTTTATTTAAAAATTTAAAACTTGAATTTTATGTTAAAACTTAATTTAAATCTCATGCAGTGAAAACGAGTTTACACTTCAGCCAATTTGCTTAACCCTCAGAGGGTTAATATAGAATTAATACTGTGTTTGGTGCCTTTTTTCCTGTTCTACACAAATGCCGTGTGGAAGCAGGCTAAGTGACAGGATTCTGTTACAAACCTACTTTTTGTTAAATTGTGATATTTGTATACATTTTTAGTTGTACTAGACTTTAAGAAATATTTTTATAGTTTATTATTATTTATACACTCGTAAAAATTGATTTCTTAGTAGACAGTAATTTAATCAATTTTTTTCTTACAGAAAAGTGCAAATGGAAATGCCTCAACAAAGAAGCGCACTTTAGCCAAACAAGTCGTAAGTTCTCATTAATAATCATACTAAGCATTTATTTTTATCACATTTTATTGTTTGTAAAAATTGAAAAATTCTCTTACAGGCTGAAGTCAAATGGATTGAAGAACAAATTTATGAAACAAAGAACAGGACTTATTACAGTGAAGTCATTGTTAATAAGGAGCGTGTAAGAAATTTATCTTTTTTATAATATTTGATGCTATGTATGGGAGGTTGGAGAGCCTAGTCGGTTAAGGCGTTCATCTTGCATGCAGAAGGTCCTAGGTTCGAGTCCGGGGATCGCCAAAATAATTGCCGACATATAAACAGCCTGCGAATAATACGCAGTGTAGAGGGATTGTACATGAATTATCCTCCATGGATTAACGAAACCGAGGTCTCACTAATTTCGCTACTACCCAAAATTTCGCAAAGAAGTTCAATTACTATCGTGACTAGCTCATTTTACAAGTGGCAGTGTTTGATAAGAATGTGCATGTGAATTGTGATGTGTCAAGTAAATGAGATCCAGCCAGTGTTGAATAGGAGTGTAAGATGAATGGATAGTGGCCAATTGTATGACATCCCAAACACCCTTTAATAACACCCCTCAAGTCACTATTATCACTAAAAGTCACCTATTTTTCTTTAGTCACTGAAAGTCACTATTAGCCAAAACTAGTCACTGAAGCCACTATTTTTTTTTTATAATTCTACGCCATTTAAACTTTCATAAATCCTACACATTTTGAGAAAGATTCAGGTTTTTAAATATATAAAAAAAATTCAGTAGTATTATTCAATGAATATGGTTTCAAATCCTTTCACACAGTTTCTGAATTGCAGTACTGTGGTTTCGGAGATCTGTGCAGCAGAACAAAGAGCTATTGACAGCTAGGTAAACAATGTAAAGGTGTTTCTGATAGTCGTTTTTGGAATGCAATCTTTTTGCAAGTTTCGCAACAGTCAAGCTTCCATTTTCCTGGGTATCGTAAAATATCTTTGAAAAAAAATAGGATTGTGGATGTGTTGTGGATAATACACCCGTCAGTTTTTGGGTTCGAGCCCTAGCTGAGTCCTCAGATTTTCTGGATGGGAAAATCGTGGGCACCCATGTCACATGATTATGTGGCATGTAAGAGACCCTTGAGTACCCATTTGGCTTGGGTTCTCTCGGCATACTTAAACATCCACAGAGAGCTCAGATTCATTGTAATCTAAGCGTCAAAATTGCTAGCGAGAGTCGCCTAGATGGTGCCACTAGAAATGGCTGTCAGTTCTGGGGAATATGCAGAGTCTGCAAAGGCTTAACCACCAATAAAGTAGCCCTGTTGGGAAAAAACATCCATGAATAATCGGAAGTTAACTGTGTGTGATTATTAAGTTTGTTTATGAAAACAAAAATCTAGGAACTTTGCGAGAAGTCATGATTTTTTTTAAAAAATTGACTTTAACTGAACTTTTATTATGTTTAGCTTAACTGTGGTGATTTTGTCCTGATTGCTCCCTCTGATCCTAGTACTCCAATGTACATTGCAAAAATACAGTCCTTGTTTGAGACCTCATCACACAAAAAGATGTTCCATGCTTTGTTTTACGAGTAAGTGAATTCTTTTATCTATTTTATTATGGGGAAATCTTGTTTACGTGAACTCACTTAATGGAAAATTTTGCTTAAAATGAGCTAAAAGCATTTCTTTGACCTTTTAAGCTTAAAATAAATGCTTAACTAAAATAGTTGTGTAATGTAAATAACTTTAAATGAAATTCTGCTTAGTATGAAATAAAAATTCTGCCACCCAATTCTTTTTTTACATACGATTTTTTAAACAGATTTTATGTAAAAGAAAATCTTTCATGTTGCAGTTATTTTTTATTTCTTCAGTGGAAAAGTTTGATATTTAATCAAATTATAATGCAATGTTTTAATATCTATTTCAGTGTATCTAACTAAAATGTGAGAATACATATTTCTGTACTTTAATGATAACCAATGTCTTTCACAAAGCTTTCACTTTGAATATAAAAAAAACTATTTGGGAATTTTACTTACAACGCCAATAGTTTGATTTTCTTCCACAGCTAAAAAAAATGTTTTTAACTGTAATAAGGTTAAATGTCATTAACTCTATAAAATATGACCTTATGACTATTTAAAATTAAAACAAATTCTACAGTTTTTTCCTCAAGAATGCAAACTAACAGCAGATAAGTGCACAAAAATAGTTATTGAGTATTTAGTTTTTGATAAATATTGCCTTCTTAATTTTAAAAATATATTTTTTTGTGTGTCCAGGCGAGGCTCCAACACTGTTCTTGGAGAAACATCTGATCCTTATGAGGTATTTGGGACGTTTGAATGTGAAGACAAAGAAATCTCTTCAATCAAGTCTAAGTGTACGGTAAGTCATTTGTTCTAACTTATCTGTAGTTAGTAGTTATTGTACAAATTGTGGTCAATGTCCAGTTATATTTTATAAATCCAAGTTTTAGATTAGTAAATCATAAAATATAGTATGGTAGAAGCCCAATTATCCAAATCCATTGGAATGAGTTCCCATTCAGAAAATGGAATATTAGGATTATTAGATTTTTTCCAAAAAAGTTTTTACTTTAATAAATTACTGTATGTATATGAAAATAGGATTAAAAAATTACTGTAGGATGAAAAAAATAATGTTAAGCTTATGGATAGGCGAAAGGATTTTAGGTTGCTAAAAGCTTGGATAATTGGAGCTCTGCTGACATAGGAGAGGGAATAGAAATTGCCTGTAATAAAATCATAGTGTCTTTGCACACAATCATTTGAATTTCTAAATGATAGTTTGGGCTGAATACCCATTTAGTTGCAGGCCTTTTCACTTTACTGAAGTATTAATCAGTAAATTCAAAAATTTGTGGTCGCAAAGTGCGACTGAATCTTTCATTTTTGCGACAACATATTAAATTTCGTCACAGTTATTGTGACTAGTTTTTAAAAATGGTTTGTATTTATTTTTATCGTGGTTTCCAATGATCTCACCAAAAATAATCTTTAAATAACAAATCTGCACTGATCCTAAATTTGTAAAACTTAAACCGTGATCATGGAAATCTTAAAAAAAATTCAGAAGGCCTAGAATCAAACAACTCTATCCGTCTGTAAATTGGGAAACTTCAACAAACTCTGGAAAATCTTCAAATCGAAGAAAATCCTGAAATTGCAGCGATTTTAAAATTAAGAAACTCAGATGATACAAAAACTTAAAAAAACTGAGACGACCGTAATTTTCAAAAACACCTGCTATCATAAATTGTGATTTCTTAAATTTTAGAATTCTAGTTATCTTAAAATTATGAAACTTGAGTGATTCTATAATCGCAAGATTTCGATGATTCCATAAGCACGCAACTCCAACTTCAAACTCGCACAGTTTGAAGAATTTGTAAGTATTTTAATATGTGGGTCGATAAAATGGGGACCAAGCATTCTTGGGAATTAAACCCTGGGGGTTCTGCGTGAGGTGAACGTAAGCTGAAATGAACGCAAGCTTCACATAAGCTGAAATGAACATAAGCTTCACGTAAGCTGAAATGGGCACGGCAGGCCTTGGCCCACTAATGGGCTGTTGCGCCGAAGAGTTTTTATTATTTTAATATATTCTTTTTAAAAATGCTCCTAGGTAATGTGCATTTACTCCTAGTTTTTTAAGTTAGTAGCACAGATTGCTCCTAAATTTCTTTATCCAATTTTGAACACTGGTATTAATTAATAGAACACATAGCAGACATAACTCTAACACAACTTTAATTCAACCAAATCTAGATAACTCTCATTTTGTTTGTGGGAAAACCTCTAGAAAATGGAAAATATAAAATAAATTTGAATTAGATCTAAAGTTTTTTTTCCTAATCATATTTATTCCTTTTAGCTTCCACACTAGGTTTATAACATAAAAAGTGGAAGGTATTATATTCGTTCAGTCCGTCTGTCACCCACTTTCATAGCCTAAACTACAAATGCTTCAGGCAAGTTTGATGCGTCCAAAAATTCAGCACATCAAATTTAGAAGACATTGAAAAGCTCAGAAAAAATTTCGAATTGAAAGTGCTTCAATAATTAAAAAACAACAAAATTTAATGCTCATTAAAAAAAAAAACTGAAGAAGCGATTTTTTATTCGAATTAAATAGCCAATTGCCATTCTCAACAATCGTTCGAAAAACTTTATCTTTTAAATAATAAATTTTATTAAAAAAATTGCGACATAAATCAGTTTAAAATGTATTGCTTCTATTTAAAAGCGTGGAATATTACATATTTATTCTTTGAAATACAAATTAATTTAGCAAAGGATAAGAAATAATTATTGAATTTTCAAAAGAAAATAAATTAAACTAGCCAAATATAGTGAGTAAATGTTTAACATAGAATTAATACTGTGTTTTGTGCCTTTTTCCCTGTTGAACAAAAATGTTGTGTGGAAGCGGGCTAAGTGACAGATTTTGTTACAAACCTACTTGTTTATTTTCAGGTCTTCTACAAGGCACCCACTGAGAACTGGTTTATGTTGGGTGGAACAGAACAGTCACTTGAAGACCTACCGCCCTTAGAAAACGAAAAGAGTTTTTACTATCAAAAATGGTAACTATAGGGTTTTTCACACAACTACTTGCTATGAATTTACTATATTAAAAAAAATTGTAAAATTTCTTTGGTTTGTGGAAATGGGTGTTTAAAATGAAATTGAAGAAGGATAAGTAAATGAAGAAAAAGTTATAAATTAAAATTGAATGCAAATGTAATTTTAAGCCTGTCACTCAAAGTTAATCATGTTAAATCTTAAATTAAAAGTTTTATTTTAAAAACTGAATTTGAATATTTTTGTGGATTTTTTGTAATAATTCTAATATATATTTTGTTTTTTAATATTTAGAATGACTAATATGTACAATAATTTTTGTTTTTGGTAATTGTTTGTTTTTGTATACTTATCAATAATGTCAAAAAATAGGATTGAATCAAAAATTGACATTTACATGTTGATTGCCTTTTTGATATTCAACCACAATTCTTTTGTGTTTTCATTGTTACCTTTAACTATTTTGCTCATTTAACAATACCAGTTATTGGAGTAACACGTTACTTTTTTCAGGTAATGACGTTAGATATTTCAGAAAGTAATTTAGTTACTTATAGCGGTAATGAAGTATAAAAAAATTTACTTTTTGTTCCACTTTTCACCTATTTTTTTATATAATAAATATAAATGGCTATAATATAATTCCCCTTATTAAAATAGGTTTGAATATATTTTACTGTGAAACTCTATATTGAAAATCAAAAAATGTTTGAACCAATTTTTGAAAGTGGAATTATCGGGACATTTAAGCCATCTACATTTATCGCATTAAAAAGTTTGTAATTATATTCAATACAGCCGAAGTAATTTGACTTGGGAAATTATTCTTTCCCATTGGATTAACACAGAGAGAAGACTTAGAGACCCGACGTCCGCTTCCATTTCTATTAAAACTTACCACATAATCAAAGTTACTTCTATGTAATTTAAGCAGGAATAGGAGTAAAATGTTGCTCGTAACAGTTGTTGTTCGTTTTTTTGCTCGTTTTTTTAGGTAACGCTGAGTAACAGCGTTAGATTTCTCAGAAAGTAACTATAACCTAGTTACTTTTGGTGGCTACAAAGCAACGAAAAATTGTGTTACTTTTCCATTACTTCTCACGTCACCCTTAACAGATATTTTCGGCAGTTCGGCTTAAAGTAATTATTTAGAATTTAACTTTTCCCAACTTTGAAGTTAACTTTTATTCTTAACTTTTTTCCGATGGTAACTATTTCTTTAACCTTGATTATCTTTGAGAAATGGTTAATTTTTCTTATAACTTGAAATTTCTAACTAAAAGTAAATATAATTACTTTTCGTATTAAGTAACTGTAATTAGTTACTTTTCCTATTAAGTAACTGTAACATAGTTACTTTTTTAACTATGTAACTGTAACTAGTTACTTTTTCTCTCAACTGTGTAACATGGGTACTTTTTTAATTAACTAACAGTAACTGTAACAATTACTTTTTAAAAGTAACTTTCCAATCCCTGTATTTAAGGTACGATGGTGAAACTTGCCGATTTGAAGATCCTCCTGAGTCCCATGACAGTAATCCCTTACAAATCAAAGTACTCGAAGACGGGGACAATTTTATTAGGTGCTTAGGATGCATCAAAGAGGCTGCAGATGAAAGGGTGAGAATTTTATGTTTTAGACAATTTAAAGTTAGTTTTAAAACAAATTAGTAAGAGTGTATCCACTTTTTAATAACACGTTTATATATTTTTATGTTAGTGAAATTTCATTTTCCCATTGAATTTTGAAAAAGCTTAAATTTTCTATCACTTGAATACACTATGTTCTATGATATGTGATTAAGAAAAATACATTTAAAAGTTATAAATATAATAGGTTTGAAGTTTTGAAAAAAAGGCAAAAAACGACTAACTTCGAAATATCAGCCAAAATTTGCAGATAAATTATTTAGCTTCCAAACTGCATTTTTCGTGTTTGAAATACTTCAGTTTTTACGAAAAAAATTGTTTTAAACATATTTGTTTGTAATTTTAAGTCTCGCAAAAGATTGAAAATGTACAAATGTGAAGAAATTTTGGGATTTTACTTGCTCCCAAATCTAAGCTATATTGCAGTCAACACCATAAAAAACATTTTATTACATTAAAATAAAAGATTTATACAATATGAAGTCTATTTGAGCAGGAAATCGGCCTTATATTTCTAGAAAGTCGGGACCGTCGCGTGGTGCGGGGCCCGTTACCCCTTATTATGATGGCTCCAAATAACAGTGAAAAAAAATGAAAATTTGCTTTGAATATGGGTGAAAACATTTAAATTAATCTATATTTAACTATTTTAAAAGAATTCCTGTTAATGCAACAGTTGGCTAAGGATACCGGTATAAGAAAAAAAAAAATCAATTCCCGATATTTGGGCAAAGGTTGGTATGATGTTGGTACTTATTCCAGCGTCAATGCCTCATTCATTCGACAAATATCAATTACCGGTTATCAACCTTGAATAAATACGAACACTTTCTGCAAGGGAAGTATAATTTTAAAATCTTATGTTTTAACCAGTCATGACAATTTTAAACCAGAAATGACATTAAAGTTTACACTTAAAATTCAAATATTTTTCGTTTTACTTGCTTTAATATTAAAAATTAAAATCTAATGAAGTAATGAAGTTTTAAAATAAAGATTCTGTTGCTGGTACCGATAGAAGAGGGAAAATGGGAGTTATTAACCATATGTACGACTTTCGTGTTCGTCAGTCGGCACTTGAAAACAGATGTAACGCATAAATTTGGATGGCCACTTGAGAACGCATACTTCAATAGGTAGAGCTTATATCATATCGAGGAAGCAACGAATTCGGTTTTAAGGAATGATTTCGATTGAGTTTAGTAAGAATTGTTGTGAAATGTCATGTCAGTAAAAGAAGTTTGGTACCAGACAGTAAAATTTTCGGTTTTCTTAAGTATGTTACCAGGATATGAAGATGTGATATTTTATTGCTTAGAAGAAATCTCATTTCTTTTAAATGAAAACGTAGAATTTTTAAAAATAGCAGACAGTGTTGCTGTACTCGGGTTGAAGAAATTTATCACAAAGCTTTCATTCCAGTAGTGCCGCACACTCGTATCATACACATGATAAAACTGTTTAACGGTATAAGTATTGCAAATTGAAAAAAAAAAACTTTCAAACATTTCAATAAATGTGGAAGTTATCATGCTAAAGTGAATGAATTCGTAAATGAAGCTCAAACAAACTTTTTGATATTACAGCATGTAAGTGTGAAATATCCTTTTCTTGTGGATGTGGCAAAAATGCAAATAATTGTACTTGCCTTGCAGTGGTAGACTGCAAATGGGAAAAAGAAAATCTTTTACTGAGGGCCCAAAACACGTGTTTCAAGCAATCAAAACTTCAAGTTACTTGCCAGCAAATTTATCGATAATGAAAACTAAAAAAATACCTATTTTGCGCATTCTGAAAATGTGCTATTATCAAAGCTCGTTGATGATCGCAAAGATATTTTAGAGCTGGGCCACAATAGAATAATAAAAGCAAGGAAAGTAATATCGAAGAATGAAAAAAATGTGATGTTTTAAAACGCTCAAAATTGACTTTAATGCTACAGATTATAGCAGATTAATAAATTGAGATGCATGTAAATTATATCTACCACCCATTCTGAGGAACATTAGTAACATTGAAATGTTATCACTTATTAAAATGTTAAACTGAGCTCATGAGTAAAAGTAAGAAGTTTCCTACCACACTCAATCAGTCGAGAGTTGTGTTAAGCTTGTAAAACAGGCCTCACCTAAAATATGTGGTCATTAATCTCGAGATGGCTTTATAAGGTCTACTCTTTTGTCTAGAAGCCATATGCAGAAATGGCATAAAAATCTACCTTTAAATGCATTTACTTGGAAAAGGAACACTAAAGAATAAATATCTATACACATTTATATAATTCCATATCTGTGTATTAAACTTCAAGACGATACGTAACTTTTGTGTCCTGTTTGAAGTTGATACTCGAAAATTTTGTTTTTTCGACCCACCCTAATGTGCCTAATGTTTTTATGTAAAGCAGATCAATAAATCTCTGGTAGTACTACAAAAAGGAAATTAATTTTAGTTAAAAGTCACACATTTGAACATGGATTCTGATTCGGATTTTCAAAAACAATTTGAAAGTTTCTAGCTTCCAGAAGTTCTTGCAACAACAGTAATTCATGTAACTAGAGTGCCAAACATAAGCATTATTAACAACAGTGTATTTTATTTTCACTGCTTTTGAGTGAAAAAAAGTACTTTTTTTCACCGTTTCAAAAAGTCTAACTTTTTGCGCGTGTCTGATATTAAAACTATAATGTAAAAGTCTTTATTTTTGCGCAATTATAAAACATATATTTAACCTGAGAAACAAATTAGCTGAAGTGTAAACTTGTTTTCACTGCATGGGATTTAAATTTGTAACTGAAAATTCAATTTTTTTAAAATTACATTTCTGTTGCAGATGTTTATACAAGACTTCTCTATACTTCAAATTTAGAAATTTAAAAATCATAAAATTTAGATTATGTGTGATTTTGGAAAACCCGCCAATCAGGTGACTGGTTTATACGTCTGTATCCCTCAGAGGGTTAAGTAGCTTCCTATGCCTCCTCAGGGCTGGAGAGTCCAGTCGGTAAGGTGCTAGCCTGCCATACGAAAGGTCCCAGGTTTAGGTCCGGGCATTGCCAAAATAACTGCTGACCTATGAACAGTCTGTGCAGCCAAAAAGTCCATGAATAATACCCTGTGGAGACTCAGTGCAAGTTGAATACGCTACAAAGTCCCAATGCTGTGTACGATAATGCACTTAAAAGTAGCTTTAGGTGCCGCATACTCAGGTGTCGGCTCCTCACTTGACTGTGGTTCTAAATCACAACGCCAGTAGCCCTCATGTAGCTCTAGTGTAACAAAATTTAACACAGCCAAACTTATGCCTCTTCCCATAAAAAAACACCACATAAAAAATTTTGAAAATAGTTTTAGAGTCAGTAAATTTCCTCTTTGAACATACCCCCCCCCCCCCCCCCAATTTGTCCCAAAATCCATAAAAATTCCTTAAAACTTTTACCATTATAAAAATTAAATTGTATACAGCTGAAATTAGATTTATAGATTATTTAACGATCTTACACATCAGGAAGCATCCACATAATTCTATCACTATTTTTTGAAGACCCTAAACTCCTAAAATGACGATTAAGTCTTTATTAAATTTGCTTAAGAAAAAAATTAAGAATCAGCTAATGAACCTACTTATTGGTTTCCTTCAATTAAAATATTTACGCTTATAGATTCTGAAACTTAAATTAATAATTTTTCCTTTAACTAAGTAATAATTGAAGAGTACAGATGAAAAAACCCTTCATTGCATATTAATCTGTCTGCATCATTCCTCTTTGGAGACGATAAGCGAGTCATCGCCTAAACTGGTGTAAGGAAACCTCTTCTTACTAGGTTCTTCTTTCGTGGCAACTCTGATTCACACCAGACACAAGTCCCATGCTTGTACCGTGAGAGAAGAAGCAAGGGAAAAACCTTTTTCTGTCCCAACTGTGCCAAGCAGATCTGATTATGGGAAGATTCCTGTGCAATCAAGGGGTTTTTCCCCTTTACTCTTCAATTGTTGTTGTTTAGTACTTGCATTCTGGTTTTGATTTGTTATCTTAATCTCATTCTTTTTTTTTTTTCTGTTAAAGAATGACTACTGCGAGCTGAAACCTTCTGGAGAAGAAGAGAGTGATACTAAATACTTTTCCTCTGCCACTTTCAAGGGTTTCACTCATAGACCTGGCGACAGTGTTTATCTCTCACCAGATGTATTCAATGTAAAGAGAGAATCTGAAAAGAAGAGTCAAAGTGTAAAAAATAAAGAGGTGTGGCTTTTTTTTGCTTTTTATTCTAACGATAAACAAGGCAATTGTTTAAAAATTCACAGTGAAAAAATAATTCAGGCTTTAACGGGTTCATCTTGAAAGAGAGCAACAAAATGTACATTTTAAAATTCTTGTTAAATTAGCTGTGATTAAAAGTCTTTATATTTCATATTTATATTGAATTAAATTGAAGTACATAGCTCTATGAACATTTACTTAACTTTTTTTTTTGTTTCTTGATTGATTAAGTTTTTGTACAAAAAATATGTATGTTTTATATGTTAGTACCTGCAGAATTTTTAGTTTTTTTGACTTGGATATAATATTTTTCTGATTTTGTTTTAAAGGTTGATGAAACTATGTATCCTGAAGCATACCGGAAAAACGATTATATTAAGGGCTCAAATGTCGATGTTCCAAAGCCTTTTGCTGTTGGCTACATTGTAAATATATTCCAAAATCAAAAGAAATCTTCAATGCCTAAACTGACAGTGAAAATGTTTTATAGGTAATTTGACTCTTATTCGATTGTGTCTGATGCACATGCATGCAAGCTTAAATTGTTTAATGTAGTTTTTTGGTGGTTTTAAATTGTCACCTTGTCATGCATGATAGTTAGTTCTGCCTTTCGGCAGAAATCCGTATTTTTAATCTCATTTTGGCCGATCCTGAGATCGATGCAGAACTGTTGAGAAATTGTGACCCATATATAGGGGGTCCTATCATCAAATGAGGCAAGACATTACGATGCATCGATGTTTGGTTGACCGATCCGTCCTGGAACTATGAAAATAATGGTATCAACAGCCATTTCGTCGCAAATAAGCGAGCAAAAATTTTGTGGCATCGTTTGGTTCACTCATCCTTTAACTATAAAAATAACTTACTGTAATGCGATTTTGCCGCAAAATAAGCACAAATTATGAGGCGTTGAATTTTGATTGGCAGGTCCATTTGAACTAAAACTAAAAAAATAACGAGTTACTACTGCAATTTCAAATCAGAACGTTTGGTTGAAATAGAAAACGGTCAATGAAGATGTGAAAGTTCACCTACCTTGGACTTGGTTGATGGAAAGGAGGAACGACGCTGAAATAATTTAAAATCGTAAGCACAAACTGTTTAAAATCTAAATAGAGTATGGCAGTCAAGCATTTACTGTTAAAACAAAAATCAATATATTTAATGCTATGGTCAAAGTGTACTTCATACGACAGAACGTGGAATAACTAAGCAACAAGAGAAAAAGGTAATAGCTGCAAATAATGCTTAGAAAAATTTAAAATTATGCACAACATATCAAATGCAGACTATTCAAAAAACAACTAGAACCAATAACTAACACATCAAGAGAGAAGATGGAGGGATCGGACATGTGCTGCGAATGCCGCAACAAAGTCCCCAGTGGCATTGCAATGGCCAGAGGGAAAGAAAAGAGGGAGACCTAACTAACATGGAGAAGGATGGTGGAAGAAAGAGGAATCAGGCGGGTGGACGTCATGGTCAGAGCAAGAGCTACCGCAGCGATCGGCGGAGTGGCAAACTAGGTGTCGGGCCTTCTGTGCCACTTGGCACGAAGAGGATAAGTGAAGTGACTGCAATTTCGCTGCGAACTAATTCACTGAAACAGCGATACAATTCGCTAGAACTGCCATGCAATTTTTAATGATTGTTTACTTTTTCTTTGCACCGTAATTCGGTGAAACTAAACTTAAATTTCAATAAACAATATGTTCAAATAACAGGTTCTAATAATGAAAACATTAATTTTAATTAAAAATTGAAGATGAATTAAGATTGGATTATAGTAAGTTTTCTTTAATTATCGGCCAGCAAACAATAGTTTCCTCCATTCTTGGTCTATATGAATGAAAACTAAACTTAAGTTTCAATGAAGAACAAGTTTAAATAATAAATTTTAATAATAAAGGTAAAAAATATAGTTCAAATTTTAAAGATGAATTAAGATTAGATTACCAAAAGATATCTTAAAATATCGCCCAAAGGCTGCTTCTATTAGAAGAGGATCATCTTCACCTGACCAAAAATATGCAATCCAATAATGCTTCTTGATTTACTTATTTTGCTGCCTAGTAATTTTCACAATCTACCGATGACGTCATGTTGCACCAAAATGATTGACAGTTCTCTGGCTCTGTGCGATCGGAAGATTATCTCGTTACTTTTGTAGCTCCAGTTTAGGCCAAGTCAATCAACTAATAGAATATTTTCTTCTGATTAAGTGTATGAATCACAGTGTCCGTGAATCGGGATCACAAGAACAGCTTGAATGGGGAAAAAATACTTTTTGTTTATGTTTGAACCTTTTTTTTTCTACTTCGGCCTATACTGGGGTTTTTGATTATAGAAAATTTTTAGTTAAAAAAAAGGGGAGTGTTCGCTTATACACGCTTTATATATTTAGGCTGTTAGTGAATTACGTGTCCTTGAAATTTTTTGGAAGAGTGCTTGTATTTTTTTTTTTCCAAACTTTGAATGAACTTTGTTAATAGGGATATGCATTGAAAGGCCAAATGTAAGGGATTTCAATCACAACGAGGCATTTTTTCCAAGTCCGGCGCCTAGATATTTAGCCTTATGGTACTGCCAGCGACCAAAACTTCTTAGTAACACACCAAATGAACAGCTAAAAATGTTCACACACATAGACAATTCATAAAAAAATTATCAATGTATTTGTTAAGCTATGCTGCTAAACAAAATTAATCAACTGCTACACAAAAATTGATTTGTGTAGCAGTTATTCCTACGCATTCCTCCTCCTTTAAATTGAATCCTGCTTGCAACGTAATGGGATGATCTAAGCTCTTAAATGGTACTTGTTATTGATTTTATATTTATCTAGTAAGAGTAATTTATTAGTTATCAGATTTTTTTATTAAATACGATTTAATATGGCATCGATATACAAATTTAAAGTAAAACTAAATTACATTATTCAAGCAGCATTTTTTTTTCTATGTATGCATTTTGTAGGAACTAATATAACTGCATTTTTTATTGGTTTGCACGTAGTTACGCAGATAGTGAAAAAAAAAAACAATTCAGTGTTCAGCCTTTTTGGTTAGTTTGCACTTTCATGCCTGCCTTGTGGCTCTTGAAATTAATATGAAAGGGTTAAAAAAAATGAAGTCGCATATTTCATTATTATTGAAGGGAGAAGGTATACAGCAAAACTCGCATTCTCCAAAGTATAACTAAGATAAATTGTCCAGCCCCGTTCATTGGTGACTTTTGACGATTGTTAATTCAATTGGACAAAGGCGCCAATGAACGGGCCGAACCCTATATCTTAGCTATACTTTGGGGCTGCGGAGCCCAGCCGGTTAAGGCGTTCGCCTTTCATGCGGAAGGTCCCAGGTTCGGGTCCGGGCATCACCAAAATAACTGCCAACCTATAAACGGCCTGTGCAGCCAAAAATGCCTGACTAATAATACGCTGTGTAGGGGGAGTACACATTAAAATGCTCCAAAGTCCCAACGCTGCGTACGATGTCGCCCTTAACGGTCGCGTTGGGTGCCTACTCGGGTGTCGGCTTGTCACTTGACTGTGGTTCTAAATTACGACACCCGTGGCCAATAGCCCTCGTGTAGCCCTAGCGCAAGGATAATTCAAACTAAACTAAACTTAGCTATACTTTGGAGAGTGAGAGTTTTTCAACTATACCCTTCAATTGTGTAGGTTTTTTTTAACTTTCGGGAAAATATCTCTTTCTATCACTACAAATTATGTCATTAAATTCAATGTTAGCATTAATCACTTGCCCTGTAAATGTACTTTTAGACCTGAAGATACACATCGTAAAAAAGACTCTTCAAGCTATGAATTGGATCTTAATCTGCTCTACTTCAGCAATGATGGTAAGAAAAAAAATTTCCCGTTTATTATAAAACAAATAACCTTGACTTCAAACAAATATTTCCAGAGTTTTTGGATTCACATCATCCTGTCATAATTCCGATGTTTTTGCTGCACTCCATTGAAACAAACACTTTAAAAATCTGTTTTTTTATTGCTTGTAAATTTTAAATAAAAATCAATGTTGAACAAAAACTATTTACCTGAACAATACAACAATTTTTCTCAACTTATTGCTTAATAAACCCATAGTTAATTATTTACAACCTGTATCTCTGACTTGATAATACTGCCGTTCAGACTATTTCCTCTCCTGCTATACTCCCTCTGTTTACAACGCAAGATTCGAAAACACTTTTTTCTCCTTTCCCCCTATGTGGTATTCTAGGAAACCGTGTGAACATTGTTTTTCTAAGCTTACCTTGTTTGAGACTCCAAACGAAAGTTGGTTGGGAAAAAAACAAAACTTTGACACTCGTGCCGTTTCCTGGAAAATCGCACAAGGGGGTAGGGCAAGAATGAGTTTTTGAAGCTTGAATTGTGATTGGAAAGGTATAAAGGTATTCAATAAAATTCAATATTGGGTCTGCTTATTTATTAACTAAAGCATAGAAATTAACCTTTACAATCATTAGTATGTTACGGGTTAAATTTTCACTTGCCTTTAACATGTTTACAATTGAAGAGACTAGGGGAAGAACCCCTTGATTGCACAAGAATCTTCATGTAATGAAATCTGCTTGGCCGACCTTGGCGACAGAAAACCGGTTTCTCCCTTGCTTATTCTCTCATGGCTCAAGCATGGGACTCATGTCTGGCGTGAATTAGGGTTGCTACGAAAGAAGAACCAAGTAAGAAACCGGTTTTCTTACACCAGTCTAGCCGATGACTTGCTATCTTTGTCAAGCAAACCTGATGCAGACAGACTACTATGCAATGAAGGGGTTCTTCTCCTGTACTCTTCAATTATTGAATTATTTATTTACTACCCTGCAAATACTATATGTGTTTGCTTGGTCTGAAATCTGTTATTTTTGCGATTTTCCTGTATAGAAATAACAGTGGAGTTCTCCAAAGTGGAAGGAAAGTGCTATGTTATCTTTGGTGAGAATTTGACTGAGGCTCCTGAAGATTGGACTAGCAAGGGGCCAAACAGATTTTACTTCAACGAAAGCTACGACAAAGCCACAAAGACTTTTGAAGAACCACCGACTTTTGCTCAGAAAATAGGAAGAATAGGAAAGGTTGGCTGTATTTTTATGTCTAAATAAGCATTGCCTGTGGGCTGACTCTTATTCAAAATACCATAGAGAACTCAAAATTGCATTGAAAAATTAAAGTTATGCGAATTATGTGTAAAAAAAATTGGATAGGTATATTAGGAATGCTTGTTTTAAGTTATGGTAGAATTTAAAAAAAAACTTTATTTCATAAAGATCTATGGTACTTACTAATGTTGTCAAAGACTTTGTTTCCCTTTAATTAAAGATACTTCAATATGCATTTTTATAATCAGATAAGTCAAGGAATTAAAAAAAAATTGACAAAATTGCCACCGAAACATTTAACCGTATTTCATGTTAACCGTCAGGATATTGAACCAGTGAATAGCTTTAAAAAAATAACATCTAAAAATTATTCTAATTTTATATTGGAATACTCTATAATAATTTTACAATAATACATAGACATAAACGAATAATGCATTTACAAATCATGGGATACCTTGTGATTTTCTCAGAAGTAGAAGACAATTTATTTTTTAAATTTTTGTTGTGCCTTTTTTTAATGTTTGGCTTCATTTGTTTTTCCAAACTTTGAGTTACTAAGAAGAAAAAGTCAAATTCTGAAATTTTCATTCGGGTTAAGCGGAATTTCGCCTAAGCGATTTCGTGTGCAGAGATCTTTTAGCTGTAGCTCAAAGCTTTACAGGCCGGGGAGATGCTTCAGTTCATCTTAAGCGAAATTTGTATTAAGTGATTTCTTGTTAATGAGGTTCGACTGTATTACATGTTTTAACATTATTTTTAATGCTATTATTTGTGCAGGGTGGTAAAGGTATGAAGGGGAAAAAGAAAGCAACCAATGGTGTTACAGAAGAAGTTCCAGAAGAACTCTTCCCCTCAATCACCCAAAAACTTAAAACTCTTGATGTATTTGCTGGATGTGGAGGTAATTTTATATACTGTTTAGACTTTTTGTAAGAAAACTATGAACTTAGTTTGTGTTTGTAGAGTTGGGATTTTTATAATCCTTTATTCCTTAATTCCCTAGAGACGCCTTATTATTACAATTTGAATTTTAGTACATTGAAAGTTCTTGTTTCAGACTGGGAAAATCCAAATTAGACATGCAAAATAAAAAGGATAGGTTGGAAAGAAATTATTTGATAATGGAATGTATTGAATTACTATAAAAACAACTTTTCTTAAAAAGAAATATTTTTAGGTTTATGAAAATAGATTCGTGTTAGACTATAGACTATGTATTATCCAAAATTTCTATAAAAATAAATATTGCTGGAACTATTGACCTTGTACTTGATTTTACTGTTCTGGTATAGCAATATCATACTTGCCAACATGTACGGTTTGGCCGTACAATGTACGGATTTTCAGTGTATTGTAAGATTGTACGGACAATGAAGAAATTGTAGGTTTTTTTAAGAAATATCGATTTTTTTTTTTTTTAAATAACAGATTTTTTTCTACGTAGAGAATCCGATCCTTTTGTGGATCCGTTCATTTAAACCCGTTCACTCTGGACCGACCCATTATTAGCGCGCTCGGAACGAACTTGTACTTTCTTTCGACGTGACGTAGCGGATCCGAACCATCGTTCCCTTTGTGGATCAGTTCAATTGGACCCGTTCACTCCGGACCGACCCATTACTAGCGTGCTCGGAATGAGTTTACTTTCTTTTGACGTAGCGGATCCGAACCATCGTTCCCTTTGTGGATCGTTCAATTGGTCCGTTCACTCCGACCGACCCTTACTAGCGTCCCCTCGGAATGAGTTTACTTTCTTTGACTACGATCAACCTCGTTCCCTTTGTGGATCCGTTCATTTAGCCGTTCCTACCAACCGATCATGAGTAGCGACCTTGGATGATTTTTATGTTGTTTCAACTATATCTGTAAAATGGTAGACTATAGTGAATTAGCGTTTATATCGATTTTCAAGATGTAGGAAGTCAAAAACAAAGGAACTAAGTTTTAACTAAATGTCCTTGAATTGCATTTTATTATCACAAAGGCATCGAAAATTTGTTTGAAAAGTTTGACAAGACTTGAAAAGCAAATAATAAATTCTAACTAATGAACGACTAATTTTAATGGTAATATTTGTAAATTTTGTGAAAATTTTCTTAATATTACATTATTCTTTAATATTTTATTCTACTTAATCAAGTTAGAAAATGTGCTACAAAATGTAAATTATGAAATTGTATAAAAATGTCATATATCAAAGTCTGGTTAAAGGTGCCTCGCGACTCCGCGAGGCATCCTCCTCGACCCCCTATAATTTAATTTTTTACAAGTCAGACAAAAACAATTAAAATTTTGTATGATATTCCTGATATAGAGAACTGTTTTTGATTATTGCATACATCATTAGTAATAAAATTACTGACATACATATTATATCCATCTAATACACCTCAACACTCTGTGTTATAATATTTTTACTTGTGATTAATGTGTTCTTTTGTGTTTGTAATTAATATCATCTAATTTTTTATGTTCCCAATATGGTCTTTGTGACCTTGTGTTCTGATTATTTTATTACTTTTTATTTGTTTATTTTCCTCAAATTCTTGTTTGTATGTTTTTGTGTAATAAAAATTATGATGATTAAGGTGGTATGCAAGCTCTATGTGATATTATCTTGCATCACTTTCATAGATTTTAACCTCAAAGTGTTCCGTTGTAGGTTTGTCCCAGGGCTTCCATGCTGCAGGTATCAGCGAGACAATGTGGGCCATCGAAAAGGAAGAGGCAGCTGCCCAGGCTTTCAGGCTCAACTTTCCAAACTGTGCTGTGTTCTCCGAGGATTGTAACTACTTGTTACGGCTGGTGATGGATGTGAGGCTCAACTTACATTTTAAGTTTATACAGTCAAACCTTGTTAACACGAACTTTCAATTAAGATGAACTGAAAACATTTCCCCTGCCTATAACGCTGCTGAGCTAATGTTAAAAATTCTCTTAATTTACTAGTCCAAATGAACTTTATTAATTGAATATTGAATTATATACAGTGTGTTACATAGTAAAATTAGCTTAATTTTTAGATGTTATTTTTTTAAAACTCTTCACTGGTTCAATGTAAAACAAAAATTCCTGACGGTTAACATGAAATGCTTCGGTGTTCCCTTCGAGTTCACCTTAACGGGGTTCGACTGTACAAGCTAATTTTGAATTTTTAAAATATTTTTTACGTGTATGTTAGTTGAGTGAGAGAGAGTTAAAAGAATTTTAGTGTGTCCTTTTAATGGTACTTCATAAAATTGTGCTCATTAGAAAAAGACCTTTAAAAATTTTTTGGTCAAGCAACCCTTTATGATTTTTAAAAAAATATTTATTCAATGAACTAATTAAAAGGTTTTGTTAAATTTTAAGTGGATTTTTATATTGTCCAAAATGTTAACATAATTAAATTATTTTTTAAAAAATCATAAAAGATTACAAAAATTTCTAGGCAGTTTTTGCTAGTAAATATCGCGACAATAATACAGGAAGAGGAAATAGTTCAATTTAATATACTTTTATGGGTGTAGCAAATTGCTTTTTGATGTGACGATATCAAGAGTACCCAGGGGGAAAAACCCTTCATTGACAGAGAATTTGTCCGTTTTGCTGTCAGCTTGGCGAGTAGTGGTGATTGGAAACCAGTTTCTCCCTTGCTTCTTCCGCAGTTCATACGCCAGACTGTTGTTTGGCGTGAAACTGGATCATAGCGATAGTAAACCTGTGCACCGCGTGATAAGAATCAAGGCGAAACGAGATTCTTCACGCCTGTTTAGACAATGACTCGCTATTTTTGCCAAACAGACCTGATAGACAGATTAATAAGCAATGAAGGGGGGTTTTCCCTTGTACTCTTCAAATGGTAATGGTAGGCTTCCATAGGTTAATATTATTTATGATTTTTATTATGTTAAAGGCCCAGTGTCTTAGAATAGTGGTAGTGCTTCGCATTGCCACGCCATAGGTCCGGAGATCGAGTCCCGGATCGGGCGAGGTTGACTCATCCTTTCATCCCTTAAGTGGGTCAATAAAATGAGAACCAAGCATGATTGGGAAGTAAACACTTGGGGGGGTTCTGCGTGAGGCTGACCGCCTTATTGGGACATGCCTAGCATCCTAGAGCCCTTGGTCATGTAAGCTGGAATGGCAAGGCAGGCCTTGGCCCACTAATAGGCTGTTGCGCCAAGGAGTTTAGTTTTTAGATTATTATGTTAAACTCTATAACAATAATCTTTTACAGGGCAATGAGACCACCCTCAAAGGCCAGTCCCTTCCCCAAAAAGGCGACGTAGAATGCATCACTGGGGGTCCCCCATGCCAAGGCTTCAGCGGCATGAACCGATTCAACTCTCGCGAGTACTCGTGCTTCAAGAACTCGCTGATCGTGTCCTACCTGAGCTACTGCGACTTCTACCGCCCTCGGTTCTTTCTCCTGGAGAACGTGAGGAACTTTGTGTCGTTTAAGAGGTCCATGATCCTGAAATTGACGCTGAGGTGTCTCGTGAGGATGGGGTACCAGTGTACCTTTGCTGTGTTGCAGGCTGGTAGCTACGGAGTACCGCAGACTAGAAGGAGGTGAGAGGTGTTGGTTATATAACTTCTTTTTCGCTCCAGAGGTACACATACGTGAACCTTTGTAGAAATCACTTCACAACTTCAGTTTGCTTTCCAAAAATACCGATACTGAAGCAGCTCATTTATTACTTGTATTGAAAAATGACTGTAATAAATCAGATGCTTCAGTTCTACCGCCACCGATTCTTTCTCCTGGAGAACGTGCGGAACTTTGTGTCGTTCAAGAGGTCCATGATCCTGAAGTTGACGCTGAGGTGTCTCGTGAGGATGGGGTACCAGTGTACCTTTGTTGTGTTGCAGGCTGGTAGCTACGGAGTACGCAGACTAGAAGGAGTGAGAGTGTTGGTTTATAATTCTTGCTCGAGTACTAGTGAACTTTGTAGATATTCACAACTTCATTGCTTCCAAAATACGATACTAAGGCTCATTATATGTATGAAATGCTGTAAATCATGCTTCGTTCTCGCACCGATTCTTTTCGGAGAAGTGCGACTTTGGTGTTCAGGTCTATCTAGTAGTGAGGGTCGGAGATGGGGCCATGTACTTGTGTTGCAGCTGGTAGCTGCGGAGTGCCGCAGACTAGAAGGAGGTGAGATTATGGTTGTGGAAAAGCTGAAATCTTGTTGTGTTCGGATTTCTTTTATTTGGGTGCAATTTGTAATGTGTTTTTTTATTTTCCTTTGCAAAATTCAATTTTATAATTTTATTTGTTGTCTGGATGCCCTTGGCTGCCAAAATATTCCATTTTGAATAAATCTTAAAAGTTTTTTTAAAAAAAGGGGGCAATTTAGCCTTGTTTGGTAAGACTTCATGGCGACTTTCAGACGGCTACAATAGTGTTTCTCGCCAAGCATCTCCCTGCATTCGTGACTCCATGCCGGGGCCACTTTTATTTGCGCCACCCTGTATAACTTCTTCCCTCCAGAGGTACATATACACGTGAACCTTTGTAGAATTTTCTTCACAACTTCAGTTTGCTTTCCAAATATTACGATACTGAAGCAGCTAGTTTACTCGCCTTACTTGTATTGAAAAATGACTTACCAAGAGAGTCAAGCAGATTTCGGAAGTTTTAGATAAAAAATAATTTTTACAGCGCATAATTTGTGGGACATTTTGAATCAAAGCAAAACTTGAAATGGTCTATTGATCAAAGAAAACTGACAGAGCTTGTTTATTCATAGAACATCATAGACCTGACCCTCAGCAATAATATTAAACAATTTTTTTTTACATAAGTGCAAAACATACTTCTAAATGCATAATTGTTTGAAATATATTTTTATATAAGGAATATATGCATAGGATTTTTTTTCAGGAGTGGAGAGTTAAGGTATTGGAAAAGAAAATGTTTTGTTTGGATCCCTTTTTTTGGGGGGTGTAATTTCTAATGTGTTTTTTGTTTTTCTTTGCTAAATTCAATTTTATGTGTTGTTTGGATAGGCCCTGGGACCCTTTGACAGCCAAAATATTTATTCTTTTTTTAATAAAGTTTTTCTTTAAAAAAAAAGTACCGATTTGGACTAGTTTGTTAAGACTACTTTATGCCAAGGAGGATCCCTTGGCAGGTTATTCTCTTCTTAGTGATCCTATAAAGGGATCATTCTCCAAAAATCTCTAACAATAAATAATGCTGTATTTATTTTTATTGGACAAGTGCATATTGAATCAGTTGTGGTCCTGACGTCTGGTACAATATATCTAAAGTTTGTGTTTGGTGCCAGCCTTGTCATTCAATCGCTATTCGAAATTGGTAAAGTCTTTTGCCAATGCCCTCTAGTAGCTTTATTGAATGTTAATTCAACCAAACCATTTAAACTTAAACAAAAACTTGGGAATTTAAGTAAAAAAAAACACTTAAATCCCAAGCTATGGCTTGATTTCAGAGTTTTACAAGCAAACTTTCAAAAACTTGTTTTTGTTCATCTTATTCTCTATTGTTTATTGTATAATGATAGATAAACAAAATTATTCCTTGAAAATGGCATTGATTCTCAGCACTAATAGTTTTATTGTGTAAAAATTGACATTAGATGTGTGTACTATTCTAATGAAGCAGGATCTCCGTCTTGCAAAACATGTCAATTTTGACACAATAAAACTATTTTTACCAAGAATCAATGTTGTGTTAATGTACCATGCGCAAAGTTGTGGATATTCTCTGGTTAAAATTATTCTGTTTTAGTTGTGAAACTTAAAATTGTACACAATGTGGTTGTACTTAATAAAGTCTAAAAAAACTGTACGACCCACTAAGACTGGGCCTTTCAGACCAGGAGTTTATCTTTTTCTGTACTTTTAAATGATCTACTCTTACACAATAAATAGTATCCCAATTAATAAAACAAAATTGAACTGGTAAATGTCAAAATTGTCTGCATACTGCCTTCATATCATAACACAAAAAGTCTGAAAGGAATTTCATCAATTCGCTTTGAACATTTTTGTAATAAAACTAACTAACTTTTAAAATTTGATCTTTTTCAGGGCAATTATATTAGCAGCAGCTCCCGGTGAAATCCTTCCTCGATACCCTGAACCATCCCATGTATTTTCTCCTCGTGCCTGCTCATTAACAGTAGGAATCGATGATAAGAAGGTAGGCTTCAACAAAATTTAAATAGGGGGCGCACAATGAGTAAGGCGCTTGCCTTGCATGGAAAAGGTTCCACAACACAATTTTTTTAAATATACATTAGATTTTTTACTCAAAATATTTTTCAGGAAAAAATTCGCATATTACTTTAGGTTCATTAAACTTTTTTCTAAAAATGTTTTTAAACTCTACAAGCCCAATAGATCTCATATTCTGACATGTTTTAACACAACAAATAGCAATAAAAATGAGTTTTTCAAATAGTTGAAACCAGTTACTAACTCCTAAACTAAGAAAAATAAGGCTGAGGAGCCCAATCAGTTACGGCATTCGCCTTGCATGCGGAAGGTCCCAGGCTCGGATCCGGGTATCACCAAAATAACTGCCACCCTAAACTGTCTGTTCTGCTAAAAAGTCCAACAAATAATACCCTGTGCACAGGGAGTGCATGTTAAATATGCTTCAAAGTCCCG
This sequence comes from Oedothorax gibbosus, assembly GCA_019343175.1. Lineage (NCBI taxonomy): Eukaryota > Metazoa > Arthropoda > Arachnida > Araneae > Linyphiidae > Oedothorax > Oedothorax gibbosus. The sequence continues at coordinate 9,259,334 of CM033275.1, read as the reverse complement.
AAACTGTGTGCAATGTTTGTCCTAAAAGCTGTGTTGGGTGCCTGCTCAGATGTCGGCTTGTCACTTGATTGTGGTTCTAAATTACGCTTGTCGTCAATAGCCTTTGTGTACCTCTAGTGCGACTATAACTATAACTATATTATGTGAACTGTTAAACCCTATTATTGCTATCTTTGTAATAAATCATTAATGACTTATTAATGTAATTATTGTTCTTTCTTTAATTATTACTGTTTTCCTTTTTAACCTCTTCCTTCTCACTCCCGTGAAAGTTACAGGGTGAGATTGTTGGGTTTTTCTAGATTTTTTTTTTAATTTCTAACAAAAAAATTAAAAATGTATATATTTATTGTTAATACACATATCTTATATGATTTAAGAGATAAAAACAAGGCACTTTTATGACCTTTTTCTTAAATTATCCAATCGTTAAGGGGTTAAAAAAATAAAGTTGCTAAAACTAAATTTTTTTTATTTTTTAAAAAAAACTTGTACGCACAACTGTAATTATGACTTTAATCGCAATATATGTTATATAATTTTTAGTACAATTGAATAAATTATATATAAAATTTTTTTGTCACATATACAAGTTCTTATAGGAAAACGTTATGCAGTGCATATTGTAATCCTCTAATATAATGTTTTCAGTTTGAATCCAATATACAATGGACCTCTTCGGCACCCTACCGTACAATCACGGTCAGAGACGCAATATCAGATTTACCGGAGATTAAGAACGGAGCAAAGGCTGAAGAAATTTCGTATAATGGGGAAGCCTTAAGTCACTTCCAGAAAAAAGTATGTTTGATTTAACTTATAGAATTCAAAAAATGTAAATATGTAAACAGCTAATTGTGTTCTAGATTGTAACTTGTTATTTAACCAAAAAAATTGCTATTGACAATACAACTACTTAAGTTTAAATAATATTCAGTTTATAAATTACATTCACCTGTGTTTATTCTTGTATAGCTTATTTAATATCATATGCTTTATATCATTACACATTTTTTGCATTCTTAGTTTTAAAAATCATTTATAAACATTATGATTGAGTAACTTAAGATATCTAGTGTTGGTACATCTCTGTGTAACCAACTTTCATAAAATTCTCGATCAAAAGTTGTTGCTCCCAAAAGGTATTACTATGTAGTACAGTATAAAACGGTTATAGTGTAATTCGGAGGACTGCAATGTTTATGATATTATAAATCAGTAACGTTGTAAACAAAGTTAAATATTATGTGTAGATAATCATGTAAAATATGTGTTATGTGCTCATACTATTAATCAAAGTCATAAAATGATATATATTGAATAAATTTTACTCAATGTGATATCAGTAGTACATAGTTAAATGAAAATAATTTGTAAATAGTAATGAAAACAAATATTTTAATTTGTTTTCTTTAAGAAGGCATATTGCATATTATATAAACATATATTTTTAGCATTATAACCAATGAGTTCATTAAAAAGTGATGTTAAAAGTAATTTATTATATCATTAATGTTTGCACAATTTCAGGGACTGAACTTTTATAGCGTTATAAACGAATTGTCTTTAAAAACAAGTTTGTTGTAACTTACAGGGTTCGCACGCGGCCTGGAAATCCTGGAAAAGCCTGAAATTTCATTTTTTCATTTCAAGGCCTTAAATAGCCTGGAAAATCCACAGACAGCCTGGAAATTCCTTGAATTTCCAGTTTTTATTCCGATTCAAAATTTAATCGAACTAGCGTAGCGGTGGACGAAACATCTTTTTTCTGCGCATTTCCGAACCACCCCTCAAGTGTCAATCACTTGGATCGCGGATGTGGACGCGATCAGAACGTTGTGGAATTCTTACTGTTTTGCACTTCCTTGTACTTTTTAGGGTGTGGTGGTTTTTGAAAACAACTAGTTCTCAGGAAATTTTTCAAATTAAAAATATATATATATAAGGGATTTTTTTTTTTCATTTTGGGTTACTTAAACAGCAGGTTGAGGTTTTTCTTGTGATCACTACTAACGGATCAAAAGAAAATGTTCTGGTTGGTCCGATTAGCCTGAACAGGAACTACCTTCCTATCAGGCAGAGCGGGAAAAAAAACTGTCAATCATTAGGAGACAATGCAACCTCATTGGTGGTTGCCGTGAAAATTACTAGGCAGCAAAATAAGTAAATCAGGAAGCATTATTGGATTGCATACTTTTGATCAGGTATAGACGATCCTCTTCTAGTGGGAGATTGCACTTGTCGGCATCCGATATTTGAAGACACCTTAGTATAATCTTAATTCATCTTCAAATTTTAATTAATTTTTGTTCTTAATCATTAAAATGTATTATTTAAACTTGTTTTTTGTTGAAATTTATTAAATTTCAACATTAACACCCCCGAAACCCGTAACATTTACACCCCGAAAAAGTTTCCTCCTTTCTCGGTCTGTATCAGTGAAAACTATACTTAAATTTCAATAAACAGCAAGTTTAAATAATAAATTATAATAATAAAAATGCAAAAACTAATTAAAATTTGAAGATGAACTAAGTCTGTGAATGTCTTTGAATATCGGTTACCGGCCAGTGCAATCCAATAATGATTCCTGATTTACTTATTTTGCTGCCTAGTAATTTTTACGAAATCCACCAATGATGTTGCATTGTCTCATAACGATTGATAGGTTGTTTTTGCCTCTGCGTGATCGGAAGCGCGTCTCGTTACTTTTGTAGCTGCGGTTCAGGCCAATGGATCAACCAAGTTTTCTTTTGATCAAGTGTTCGCGAGTCGTGACCTTGTGATTACAAGAACACCTTGATTGTTAAGATTTTTTTTTAAATTTAAGTTTGAAACTTTTTTTTGACATTTTCTTTACTTCGGTCTATACTAGGGTTTCTGCTTTAGACAGGTTTTAGCAACAACAAAAAAATGGAGATCTGGAAATTTTCGGACTATCGCCGAAATTCAAAAGTGTCCGGATTAGCGGTTTAATTTTTTATATTTGGGTACTAGTTTGATCATTTCATATATTTTATATTTAAGCTATTAGAACAAGTTGATTCTATTTTGTCTACACATTAACATGATTCGTTATTTTATTTCCGTATAGTTTCAGAAATTAGTTTGATGTTTCTGGTCTGGGTTAAGGCAATATGGTTGATAATAAGATCATTTAACTCAATATATAGTTCTGTAACTTACAGTAATTTTACATTCGAATTTTAATTCAACTAGTTGATCTTCAATAACTCTTAAGTTGATTTTGAGTTATCGAAGTTTCATTTCGCTGTGTAATATGGTGGCCTGGAAAATCCTTAAAAAGGCCTGGAAAATCCTTGAAAAGGCCTGGAATTTGGATAGCCAAAATTTGTATGAACCCTGAACTTATATCTTATGACTGTATATCTTAAGATTTTACCTTAATATTCATCCATCCTCATTCTTCTATTTGTGCCATATTTTCCTACAGATGCGTGGGGTCCTATTTGAGCCCATGTTAAGAGACCACATCTGCAAGGATATGAGCCCATTGGTGGAGGCTCGCATGCGACATATTCCAACATTGCCTGGGGCAGATTGGAGGGACCTGCCCAATATTTCAGTCAGGCTTAGTGATGGAAGCTACTCCAAGTTGCTGTAAGTTGAAACTTGTGCATTACATACCTGTATCTTGTATAATTGTAAAGTAAATTGTGTAGCCACCTTGATTTGAGATGTTCCACTGTACATATAATCTTACATTTTAGCTTCCACACTATGTTTATTATGTAAAAAGTGGAAGATATTATAATCGTTCCGTCAGTCTGTCACCCACTTTTATAGCCTAAACTACAAATGCTACAGACAAGTGTGGTACGTCAAAAAATTCAGCGCATCAAAATTAGAAGGAATTGAAAAATTTGAATTCGAAGTACTTCAATTATTAAAAAAAACTGCAACATTTAATGCTCATTCAAAAAGCATTAGAAGCCATTTTTCTTCTTCTTCAGGAGCGCAACAGCCCTTTGCAGGCCATGGCTGCCTCAACAGCACACCTTCTCCAGCTCCCCCTGTCCATGGCAACTCTTTTCCAGTTCTTAAGTTTTAGGACTTTGAGGTCATTTTCGGTGCAGTTGAGGTGTTTGGTGTTCTTGAAGGTGGCAATTTTTACGGGGCTATCTTCAGGCCCCTCAAGATATGGCCGAAACGTCCTAGTCGGTTGCTTCGGATAATCTGCGTGATTTGAGGTTGCTTATAGAGCCTATAAAGTTCAAAGTTGTATCGAGTTCGCCAACATCCTTCCACTTGTATGGTGCCAAAGATAGTTCTAAGTATCTTTCTTTCAAAAGTTTCTAGCTGAGAAGCCATTTTTATTAGAATTAAATCACCATTTCCATTTGCAACAATCGCTCGAGAAACTTTATTTTTTTTAAATAATAAATTAAAAGAAATTTATTTTCACGTCATCAATCAGTTTGAAATGAGGTCAAATATATTTCACTAAGAGATTCTTTGTATGATGATATGAAATGTTTTGGTTCTATTTAAAAGTGAGGAACATTTTATATTTATTCTTTGAAATATAAATTAATTTAGCAAACAATAATTAGTGAATTTTATCGAATTATTATTGATATTTCATAAGAAAATAAACGAAAGTAGCCGAATTTAGCATGTAAATGTTTAATTTAGAATTAATACTATGTTTAGCGCCTTTTTTCCTGTTGAGCACACATGTTGTGTGGAAGCGGGTTAAGTGACAGATTCCGTTACAAACCTACTTGTTTATCAAATAGACATAACATGGGTTAATGTATTTTTCATCTACGCATTAATTCATATATCCCCCACAGGAAATACACCCACCACGACAAGAAAAATGGCCGTTCCCCCAACGGGGCCCTTAGAGGTGTTTGTTCATGTGCTTCAGGAAAAGCCTGTGACCCTTTAGACCGACAATTCAACACCCTGATCCCTTGGTGTCTGCCACACACAGGCAACAGACACAACAACTGGAGTGGGCTTTATGGCAGGCTGGAGCTCGATGGTTTCTTCTCTACTACTATTACTAATCCGGAGCCCATGGGGAAACAGGTGGGTCTAACTATTTGAAGTTTACAGGTATAAAAAAACTTCATTGCATAGGAATTTTAGGATTCTTTGGCAACAATAGCCAAGTCATCGCCCAACTGGTGTAAGGAAACCGGTAACTCACTTTGTTTTTCTCTCACGGCAACCCTGACTCACATCAGAGATCAGTGGACAAGAGTCACATGTGTGTACTGCGAACAAAGAATCAAGAGAAAAACCGGTTTCCTGTCGCCAATGTACGCCAAGCACATCAGAATATAGAAAGATTCCTATGCAATGAGGTTGCTTTTCCCCTGTACTCTTCATTTTATATCAAATTGCTTTGAACTATCATAAAAAAAATTAGAAGTGGATTTGTTAAAATTCCTACTTGTACGCAAGGTTCAAAACTTTTTATTAATTGCGTCTAGAAGTCAGTCACAGAAACCATTTCCTTTGGGCAGCCCAATAAAGATTAGCCATTGAAGAAAAGTTGTTGGGGGTGGGGGGGTAAAAAGTTTAAAACTGTTGGCTAAGGAAGCACAAGTCATCAAATGAATAAAAGTCATGTTTTCTCTACGTAAAACTCAAGGGACAGACAGGACTATCTCGGTTTTAAAACTACGAGTCACAGAATGCAACCAAATCCTTAAATTTTGCAACTTTAAAATAAATTTAGTTGCAGCCATCACAACTAATTTTTTCAAAATGTCAATATAGACTTTTTGAGGTGGTGGTTAAAATGAGGTGGCGCGGCGCCCTTTTGTAGCAGAAGTCAGACTTCCACCCTCCTGGATTCTCTTGGCCTTATGCCAATGGAAGCTATTGCATCCCTGGCCTTCCAGGCTGTACCCTGTAGGCACGCAGCAACTGCTTCTCTAGTATAACTGCAACTGAATTTTATAGTTAACATTAGTATTTGAAAGTCAATCATAAAGCTGGATATTCCACTATCCTTGTACTTTAAGGTATCCGAAAACGTTCGGAAATATTTGTGTGTATATGTGATAGAAATAACTAATTAGCATGTAAAATTTTGCTTACATGTCCAATTTTTTAAAAAAAGATAATTTTATACATAGCACTGTATATGTTTTGTCAAAAACTTCAATAAGGCTAGAAAGAAAAAAAACTGTTCGACTGATTAAGACACCACCAAGTTAAACTATAAACTTATGTCTAGGGAATATACCTAAAATAAAGAGATTTAAAAAAAAAAAAATCTTTTACCAGTTGTCGAAAAGAGTCTTTTTTTCAACATTTTGTATGGCGTGTCAAGATTATTAATAGGTCCAAACAAAATAAAAACATATTTATTCCAAATTTCCTAGGTACATTCCCTAGACATAAGTTTACAGTTTAATTTGGTGGTACTACTTTCTTAATCAGTCACAGTTTTTTTTCTAGCCTCATTGACGTTTTTGACAAAAAACTGCAAAAAATATGTATAAAATTACCATATTTTTAAAAATTGGGTATGTATGCAAAATTTACTTGCTAATCATAGTAATTACTTTCACATATACACAAAAATACTTTTGAATTTGTTTGCTAGAACATATTTTTTAAAAAAAGTACTCCAAACGTGTTCGAATACCTTAAATGATGCACATATCTACTCTTACCATTTTTTTATGTTAACCTGAAAACTTATACTAACTCAGATTATATCTAGCACATACATATAATCTAGGCAATATCTAACTTTTTTTTCTCTCTGAAAGCAGCATTAAAAATAAAGTCTTTAATTTTCCAAAAACATATCAAGAAAAGTCCATGAATTAAAAAAAAAAACCTGCACACCACTAGTTTCTAGTAGAAGCTGAAAAGCAAGAATTACAAAATATTGTTTTAAAAGTGTAATTGATAACCAAAAGAATTTTGTCATATCTGTAATGTTCATTGTCGGCGTATTATTTTTTTGTTCTCTAGGGTCGAGTGCTGCACCCAGAACAAAATCGTTTGGTTAGTGTAAGAGAATGTGCTCGTTCGCAAGGATTCCCTGACCACTACAGATTCTTCGGAACTATTCTGGATCGACACAGACAGGTTACTATTACAGTTGTATTTAGAATAAAAGTTAGATTTTAAGAATAAAAAATAAAATGTTGGGATTGAAATTGTTAAGAGAGCATCCCTTACATTCTTTTGCCAGGTAAGCATTTTTTCAGAAGGTATATGAATCACCATAACAGCAAAATAAGAAATGCAAATTTGAAAGGCAAATTGCACCTGGATAATAATGGATTAATAAAGTTTAATAATAGTGTTGCCTTACTTGGAATAGTTTGGGCAGGGCCGGCCCTAGACATTTTGGCGCTCCGGGCAAAACCTTAATTTTGCGATAAACTTGAGAACTTCAACAGGGATTTCCTTTTTTGTTAATAATGACGAAACAATGCAATCATTTGGCTGACCCTTTTTTTTTGCCTATGTCTGATGGATTTTATTCGTTTTTAAAAATGAAAACAAAAATTAAAACACTTACCTTCACAGAAGCCAAACACACTGGACAATTTGCACAAGCACTTTTTTAAAGCTTTTTTGCACTAACAATTTAAACAAACTATTTTATTTCTCACCAGCCGAAGTCTAGTGGCAAATAATGCATTGTTTTAAGTCTACTTCCTTTTTATAAGCAGTTAAAAAGGCTGTTAGATCCACTGAACTGAACTGAAACTCTGGAAGGAGCATCCCATGAAAAGCTGGTGAAGCCTATTTTTGGGTCACTTGGCGACAGCTTTAGGGAGAATATGTGCCACATTTGGCATGAATTTGCCGACCACAATTGACACTTGACTTGACAGTTTGCATTGTATGTTGTCAGCGCTCGCCAAGAATAGTACTCCAAGGAATTTAAGTTTTAAAGATTGTTCCTGCAATTCTATTTTTTTAAAAGTACATGTTTTCGAAACTTCATTATAATAAAGAACCTCCTGAAGCCAATATATATCATTTTCTGTTTAAAAATTATTGAAAAAGTTGGTTTAAAATGCCTATTTTAACATTTAAAGTATAGGATTGGCGGCAAAAGTTGGGTTGCTCTTACAGGGTTGCCGCGCTTCACCGACCCTATTGGCGAGCGTTTCGATGCTCCTTCCAGAGTTTCAGTTCAGTGGTTAGATCTTGTTTAGCTTGGATATCTATGTTGGTTTCTAAATTGTTGTTTTCTGTACAGTCGTGTTGCCACGGGCCGAGAAACTTCAGTTCACTTTTTGATAATTGATTGCGCGCCCTTTATTTCTTTGACCTGGTTCGGTCGGAAAAAAATATAAAGAACATAATCATGTTTATTCGGTGCACGCGCAGATAAGAAGTCGTGAAACAATATCTGAATGCATTGCACTTTCTAGCTAATTGATTTCAACTTATTTTCGGTATATTTTTAAATGTAGTGCGCTGTATTGAAATTTTTAATTTATTTAACTTTTATCATACATTGAGGCATTAGATTATGAAACGGTTCGATTTAAAAACCATTTTCGGCGATTTTGGAATTTTTGATTTTTGGGTAGCTGTGACTTAATTTTTTTATCAGTTTAGTTTCCATGATTTTGGCGCCCCTAGATCATTGCGCTCCAGGCGTCCGTCCGGATCGCCCTACCCTGGGGCCTGCCCTGGTTTGGAGTAATAAAAACTTAAAAATTAATAGTTAAATACCTGATATTTTTCCTTCAAATTTGCTTTATTTTGCTGTTATGAAGATTCTCATACCTGGCGAAAAATACAATACTTTTGCATAGGTTGCGATTTTGAAACTAATGCATTAGCTCTATGGGACTAGCCATCCACTGTTCACCACCAATAATTACTGTTAAGATAACAAAGTTAAACTCCAAACACATAATTTCTGAAATTTTGAGTTCCTTAGAGCGGCTCAGTGGCTGAGAGGTATTAAGTCCCCGCCTCATAAGCCCAAGTTTGCAGGTTCGAGCCCCAGCTGAGTCGTCTGGATTTCTGGAAGGGAAAATCATGGGCACGTATGTCATACGATTTTGTTGCATGTAAAAGATCCCTTGAGTACCCATTTGGCTTGTGTTCTCTCGGCATAGTTTTAACATCCATAGAGAGCTCAGGTTCTTTGTAATATGAGTTTCAAAATTGGTAGCTGAGCAAGAGTCACCTAGATAGTGCCACAAAGAAATGGCTCTCAGTTCTGTTGAAAATGCCGAGTCTGTAGCCCAGTTGAAAAAAAAACTTGGAGTTCCTTAGTAACTTTTTCCTTTGATGTTTTTTTTTTTAAATTTTATATTAAATATATATTTTAAAAATATTTACTGTCAAGGTAAGTCGGATAATTTTGTTTTAAATTTTATAATCAGGATGTATTTTTTTATTTTTCCTTTTTTTTTGGCATTTTAATCTATTTTGAATTTTCAGGTTGGCAATGCTGTTCCACCACCTTTGGCTGAAGCTATTGGAATGGAAATCAAGAAATGTTTAGCTGTTAAGGAAACTAAAGCATGCACAGATAGTTTCCCATTATTTTCTTAAAAAAGGACTTTGAAATTTTTTATCTTCTACAACTCTTTTGAGGCTTTTAATTCCAAAACTGTTTTATGTAAATAACTAATTCTATACCATTTTAAATAATAAAAAAGTTTTAATTTTAATAAAGTTTAAGATGCTTGATTTATTTTGTGTTTTGGTTTATTAGTGACAATTTTTTTAATAAAACTTTCAAAATTTAATAAATTCTATTCATATACAATGCATATAAATAAGTTTGTGACCAAATGAAATCATCTTGTGACTATTTAAAAATAGTCACAAGATGATTTTATTTCAAAAAGTCATCTGAAACATTTATGTGATTTTCACAATGTTATAATTTGTGTATCCCAGTGCTATATCTTAATTTTAAATTATATAAAATATTTCTTTATTTAAAATACAAGCAATAAAAATCTTAATGAAATGTCATTACTGTCTTAATAAGTGAGTGACCAAACAAAATCATCTTATGAATATTCAAATATAGTATGGTTCTCAACTTAACAACAAATTTACTTTATATTATGAATTTGTTACAGAGATACATTTAATTTTATTATAATTTATAATATAATACAAATATTTTAGTATTTATGATTAACAATCACAATGCTTCCATAGGTTGTTTTCTTTAATATACCATTTTAATGTCCATAACATTTATATATAAAAAAAACCATCCCCACAGAACAAGTATCAATGAAAAAGGATAAAACTCTCTAAATGATTTAAACATTACTTTCAATGAACAAGGTACACACATATTCTTGCAGAACAATATAATTTAGTTGCCTAATAATTTCTTTTAGTGCTTGTAAAGATTCATTTATATTTGAAATTTAACATATGACTTTAGTTAGTGTCACCCCCTGATTATCTTCCAGGACATTGCAAGCAGAGAAATATTTTTATTTTTATTCAGTGAGTCAACATAATAAATTTCTAATAAAATCATTCTCGGCTGTTCACAAAAGCAGAGTCAGAATTCTTCAGTGATTCTAAGATGAAGAATATCCAGCTATACTGAAAAAGAAATCAAGTAACTCCAGGGATTTTAAGTTTTGAGACTTTAAGCGATATCTACTATAAAAGCAAAAATAAGCAATTTTCCCTGAACTCGGCTTATATAGTTTAAAAATTAAAATCAAGCAATTTTTAAGCAATATCTGTTTGCCAGGAAGTCTCAATTTCGGAGATAACTTAACACTAAAATCTAATGTTTACAACAGTTAAACCAGAGTCGATTTAGGGTCCGCGGACTTTAGTTGCTCTTCCTTACAAGAAGTTTTACCATTGAAAATATTCTCTATTATCGGGAATTTTCAATTATCTGACCGACTTCCGGTCCCAATTAACCTGGTTAATCGAGGTTTACTATACTTGGAAATTCAAGTAAAGAGAGGTAATTTACAGAAATTGACATTTGGGGAAATTACTCATTCGTATAAGCTATAGACACAGCCCAATATTGATTTATAAGGAGTTAATTTCAAGTGAAGGAGTTAGATTATAAAAAGAGGGTTGACTTAGTAGGATTAAATACCAACTGTTTTGTTTTTAAAAATAAATTACACATAAAATAGTACTTCATTATACATATTCTAAGCCCACAAACAAAATCAAACTTATTTCCTGTAAAAGTTAGGTTATTAAAAAAAAAATTGATTTGTTGTATTCTGCGTTGTCCGAGAGTTTTTTTTAAAATATTGTTTAAACTTGTTTTAACCACTCAGTTTTTGATTTTATTATATTTAGATTATCGAATTGGATCAGTCTCTCAATTGTAACTATTTTTCAACTAAATTCGATTGTATTAAGTTGTTGTCAATTATAAACTCACTCTCATAAACCTTTATTTTTTGTGAGAACTGCTCAAATAATTTCATTTTATAATTAGATAGTAACTTGCGAGGGTTTCCTGATTAACTTCCCTTTATAGAAAGAAAAAGAAATCTGGGATGCTGTTGCATTGAGTCAAAATTAAAATTTTCTAAAAATACTCGACATGACCGGCGCTCTATTTCTAGCTATTTTAGAAGCTTTAACACATCAAATTTTGCTTTGTAATTTTAAAGTTCTGGTCAAAACCTCAGTGGTTGACCCGGTTTTCTATGGGTTGTCCATGTAAAATGATTCACTTTAATTTTTTTTATATGTAAATACCAATGGTTTATGGTTCAGGATGTTAAATTCATTTATTGATATGTTCCATTTTGCGGGCACCAATCATCTTGTAGAAGCTAACCTTGTTTTTTAACCGGTCACTACTCCCTGCATTGACTGTAGCCGTGTCAAATTAAATTAAATAACAAAACAACAAGCGAACAAACTAGTTGTTCGTAATTACTCATTCACTTTCAATCTTTTTGACAAAATTCATCCCTTGAGATTATTTATTTTTCATCTGAAGTTGAAATAAATGCAAATTGAAGTTTTGAAATAATTGTTCAAAGGATTTTTTTTTAATTGCTGTCGAAATGTCTGGCCGACAAAGAAACTATGATGACGACGATGATGGTATTTGTAATTTTAAAAACTATTCGTTTTAAATTTTCTTTTCCATGACAAACATATCTAATACAACAAGAAATCTTAATTATTAAAAGAATGTATGCTTCTTACTTGTATCCTTTTAAGTGGAATTTCTGCGCCGCTAACCAGTTTCTTCAAAATAGCTTAGCATTTATTTGTATGTTCATTGACACATGTGACTGAGTATCAAGTACCTTTTCAAAGGGTTGAATACTTTGAAATAAGCATACTTTACTTATTTAACAACGAATTTGAGAATACCATTAACGCTTTCATTTCCGAATGAAATCATTAACCTAAAGTTCTTTAAATTCGTGTGACTTAATTTATACTACATAAATTGTTCAGGACTACGGTCTTCACACATTTGTCTTATATTTTATTTACTTGCATTAACTTTAGCAGAGAGCCCAAATTTGCATGGCCAATTTTCTTGCAAATCGTCGTTAGGTAATTGGTTAAAGCATATTTTGATTCAAAAGTAACAACCCAAATAATTTGGTTAGTGAAGAAATTAATGTGGGTTATTCTGCTGTTTGTGTTGGAATTCGTGACATGTTCTTAATCTTCGAAAATATTTGACTATCATGACTATTAAAATTACCAACATGCAATGCCCTGGCAATGCAAACTAAACTGACTTTTTTTTTAGCATACAACATAACATTTATGTATCAGAAAGTTTTAAAGATCAACTTGTATGCCATCTTGGTGACATTATCTATGTTGGCGAGTCGGGAAAATCCTAGTGCCTAACTGGCCAGGCCAGCAACTAGAATTTTACTGGCGAATATTTGAAATCTTGTTGAGAATAGTCTAGCAAACCAGATAAAGGTAAAATTCTAGTCGCTGGCCAGGATACATATTACTAAAATTTGCTAGTTTTAAAAATAAATATTATATATATAATACTAATATAGCGATAAATTACTTTTTCTCTCAACCATATACATTAATAAAAAGGACATGTTAAATTAACGTTGCACGAATTTGGATGCAGATCAAGACCAGTTTTAGGGTTATCGAAAAATCACAAGCAAAAGCAGCATCTGTAAAACATGACTTAAAAGATAATTGTATGGTGCAATAAGCTCTTGCACCTCAAATTAAACCAATATGAAAACTGTTTGCACAAACATATTAAATAATTAACTATGATTATGTTTCTAAATTTCATGTAGCCTAAATTTGTAATTTTTCTTATTTGGGATGCAACTTATTTAGTAATGGAAAATAGTTTATTCAAGTCAGAGATTTAGGACTTTTCATTTTAGCAAAAACATGGTTTTTATAGCAGCTTGGATAAGAGTTTGTCTAGAGAGAATTTGGCTCCCTTTGCAGACATTTTTCTAACTAACACTTTTTCTCTTATCTATTATTCAAATAATTCCAAAATTTCTTAGTATTTTTTTTGTGTGTTTAGATAATCATTCCAGGAAAAGGAGGCGATTTAGTGCAGAGCCGAAAGAGATTGAAGACAGATTGGAATCTTTAATTGTTCGTGTTGGAGACAAAGTAAGTATGGCCTGATAACTTTTAAATTGCGAAACGAATAATTGTAGATGCATCAAACTCAGTTACAATGATAACTCGCTATAACAACATAACGTTCGGGTCCCTTGAATCGCTCATAGACCTTAATGTTATAAAATCTTAATAGCAAAATTTTTAAATTAACTCCTTTTTTCTAATGCTAAAAATATGTTTATATTATATCTGAAATACCTTCTTAATGAAAAGATTTTTTTTTAAAGTAATGCGTTATCACTGTTAAAATGTCATTTTATCCGACAAATGATGCAAAAAGTCGTCAAGTTTTAAATTTATTTCCCGTTTAAAAAAATATATTTTGAGCAAAAAAGGAGAAATTAAACTATTACTCATAGCACATAGAGTTAATATGTATTGAATAGGTGTCACTCATGGTTCATACACTCCTTAAAAACCTTGAAAAATGCTTGAATAAAAAAAAGTTCATTTTCAAGTCCTTTAAAGTGCTTGAAAATGAATCTAAAGTGCTTGAATAAAAAATAGTTCATTTTCAAGTCCTAAAAGTGCTTAAAAATGAATCTAGAGTGCTTGAAAAAAAATCGGTACTATTTATTGCAAAATCGGATAATATAAAAAAAATTTCTCTTGAGATTGCCGAAACACATGATCTCTCACCCGGTTACGTTACTGCTATGGCGTCACTAAAATCTTTTCCCAGCTAGCAAGCGACCTGTATCTTTCGATAAATGTAACCCTATTTCTTGCCTATCAGTTTTTGTTTTGATTGTGTTTGAGCATTTTTATTGTTCTCTTTGCGGCAAATTAGCATAAATAATTTCTGGAAAATGAATAAGTAGAGATTGAAACACAAAAAAAAAGCATTTTCTTCATAGTGCGTGCCTAGCAGAGCCACATTTTATAAATTCTGTTTTGAAACTTTTCAAGAATTTTGGTGATGACTACATCTTTCACAAAATGAGTGGAAAATGTAGTTTCAACGATCTTCAGTTGAAAAATCCCGATTATCATTACTGGTTGCAAATTTTACTGACTGAAAACATTAGAGTTGTCTAGATGGTGATATTGATTCCCTGAAAACTTAATTGGTTTTCAACATTTTTAACCCTTTAAATTTTTTTGTTAAAATCTGGCACCAACATCTAGTCCTTGAATTTTTCTGGAAAAGTCCTTGAAAAGTGCTTGCATTTTTTTTCCCTTACAAGTGTATGAACCATGAAACTCAAATTAATGATATAAGGATATAATATGTATTTTATATGATTTTCTACATTTTATATTCAGCCTTGTTTATAACGTTACCTGTTTATAATGTCATAAACTTTGAGGTTTCTTGAATGACGCCATAAGCTGGTTTAGGTTATACTGTAATTTTATGTATGTCTATTATGGTTTCATTTTCGCTTTAAGCACAACAAAATATACCACATTGCCATACTTGTATCATAAGGTATAGTTGTGTTATATTTCATTAATATTTGTTCTTTATAGAGCACATCCTCACTAGAGAGTAATTTGGAAGGCTTGGCTGGAGTATTAGAGGCAGATTTACCTACTTACAAAGCAAAAATCCTGCGTATTCTTGGAGAATGGTATGGAAATATTTTTATTTTAAAATTTCCTAAACATTCATAGAATATTATAAAAATAGTGTTTTTTTTTTTTTTTTTTTTTTTAACTAGCGATTTAAATGTTTTTGGAAAAATCAAGAAATTGTGGTTAATTTGTAAAAGTTTTATAATGTTTTTCCTGCTTTAAATCCATTACTACAGCTATATATATTTAAACCATGCTTTAAGTCCTCAGTTTGCAGAATTATTTTAAATGGTTGCATACTATATATATGTACACATTTTCAAAAATTTTATATTGTGTTCCAGTGTTACAAGGCTGCCAGAAAAAACAACTATCTATACAACTTTAGTTGGACTTTTAAATGTCAGGAACTATAACTTTGGAGGTGAAGTAAGTATATAAACATGTTCAAGCTATTTTTATAACTATTGTATTTTTTCTTAAATTTAATTAATCAAGCATGACCGCCTTTTAGAAATTTATAATAGTTGTTATATTATCTTTATGTAAATTTGGTTGGAAATACATTATAATTTTAGGTTTGTAACAAATTAAAATGGTCTGAGTCAATCTTCTTATATTTACCTCTATTTAATTTTAAAGTTATTTAAATTATTAAAAGTTGTAAACTCTTAATTTGAAATTACTAAACTGATGCCTTTAGTTAGACCTGTTTTTTTTATTTGTAATTGGTGGAGTATATTGACTGAAGTAAATGCTGTCTTTATAAGAATATCAATAGCCAGTTATCAACTATTAGCATAATAATTATTAACAATATAAATCATCTGTTAACATCAAATTTTATTCAATTAAATACAGGATCTAATTATTAAATTGATTTAAATTATTGTACATTTTACAATAAAAATAATGACTTATTATTTCTAGTTTGTTGAATTGTTAGTTAAAGGCCTAAGAGAATCTCTGAAAGCCAGGGAATTTGAAGATGCCAGAGTAACTGTAAGTAGTAATTTAATATATCTCTTTGAAAGGGAGCTTTTTACAAAGCCATTAAATACTTATTTGCCCTTTTTTTAAAAAAAATGTCTTTTGTGGATACTTGTGGCGGCATTGCGCTACTCCTCGATGCAGTGCTTGTTCGACAACCTCTTCCAACCAGGTTTATTAGCCTTATCTGATAAGTGGCAACACCGGTACCGGACGTATAAAAATTGTTTGCTTATGAACTATCTCCTCTTCTGCAACGCTGCCGCCTCGGGATCGCTCGTTGATCGAGCGTCGCAGCCGCTAATTATTGTTTATTTTATGTTAACTTAATTGTTGAATTGTTTATACACTCGTTATATTTACTAATGTTAATTAAATAATTGTTGTTACTTCCACCAGCGAATTCATTGAACACTCGTCTACATGATTAATACAGAACAGGTCGAACCGAGTCTGGTGAGGGGTTAACCCGGCGACCCCTTCGCCATATACTTTAAAAAAATTACTTAGTTGCCAATTAATGTGCTTAAGACCAGACTTTCGTTGCATTGAGCTAAAAGCATTTTAAGTACTAGATCCTAAGACAATTCATGAAGAAAACATTAATTTTTGGTTCAAATAGTTCATTAACTACATAATAAACTATTTGCACCAAGAATTAACATGGTTTTCTTCACGAGCCTTCTCATTTATCATGCTCAAAGTTGTACATATTCTCTGGATACTAGATCAAGGTTAAGTTTTATAAATCGGTCAGAAACTACTAAAAGTAATTGAGTTAATTTTAAAACTGTATAAATTTTGAGCTTATTAACTTAGATTATTAGAAGTTTAAGTGTGTAAAATGCTTATATATTCTTTGCTTTTTGTATTATTAGACCAAAAAAATTGGTTTTTATTTCTTTAAGATTTTGTCTTTAAAAGTTCTTAATTTTCGAAGTGAAATTTATTAAACTATTTTGAGAATTTATTGTATGCCTTTTTAACATCTAGGTGAGGTTTTTGGCTGATCTGGTCAACTGCCATGTTATTTCTGCTGGCTCCATGATAAATTTCCTGCAAGCCCTAGCAGACGTTAGTGGGGAAACTGGAATTCCCCAGGCAAGTATTTTTCTCTTTTAGTAAGAGTTTAAACTTAAAATATGTATTTTGTTGAATTTTTTCAAATGTTATTTGTTGATAGGGCTTTGACCTTTGAAAAAAGATGGTTTTTGGATCATATCTGGTTCGACTTAAATATGCGTAGATGAGTTCTACAAACAAATTGTTCTGTAAAAGCATTCAAATCAAAAATACTGGGTAGTGGCTCAGTAGCGGTGAGATATTACATGCCCACCTCATAAGCCCTTAAGCTTATGGGTTAGAGCCCTTGCTGAGTCGGCATATTTTCAGAATGGGAGCATTGTCATAGGATTATGTGGCATGTAAAAGTTCTCTTGAGTGCCCATTTGGATTGTATTCTCTATACAAAATAAAATATTGGCATACTGCAACATCTACAGAGAGCTCATTATAATATGAACGTCAAAAATGATAGCAAGGCCTAAATGTTGCCCTCCCCCCAAAATGCTCTCAGTTCTGGTGAATATGTAGAGTCTGCAAAAGGCCTGATCCCCCAGAAAAGCATCCACATTTAGAAAAAGAAGTGCTGGGTAGAGGAGGGCAAGACTGATGCATATGTTAAATCTGTTCAGGTCCAAAATTTTGCAGCTTTGTTCAAACCCTTTATATAATGTTAAAGTCATGGCCTTGTAAAACTTAACATACATTTATGATTCGTATTTTTCTAGTAAATTTCAACGGTAATGCTATGTTGGGTCCTAGTGAAATTTTTTTATCAAAAGTAGTACTTATTATGCCTAAAGCAGCCATGATTTATGAATGGTTATATTTTGTAAAATGAGCAATGTATATAACTTGCTCTTTTAGGTGATTATACATTTTTAATTATTATGCAATATAATCACTTGTAAAAACTAAAATACCCTGTAATGAAGTTGAAATAAGAATAGTTTGTTGACCTAAATTGTTTTTACATTTTGTAGGTCCGAGCTGACTTTTACGTTTATACAGTATTATGTGCTCTACCTTGGGTAAGTAAACTAATTAAAACTGCTTTTAAAAAATTGTATATCAATTCAGTAATTCAGTTTGTAAAATTGCAATGATAAAAAGTGCCTATTTCAAACTTAAAATTTACAACCCTAAAAGATACAAAAGTTATGTGGTACTTAAATAAAATATACTTCGTAATTTTCTTTAAATTGGGAATGAATAAAGACTTAGACAATTTATATAAATGCATCCAGAGTTATTGTGATGTTTTTGTAAAAGAATGTATTATAAGGAATTGTTCATTTTCATATTTATTTATCTTTTAAAATATATATTATTATATTTTTTAGGTTGGACGTGAGCTATACGAAAAGAAAGACAGTGAACTGGATCATTTATTGAGAATGATTGACGATTATATTAGGTATTTCCCTTATACCTTTATGCACTTGTGATTGTTTCTTTTTTTATAATTTTTTTAATACTTGGTTGTTATAAATATTCAGTCAAACCTGACAGACCTATGTTAAAATAATGCTACAAAGT
This sequence comes from Oedothorax gibbosus, assembly GCA_019343175.1. Taxonomy (NCBI): domain Eukaryota; kingdom Metazoa; phylum Arthropoda; class Arachnida; order Araneae; family Linyphiidae; genus Oedothorax; species Oedothorax gibbosus. The sequence goes on along the minus strand of CM033275.1, from coordinate 9,240,638 downwards.
TAGAGTGCCCATAAATCTTTATGTTACAATATCTTATTCATTAAAGTGTTCTAATTATCATTTTCATGTCTTATTCAAATTTGTGATTTTCAGTTGATTCTTTATAGAAGTGATGCTCTTCTGTGTTTGTAGTGCTTACATTTATTATTCTACAAATAAGGTTTTCATCTCAAACCCTCATACATTTTTTTGACCATTTTCAGCCTCTTTGTGCAAGAGCATCTGTAAAAGCGATTGTATATTTATAAAAAGTATGACAAACATATTCGTGTCTTAGCCTTTAAATTTGTTTATAAATTCCTGTACTTTTAAATATATAATTATCAATGTCTTTTTATAATTTTAATAAATAACATGCTATAACTGGTTTCAAATGTGATATTTTCTTAGTTATGTGTCTTTTCCCACAATCCTGAGTCACTTTAATCCCTACATATTCATTAATCATTTAGAGTATCCTTTAATAATAACTAAGTTTATGCTTAAAAATGTTTAGTTTCTCGAAAGTGTGCAGTTTGTTATTCATATGTGAACTTATGTTTTTCTAGCAAGCGACATAAGGTGCATTTACCATCCTTAAAAGTTTGGCAGATTAACGTACCTCATGTGCAAGAGGAGGTATGTTGACATTGATTTAATCACTAGTTGTAAAATAGGGTCAAGTCCAGTTTTAGAAATTAGGAATAAAAAATTTAGCAATCTGTGCTACTAACTTTTAAGAAAAACTATAAGCAAATGCATATTATGTAGAATCCTTTTTTTAAACTAATTTTTAAAAAAACAAGAGTTTCATGCAAAGAACTAAAAAAAGCTATCTTTCATGTTACTAAATACTTCTGAAGTTCTAAACGGAAAAAACTATGTTCCAAAAGTAAATATCATCAACAGCCGTTTCTACACTAGATTTATACACATTAGAAAAAAAAATCGAAACACAGCACCCAGCTATAATTTAAACTTCTAAAAGCCAAAATCAACTATTTTCCTTAATATTCTTTCGCAAATTAATTAAATATTATTTATCATCTGCTCGTGATTTATTTGTAGTTCGAAGAATAATTAAATATTTATTAATAACAAAAGTAATGAAACTACTCCGAACTGCATTAAAAAATAAGAAATGTAAATTAAAACTAAGCATAATTGCATGCAAAAGTATGCCTTGCCGCTTTCTTGGTAGATAATTAATGAATAATCAAATAATCGAATTGTGCTACACTTTATGACGTCTTTCCAAACTGATTCATGAAAATATTATTTAGCTTCAAATATGTTTAAATAAATAAAGTTTCTCATGCCATTGTTGATTTGGCAACAGTGATTTAAATGACTCAAAATTGAATTTCAATGTTAATTCAATGGGAAATTCGCCGAAAGATAGTAGATTTATATCCGTCCAGACGTACAGACAGACGGACAAAAAGTATGAAAGTTGGGTATCTGAGGTCATAGCTTTCTAACAAAAAAAGAATTTTTAAGATCCGAGGGATAGAACCGATTTTGGAAGAGGGATACGGACAGACGGAAAGACAGACAGACATACGAACAGACAGACAGATGGACATCAACCGCATTTCAATACCTACAGTGATTTAAATGACTCAAAATTGAATTTCAATGCTAATTCAACGGGAAATTCGCCGACAGATAGTAGATTTATGTCCGTCCGGACGTACAGACAGACGGACAAAAAGTATGAAAGTTGGGTATCTGAGGTCATAGCTTTCTAACAAAAAAAGAATTTTTAAGATCCGATGATTAGAACCGATTTTGGAAGGGAGGTACGGACAGACAGACAGACGGACGGACAGACAGACATACGAACAGACAGACAGATGGACAGACAGACAGTTGGACATCAACCGCATTTCAATACCTACAGTGATTTAAATGACTCAAAATTGAATTTCAATGCTAATTCAATGGGAAATTCGCCGACAGATAGTAGATTTATGTCCGTCCGGACGTACAGACAGACGGACAAAAAGTATGAAAGTTGGGTATCTGAGGTTATAGCTTTCTAACAAAAAAAGAATTTTTAAGATCCGATGATTACAACCGATTTTGGAAGGGGGGTACGGACGGACAGACGGACATCGACCGCATGTCAATACCTACTTTTTCATTTTTTTAATTCTTTCGAATTAAAAAAAGAAAAGTAGGCTAAAAATTATGGGTCTTTAGTGCTAAAGAATGTGCTAAAAAAAATTTAAATTTAATCTAAATTTTAGACATTTTAAATTTCGGTAACTACTTTTTCGAAATTTCACAGTAGCCAAACGCTATAAAAAGTGCAAATTTAAAAATTCTTCAAAGTATATAAGTTGTTGCAAATAGCAGTTTGTAATAATGAATCAATAATTTAGAATAGATATTTTTTATTTTAAAATTGTTTTTAGGGTATTTATTTTTATTGCAAAGTATGAACTTTGTTCCAATTGCTTATAATTATATTGATTTGATTCAATTTACAAAGGGGCTACTGATTTTGATATCTAAGGGCTAAAGGTTTATATCTCTTTCTGTTACTATATTTTTAATTTATAAAATTCTAGTTTTTCTCTAATAAGATATTTTATTACTATAAAAATAGTTTTATAAAATAATAATAAAAAAAAATTCTAGAAACTTCATTCAATTGAAATTAAAATACTTAGCCAGATTTTAATCATGTATCTCTCTCAAACACATTACAAAATAATAGCTAAATTGCATTTGTAACTATTGGATACTTAAAAAATAACTTAAACAAAAAGATCTTTGTGTAGTAATTTAATATGATTTACTTTAATGCTTTCAATTATTATGCTAGTTATTTTCTATAAAAACTTTTCTGGTCCTCCTATAGTACCTGGACTGCCTATGGGCACAAATCAACAAACTTCGTTCTGACAAATGGGTGGAACACCACATACTTCGACCCTACCTGGCATTTGACGGCATTCTGTGTGAAGCACTGCAACACAGCATTCCCAAGTTGGACAAAGTTCCATCGCATCAAGATGGTTGTGCCTATCCGTTCCCTTCTGTGGTGTTTAGGCTGTTTGACTACACAGACTGCCCAGATGTAAGTGTTAATATCATGGTTGCCGGTGGCGACTATTTGCTATTGTTCGGCGACAAAGCTTAGTAATCTTATAATTTTTTTAACAGGCTGCAGATGGGATTGAAGAGCTTAGTAGAAGAACATGCTAAGTGACGTTTTTAAAAAAATTGAGACTTTGTGTCAATAGACATATTATTCAATCCAAGTTAACAAGTGCCCCCTCTTTCATAAACTTAAAGTTAAGTACAGTCAAACCCCGTTAACGCAAACCCGTAGGGGGCAACGAAATACTTTGTGTTGACCGAATTTGATGTCAGGAATTTTTTTTACATTGAACCAGTGAATAGTTTTAAAAAATAACTTAATAACTTCTCAAAATTATCCTAATTTTTTTATGTAATGCACTAATAATAGATGTATACAATTTGTAATTCAATTAATAAATAGGAATCCTTAAAATTACAGCAAGGTAATTTAAGATGTAAATGTCCTCTTTTGAAAAAGTGTTATGGACTTTTGCTTTACATTACTAATGTAACACTTTTTAGATTGCTGTTTTTGCCTCATTCATTGGATTATAAAACTGGCGAATCATAGAAGATCTCCTGATTTTCTCGAAGAAGACCATTTATTTTTATGTTTGTTGTGCCGGTTTTTTTTTAAAGATTTTTTTTTTCATTTGTTCTTCGAAACTTTGAATCACTAAAAAAAAAAGTCAAATTCTGAATTTTTTTGTTCGGGTTAAGCAGTATTTTGCCTAAAGCGATTTTGCGTTAAGAGATATTTTAGCATTAGCTCAAAGCTTTATAGGCCGTGGAAATGCTTTCAGTTCATCTTAAGCGAAATTTCATGTTAAGCGAGTATGCGTTAACGAGGTAATACTGTATATTTTTTACCGTTTGCAAGTAGCTTTTTTAACGGATTTTAATGCTAACTGAAAACTTTTAAGCTTGTTTTTACCTTTTTGTACTTAGCATTTTCTTCCACTAAGATCTTCAATTATGTTTGTATATTATAAGAATCTTTTATTGTGTAGGTTATATTTAATTTGTATGTATGATAAGAATTCACTTTGCTGGGCCTTATGCATGTTGTTTTTCAGTAATTCTTGCCACATTGTATGCATTTATTGTATTTAAATCGTTAATTGAAATATCGGATTATGTTCATAACACAGTTTTCCCATCCTGATTTCGTTTCACATTCAATAATCCATTTGTAACTTATACATTAATTTGTTTCAATTTTTTTAGGGTCCAGTTTTGCCGGGTGCTCATTCAATTGAAAGATTCTTAATCGAAGAACAAATTCGGCGTATTGTGCAGCAAAATTATCTCAATAGAAAAGAATGGTATGAATTGTGTTTGTATTAGTCAAATAGCCTCAAGTAAAGTAGAGGTTCAACTTATTATTTTTTTTGTTTTGTTTCAAATACTAGTTATTACAGTTAAAATAGTATGCATTTACTTTGCTTTAGAAGTAACTATTAAGTTGTATTTTTTAATTTTGGCTTGCATTGAGTTTAAAAATGGTGGTAAAAATATAAAAAGATAAGTTCTCAAATAAGAAACTAGTGAAATACTCATGAATTAAAATATGTTACTTTATTGTTTGGTTCTTTTATTCCCATTTTAAACTGATTTTCTAGGATAATTGTTTGAGAATTGAGATTTTTTTTTAAGTTTCTAAAAAGAATTAGTATTTCAATAATGGTATAGCATGGTTTTGTTTTGAAGCTTTAAAAAAATATTCAATATGTACCAATAAATACCAATTCAAAATAAGTTATATAAATTTTACATTTAAAAAAATGAATAAGTTATTAGTTCTTCATTTTATGGTTTGATACTTAATTTATTATTATTTCTTTTAGTGCTGCAGTACTTCTCAGTTATCCTGGTAAACACAAAATTCCACTTGAATATGTAATAGTTGAGGTATTGCATTTTTTCTTATTTTTTGGCTTATTAATGATTAGGTTCATAATTGAAGAGCTTAGTGGAAGAACGTGCTAAGTGACATAAAGGTGAAAACGAGAAAATGAGCTTTAAAGTTATTCGTTTGCACTTGGATACGTTAAAAACAGCACTTACAAAAGGTAAAAAATATACTTAACTTAAAGTTTATGAAAAAGTGGAAACTTGTTATCGTTAAAGAAGTTAGTAATGTGTGCATTGACACAAAAATCTCAAATTTTTCAAAAATGTCACTTAGCACGTTCTTCCACTAAGCTCTTCAATTTAATTGAAAAGCATTGTAAAGTATAAAATATTAAAATAACTGAATATTGAATAGGGTTACCCTAGGGACTTATAATCTGTTTTAGAAGCCCCTAAGAAACTTACAATTTATACCTCTCCTTAATCTTCTAAAAAAGCCTGGAAATATTTTTTTAAAAATATTTTTTATAGTATCACTAAATAGCTTCAGTTATTTTAAAATTTAAATTAGCCCTTGTGTTACTAAAACTATAAATAACTAAATTTCATATTTACATTTAACATATTAATATGAAAATATATTAATGATAATGTGTTTTAGAATATTGATTAGAATTTAATTTGTATTCGGCCATCATTACCCTTAAAATAGCTTCGACAGTCTTTAAATTTTGTAAGTTTATGAAGTGTACATAAACATGTAATTTTTAAAAAAATGTTTATTGTAAAAAAATCTAGTTAGTAGTTATCTACAATAAAATAATTTTTTAGGTGATATTAGCAGAATTTTTCAAACTACCTGTGTCCTCCTACAAGGAAGTCTGTCTGGGCTCACTGTTCTTAGAACTGTGTAAACTTCAACCAAGTACTTTTCCTCAAGTAGTATCCTTTGTTCTGTAAAATAAATAAGCACTGTTATAATATTTAAAAGAGGGCTAATTAGAAACCTCTATGTTTTGTATTTGTATTCATTTTTTAATGTTTATGTAACTAAATAAGTCTATGATTTCTAGGAATCACTAAAAAGTGGTTCACTATGTGAATGTTGTTTGTCAAGGTTATTATATTTGTGTGTTTACCAGGGTTTGGCATGGTATTAACAGCCCTTAGTAAATACTATGGTAAAAAAGCAGTATTTACCGTCCCAAGAAGAAAAATAAATTCTCCCACCTTTGAAAAACTCTGGGATTATTTAAACAGATAATTAATAAATTTTATGATAGGCTTTTAATTATAAATATTTTATTTTTCCCGGTTTTTCCTGATATTTTCCCATTGGGATAGGAAATATTAGTTTTGGACGGGAAAAACTCAACCTTGATATTATGCTTCCTTCTCGCTCCTGTGAAAATGACGAGGTGATGTTGTTGAGGTTGACTTTTTCTAGAATTTTTTCTTATTTTTCAAGCTAACAAACAAGTGAAAAATTAATAATGAATATATCATTCACACATACATTTTGCTGCAATCTTCAAGGATAAAATAATAGGCACTTTTGTTACTGTTTTCTTGGAAATTATCCGATTGTTAAGGGGTCAATGCTGCTAAATTGAATAATTTTTTTAATGAAAATTGTGTTGAAAAACTTTTTATATTTATATAATGGAAAGTCTTTAGGTATATAGGATGATTTTACTTTTGAAACACATGAAATATATTAAAAAGTACTGGAAGGTTAATAGTTTTCAATAAATCTAGAGGCATTTTCTTTAACAAACGCTAGCTCGCCCAAGCTGTTGAACTTATGTACGAGAGGTTGGATACCATGAACTTTGATTGCATTGACAGGTTTGAACTATATTAAAGTTGTTATATTTTGTGTTTGGAATATTGTTTCCGATTTCGACCAAACAGCAAAATAATTGGAAATATCTATTTCTACATATATCACTATTATTACTTAATTTTAAAGAAATGTAAGCCTTAAAATACAGAAAAGTCTAAGTAAAATTACCAGAAATATTTCAATATAAATGCTGTATTTGTCAAATGGTAGCCTTTAAATGCCTTTTATATTTCCTTAATTATATTAAATTATTCTATTGCAATTTGTAATTACTGTGTCCAAAGTGCTCATTTCCCCTCAATGCTTGTCTCAATGTAAAATAATATGCATATTTCTATCTTTCTGCATCAAATGGACAGACTTGGCCCCTTGTAAACGACTTGTGTTGTTCAAGAATTCTTTGGCGAAAGTGATTGTTACATCTGCCCCCTTTAATTATTTCTGAATACAGTAACGTTTAAGCGTTCTTTTATGTACAATTTTCCTCAAAAGCACATTATAAGTTGTATTTGTTTATTTTACAATTAGTTCACTCAAAGAATATTTAGTTTACAAAAGCCAATGTTAATTCGTAAGAAATAATTCATAATAATTTGAGTACAATGAATGTTTTTCTAATTTTTTTTTTTTGTATAGGTTTTCCGGTTGGTTTGCTTACCACTTGAGCAATTTTCAGTTCAGGTGGAACTGGGATGACTGGAGTGATTGCATTAGTTTGGATCCTTTGCACCCTAAGCCTGTGTTCATTAGAGAAACTCTTCACAAAGCTCTGAGGTATATTTTATTTCATTGTATGTTCATTGGTGTAATTGTACTTAACGCTATAAGTAAAGGATCATCAATTCAAAATAGTCACCAATTACTGGACATTTATAAAGATTCAATTTAAAATGAGAATGATGTTACCTTAGATAAGGACACTTGTATGTCGATGTTTTTTTGGTATTAAACATTAATAAAAATAAATTAAATATTTTATTTCAAAATTTTAAAAATCTAAATGCAATCCCAAGCTTAAAACTCATTGTGCAAAAGATTCTAAATAATTTTTTTCTTCTTGATTACTCTCTTTTAGTGATGCGAATCAGGTAAATACCCATGGTTAGAATATTTATTTAAGGGTATTTACCCTTGTCCTTGATAAATACCAAAAGTTATTTCTATGCATAAAATATTATTTTAAAATTTAATATTATAAATACTCTAACATGCATATAATTCACCACACAAATTCATAGCAATTATTATTCTAAGTGTTCTAAAAATATATATTTAAAATTATAAATACCCAGGCTTGGCTTTGCCTAAGAAAATATCATCCCCAATGTAGCCCATTTTATGTTAGTTTGCTTTTCGAAGTTTCTCAAAACAACTGAACAAACAAACAAAACAACCCTTATTGATAAATACCTGGGTATTTTACATTACTACTCAGTTTCAGTAATCTTATCTAGTTATAACCCTCTGAGGGATAAGCAAATTGGCTGAAGTGTAAACTTATTTTCACCGCATAAGATTTAAATCTCAATAAATTAATTATTAAATCTAATTTAAATCTCATGCGATGAAAATAAGTTTTTACATTTGGAAATTTCCTAAATTTTTTCTAATTATATTTCTGTAGTAGAGGGTTATTAATGGCTCCTACTGTTTAAATTTTAAAATTTATTAAAATTACCAAATTTATAAATTCTTAAAAATCGTGTGTTGTTGGAAATCAGTCAGGTGACGAGTTTATAAGTCTGTATCCCTCAGATGGTTAATTGATTTTACATGCTTAATAATCTTGTCAATATTTTTATGTAGGTTGGCTTATCATCAGCGAATAGTGGAATTCATGCCTGAAGGTTTTGTTAATCTCCTGCCTTTGAGGCCAGTTACTGTTTTCAAGTATGGGCAAGAGGGTGCAGGTAAATAAATTCCTTTTCTATGCCTGCAGTTTTGTTAAAATTGGCGCTGAAACTCTTATATATATATATATAGGTTACTTCAAAATATAAATTAATTTTCAAGGACCACTTTAAGGGGGAATAGGAGCGGTAGTCAGGTCTCCAAAATTAAATCTTTTCTCTGAGTTAAGCCAATGTAAAACTTACTTTCTAAACCAAAACACCATGGTTGTATTGTATATTTTTACAGATAGTTTTATCTGCTAAATGTAGCTAACTTAAACGTCACAATAATACTACTTTCTGAAATCGGTTCGAATGTTTCTTATATTTTTAATATATATGTTGCAACAAAATATTCCAACCAATTTCAAAAATACTATCATAGGGATGTTTAAGTCAGCTACATTTATTATATAAAAAAAATCAGTTTCTGTAAAAATATTTAATACAGCCAAAGTAATTTAGCTTAGAAAATTGTTTTTCCATAAATATTTTCATAAATATTGTTTTCTGGCTACCGCTCTATTCCTCCTTAATTTATGGTTAATCTTGGAACAGCTCTTTAGTTTTTTCTTGCAAAGAAGGAAAATGACACTTGATATTTTGTCAGAATATAGCCAGAAATAAGTTCGTCTAATATAAGTTCCTTTGGTATTTATTTTAATTAATGGAGAATAAATTTATTTGTCATCCTTATTTTAAGCTGCATAATATTTTAAACTTCATACCATCTTTAGAATCCAGTGTGAGCACTTGACTACTTTTCAATATTGCCTAGCCTCCCCTCTAGTAAGATTCACAGTAAATTGACTATCTGGGCAAAATAACTTAACCAACTTATAAAGGGTCTATGCAGCCAAAAAGTCTGTGGAATAATACCCTTCATAGAAGGAATGCATATTAAATATACCCCTAAGTCCTAAAGCTGTGTATGATGTCGCTCTTAAGAAGTTGTGTTGGGTGCCTACTCAGGTGTCAGCTTGTCACCTGACTGTGGTTCTAAATTACGACGCCCGTCGCCAATAATCCTCATGTAGCTCTAGTACAATGATATTTAAAACTAAACAAAACCAGACAGTCCATACATAGCTCTAGTGAAATTTTTATCTAACCAAAGAAAAACCCACTGAATTTTTTGCAGAGGCCTTACCTGGAACAGTCTCATCCCAGCAACTGACAGGGGCTCTCAAAGAGAGATGCACACCAGAAGAGGCATTGTTGGTCATCAAAGATCTGCCAAATCCACTGCAGGATGATGATAGTAAGTGTTGTAAACTGGGCTACCATGCACCAGAAATTGAAGGGGGAAATTCCAGGGAAAATCACAGAATTTCGGTAATTTATGTGAAGTCACGGATTTATTTTAATTTGGCTGTGATTTCCAACACTTTCAGAGAAACCGTGACTGAATGCAGTGAAATCGGAATTCGAATTTCAGGTAGCAGGTGCAAAAGCAGATTTTACTAGCAAGGTTTATAAAATATAACAGGCTAATAAAAAGGGAAAACCTTAGGATATGATCAAAATTCGTCAGAAAAAAAAGCGGTTTTCACAAGTTGTTTCTGAGTAATGACTGTGATTTATATAATGACAAGCAAAGAACACTTTAATCATATCCAAAATTTTTAGCTTTTCATTAGCCTATTACGTATTCAACCAGACTTCGTGGTTTTGATCCTGTCTAACAGGAACAAAGTTTACACTTTAATTTTTAGTAATTTCTTTTTGATTTTTTTGAGTTAACTTCCTCTTAGTACTATGGCATACGATGAATGAGTTTTTTTCTTCATTTTACTAATTAAAATTATTAATAAATGTAGTTTGTGGTTTAGTATGTACATTTGTACCCCAATTGAGGCTATTATATCCAAAATCATTAATTGCATAATTTGTTTAAGATGTCTAAATTGCTTTGTTCTTTAAATGATATTTTCAACTGTATTTAATCTTTATTTTTCTTTGTAGTGGAACCTACACATAATCCTTTGAAAATTGATGTATTTGTCCAAACAATGCTAAATTATGCTGATAAGTCATTTTCTCATGCATTTGCTGCCATTGCAAAGTGAGTAAATATAATTATTTTTTATTTACATGCAAATTTATAGTAATTTAATGCATGCATTTTTATGCAGTTAAATCATTAGGTGTTGCTAGCTAAAATTAAAAACTAAGTTTCAAACTTGATAAGTTTAAAGAATTTAAAAGCACAGAGGTTTAAAGTTAGTTTGCCTTTAACCAAGTTAGGAAATTTCAATAAAAGGCATAAGCAGCACACGCTTATATTCAAAACGTATGTGATATAATACAAGCAGTCTCAGTCCACCTGACTTGATTCAATTGGATCTAGAAAATTAGTTCGTCTCTTAAAATGTACAAAGATAGTGACAGACTGAGAGGGAATGGGAGCGGTAGCCTGGTCTCCAAACCTAAGTCTTCTCTCTCTGTTAATCCAATGGAGAAAAAAAATGGATTTTAGATGCCAAATTACTCCAGCTGTTATGAAAATTTGTACAAATGTTTTTTATAGGATAAATGTATCTGGCTTACAGGGCTCTATGTTGGGGGTGGGGAATCCAGTTGGTTAAGGAGTTCGGGTGTGAAAGGTCCCAGGTTCGGGCATCACCAAAATGACTGCCGACCTATAAACGGCCCGTGCAGCCAAAAATGTCCGACGAATAATACCCCGAGCGTAGGGAATGCACGTTAAATATGCTCCAAAGTCCCAACGCTGCGTACGATGTAGCCCTTAATGGTCTCCTACTCATTTGTCCGCTCGTCACCTGACTGTGGTTCAAAATTACGACGCCCATCGTCAATAGCCCTCGTGTAGCTCTCAGCGGTGCCAAATGGCGGAATTCCCCTTTTTTCCGATTTTTCAAAAAAAAATTCCGCTTTTTCCCGAATTTTTCAGAAAATCCCGCTTAACCAAGTTGTTCACAAATTTATGAAATAAAGTTTTCCATTTTCTAAGTTTTTTTCTTTAATTAATTTTGATTTTCTAAGTTTTTTACTTATTATGATTCCGCTTTTAAAAAAATGTAAAGGAAATGTTGGTTTCGGATTCAACTACGAAATGTAGACGCCTTTTTGTCGTACATTTTCAACGACCAACAGCCAAAACCACGAATAGCGTCACTCGAGTGAAGAGGTAGAAATCGTTACTACTAACCGAAACAAGCATGATTTTTATATACTGATACTGTTAGTTCTATAAGTTTAATTTTGTATTGTAACTAATTTGATATTTTTTTATTATATATGTATATTTAACTATTTTAACCATTACTCTGGATTCTTGCTTCCACCAGAGGAAAATAAATACTTTACTCTTCATGAAAAAATCGTCAAAAAGTTATTTCCTCTATTCTGGGTCTATAGCAATGAAAACTAAACTTAAAATTTAAGAAATAACTAGTTTAAATAACAGATTTTGCTAATAAAGTTTTTAAAAAATTAATTACAATTTATGGATGAATTAAGATTAGATTACACTAAGCTGTCTTCAAGTATCGGTCAACGACCAGTGTACTCCCTAATTAGATAAGAATCATTTTCAACTGTACAAAAATGTGCAGTCCAATAATGCTTCCTTATTACTTTATATTGCTGCCTAGTAATTTTCACGAAATCTGCTTGCCCAATAATGATTGAGAGTTCTGACTCTACGTGATGATCGATTGAAAGAGTGTCTGTTTACTTTTGTAGTTCCGGTTCAGGCCAAATCAGACCAACCAGCGTATTTTCTACTGATCAAGCGTTCACGAGTTGTGACCTTGTGACCAAAAGGACAGCTTTGAACGTTAAAAGATTTTTTTTTTTAGTTTTAAACTTTTTTTCTACTTCGGCCTATACTGGGGTTTCTAATTTTAGACAGATTTTTTTTTAAATGGAGCATTGGCTTATGTATTAGATTTATATATTCAAATTTTATGTTATTAAATTCTAGTCCTTGAATTTTTCTAGTTAGATTAGTTTGAATTATCGTCGCACTAAAGCTGCACGAGGGCTATTGGCAATGGGCGTAATAATTTAGAACAAAAGTCAAGTGACGAGTAGGCACCCAAAGCAACCGTTGAGGGCGTCATCGTATGGACTTTGCATATTTAACCTGCACTCCCTCTACGCAGGGTTTTATTTTTCGAACATTTTTGGCTGCACTGGCCATTTATAGATCGGCAGTTATCTTGGCGATGGCCGTATCCGAACCTGGGACCTTCTTCGTGCAAGGCGATTGCCTTAATTTACTGGACTCCCCAGTCCCTTGAATTTTTCTGGAATTTAGTTAGTAGTGATGATTTCTACCGTTTCACTCGAGTAGAACCTGTTCTAATTTTCGGCATCCTATAGCTTGTCTGTCTAGGCTTAGTCTCATCATGTTCCTTCACTTACAGTAAAAGATATGTTTTGTAAATGATGAAGTAGACTGATAATTTTTTAAAAATTAGATATTTTTGGTAATTTTTTTTTTGTACTTTTTTATTATATGGGCACATTCATACATTATTTCCAATTTACTCAAATATATGCACGTGACATACTTATTTAGTTGATGTGGTCCTGGTCCTACACACATGATTTTCTCTTTTTGATTTTGGCCACTTTCACCCCTGAGATCTAGTGCGACGATAATTCAAACTAATCAGTGCTCTATATTACCATTTTGTAAAATTAGTTCGAATACTTTTTAAATTTTCAATAAATAATTTCACAACAAAACATTTGAACCAATTTCACAAAGTGCAATTATAGAACCTTGCAAACCAGCTACGTTAATCATACGGAAAAAAATGTTTGTGAAAATATTCAATGCAGCCGGAGTAATTTTATTTTTAAAATTTTTTTTCAAATGGATTAACACAGAATGGAGACTTTAGTTTGGAGACCTGGCTACAGCATCCATTTCACCCCAAGGTCACAGACTGGCATGATCATAGTACATTTGAAGATGAAAAATTCTTTGTACTTAAAAATAAGTTCACCACACAACTTGGCCTGAATTAAAGCTAGTAGAATACATTTCACTTTATTGATCACACTGATAACTAAAAATTATTAAAAACTGTCATCGGTGGCTTTCTTGGAAATTACTAGTCAACTAGAGAGTTATTATAGTCCTTTCAATCACAAAGCAAGCTTCAAAATCAATAACATTACTAGGCTAATATTAGATCTTTTTATCCCTTTTCCAATGTATTCAAGCCGTTCTTACTATTGTTATCACTCTGCAAGATTCTTATTTTAATGTGAAAGAAATAATTTGCATTAATAATTATAGATACCATAGTGTTTTAAAAGTCCTGTCTATATCAGAAGAAGCTCAGATTTGCATTTTGAGGAGCATGTATGAACTATGGCATTGCCATCAACAGGTATGGGTGTTTCTACTGCTACTTTATAGTAAACTTTTTTTTAATTTGGTTTTTTACTTTTAATTAAGGTAAGGACAGTATTGAAATGGGGTCAAAAATCCGATTGGACATTTTGTTTTCTACACTTATTAGAGAGAGCTGATTCTACAAAAGTTGTTTTTTTTAACATTGATCCGTCTGTCTGAAACCACCCTACAGCTCAAACTAAAAGAGCCACAGACTAAAAATTTGGTACACAAGTTTTTAGTATCTGTCGGACCCCATAATAAGATTTTGAAGAAAATCATACGTGTGCAAAGGGTAGCTGCTGTTGAACTTTTTTTTGGTTTTAAATTGGTATTGCTGAAGAACAAAACGTGATAGACTTCAAAATTGGTACACCGGTTCTCCGTACCTATCAGACGTCATAATGAAAAAACCGCACATGCACAAATAGTAGTTGCTATATAGTTATTTATGCAACAAGTGTGAAAAGTATCACTTTTTAAAACTAGTGTATTTTATTTCACTCGCTCGTACCTCGCTCGTGAAATAATGACACGTGTTTTAAAAAGTTTACTTTTCGCACGTGTTTCATACACTATTTTTTATAATTACGTGAAAAAAATCATATCTCATTGGTTCAAAAATAATTCACGTGCTAATTTTTTTACGTAAAGAAGATCGGCATCGATAAATCTCTGGAACTACAAAAGGCAAACTTATTTTTTAGTTTAAAGTCAAACATTTGAACATGGATACTGATTCAAAAATAAAATAATAATAACATTCACGCGCATAATCTTTATAAATAAAGCAGATCAATAAATTTCTGGATTTTATGAATATTATGAAATAAAAATTTTACTTGAAATGTTGGCATCTTATGAAAATTGAAAAGAGTGAAAAAAGTACTTTTTTTCACTGCTTTTGGGTGAAAAAAAGTAATTTTTTATCACTGTTTCTAAAAAGTATAACTTTTCGCACGCGTCTGATATTAAAATTATAGCGTAAAAATCGGATTTTTTTCACGCAATTATAAAAAAACTCTTAAGGTTTTAAAATTAGTGAAATATCCTGTTAGGTTATATAATTTATTGCCTTTCAGTGTATTGATTTATTGAGTGGTAATTGAAAGTCGTGTAGTGTTACACACCACTAGTTTCTAATTGTTTTGAGTAACTTTTTTTTTTAATTATTTTTTTCCCCCATAAGAGTTATTCTTCATTGAAATAATAACATGTCTTGGTTTGTTTTAGATGATGGTGGGCCTGGTAACTAAATTTCTCAAGGCTAAAGTTGTTGAGTGTTCTGCTGTAGCTAACTGGTTGTTTTCAAAAGAAATGTCAACTGAATTCCCAAAGTAAGTGACCAATCATATACACATATAATCCCTACTTTTTTTTTTAAACAATTAGCAACACTTTTTTTATTTAAAAGTTTCAAATTATTCTAATATTTTTTGGTTTTCTATTTTAAATAAAGGTAGCCTAGAAAACAATATACTAAATACTCAATATAGAAATAATATAGAAATTAATCGAAAGATAATAAGGTAGCAATTTTTTTAATTATGTGCCTTGAAATTGTATTTGACTAATACATATTTATACTGCATTACTTATTGTTTTTAGATTTTACATTTGGGAAATTTTGCATATAACTATAAGGAAGATGATAAGGTATGTTACAAACATACAAAAGCAAGTTGATGAAGCCAAGAAAAAACTGCAAAAGGTAATTATTTTTGAAATTATCAAGTTAAGACTTGAAATTGAATGTAGTCCACAAAATATTATTAATCAAGTCTTATGTTAACCATTCTATTTAATAAATTCGTAAATTTACAGATGGTCTTATATAAATTATGCTATCTATTATATTTATTAATCATGTAAAAAATCAAGGAATTCCTTTCTCTGAAGATTTTCCATCATGTCTAGGGGCTGGGGAGTCCAGACAGTTAAGGCATTCGCCTTGCATGCGAAAGGTCCTAGATTTGGGTCTGGGCATTGCCAAAATCTGCGACCTTAAGGCCCTGCAGCCAACGTGTGACGATATACCATAAGGGTGCCTAATTCGTGTACATGTCACCCTTAAGTGTGTGATGCTACTAGGTCGCTGTCTTGACTGTGGTTCTTAATTACGACGCCATACCCATACCTTGATGTAGAACCTGGACAAGATTCAGACTTTTTTGGCATTTCTGTTAAATTATTCTTGTTGTACAATGCACTTCGCTTAAATGGTTGTGTTTGAGTATGCCTTACTTAGGTGTCTAGTTCTGTCATTTGACTGTGGTTCTAATTACGACGCCCATCACTCAATACCCTTGTTGATAGCTTTTTAGTTGCATACAATAATTCAAACTAACCTAACCTCAATCCTGTCTATTATTCTTTTGCGCATTTTTATGGTTCCCAGAACCCTTTTTTTATTTTTTTAAAGAATTTAGTGGCTTTATAGTTAGACCTTTTAATGGGTTCTTATTCTATAATTTAGATCTTTAAAAGTTTAAATTTTCTTACCCAGGGTGGAGATGCGATGGAAGAGGATGAAGAAGACGATGAGAATGAGTCAGTGCGACCCTCTGAGGAGATGGTTGAAGAAATGGAAGAGAAACTGGACACAGCCCAGAGTGAACTGAAGAACCTTTTCCTCATCATATTCCAAGTAAGTTCCATCATCTATAGGCGCGCCTAGATGAGCTATTAAATCCATGGATTGCCGAACCCACCATGAGGGGGAAAAGTGGCCGAGCAGGATTTCTAACCCTAACTTCGCAATCAACCCTCCTTCGTAAAATAAGGCATTGACATGATGGATGAAAGGTTAACCCGGGTTTTGATGACGTATTGTGTGACATAGTTTTGCAGGACATCTGGCATTTCTTACTTAACAACTACTAAGCTTGTTCATTTTCTTCAGTAGCTTTATTTTGTCTTTTATTTGCTTGCACGTCCCGCACAATATCTTTATCGGCCAGAAAGTGCTGAACGCGTTTATATAATTCTGCATCTCGGACAGTTCCATCAAAAAGATGGAAATGCTCCTAGTATGCCGCTAGTAATTTCCTGGTGTCCTCTTCAGACCAAAAACATTTAGCTTTATTTTCAGACAATTTATATAAGCACGGCAAGCACCACAACCACGCTCAAAAATATAATAAACATAGTAGTTGGCGGATACAGTTGGAGGTTCGCAAAGGATCATGGGATTGCCGAATCCATGGACTGACATGTCAAACCCTCCTTGATTGGAGAGTTTGTGAACCCACCCAATGAATCCTGCTGTTAAATATGCTCCAAAGACTCTGTGTACGATGTCGCCCTTAAAAGTTGCCTAGGATACCTACTCGGGTGTCAGCTCGTCACTCGACTGTGGTTCTAAAGTTCGACACCTATTGCCAATAGCCATTGTGTATCTGTAGTTAGTATTATGATAATTCAACCTAAGGTGTCCTCAATCACTTTAAACTTCATTTAAGAGTAATTTACGGATTATGTATCCTGATTTACAAATCTTTGAGGTGTTATGATATTTGAGGAGATTTTGCAATTTGTCAGATTTCAAAAACATGGTGAATAATAGTTGTTGATGTTTTTCAAAGTAATGTTTTTTAAGGTTTTTTTTTATTTACAAATTTAGATGTGTAATCACATGTATTGAGATAAAGGTAGAGCTAACAAGGTCTAATATTAGATAAGAGTATGTATTGGAATAATTTTTTTTTAAATACCCTCATTAAAACATAGTAACTTTTTTTACAAATTTAAGTGAGACTAAAATTTTATTTAAAATATTGTTTAAAAGATATAAAAAAGCTGTTCCCTAATTTTTTATTAAGGAAAGCCATCGATTTTGTGTTTCTAACACCATGTTATTTTGGAGAATTTAATCCTTTATTTTATTAATTGAAGTGTGTATGTACCTTTTATTATACAGTCAAACCCTGCTATAGTGAACCTGGGATAAATTGAACCCTCGCTTGTAGTGAACCTGGGATAAAGTAAACCCTCGCTTGTAGTGAACCTTTTTAGTGGTCCCTTCTGAAGTATTTATTTAACGTTATTTTATATGGATATAGTGAACGGCTTGGAAAATGAGTTTGCTTGTAGTGAACCCAAATTTCTCTTCCTTAATATTTTTTCCTTCCTACCTCTATATTTTAAGTTATACAAGTAGCAAGCGAGAAAAAATCTTTACAAACGGGTCAAATGTCACTGAAACTAGACCGGTTTCATAGTAAACAAGAAATATGCTCCTTCCCCCTCTAAGTTCCAGGTATCAACCTTTCTTTTCAATCTATTCATCTCCCCCCCCCCCCCCCCCCCCCCTCCTTTAAAAAACCGTACACTTTCCGATTCCTGAAAGAAGTGTCTGGTCAAATGGCTGTACTCCTGTTGCAACCTACCCCTTCCCCCTCCGCAATTCAATGAAGCCATTCATCTCACAGTCCCCACCCGACTGCATCTATTCTTTACAACTACCCCTTGCAAACAAACTGGACATAAGTGAAACGGTCCAATATCCCGTCATTTAACCTGTACTTTTAGGTCACTCTTTCATTTCTTATAAGAGATTTTAAATACATTTTGAATATTTGAATTGGTGAAAACAGTCTTGAAAAATAAAGGACTTCTATAAAGAGAAAAGCCTTCACAATTGAAAAGGGATCCAGTCAATCAAGGATTTGTCCTTTATTTCAAGTACAGTATCAAACATATGTAGAATTCGGCTACGTAATTTATTTTTTTAAGATAATTTCGAAAATTAATCAATTTAAATTTTAAAAAATATTCGATTTATTCAGTATATTCAAGATATGCAAAACCATTATTATAATTTTCTATTAAAAACATTATTATATTGTATAAAAAAATTCAGCAAAAATAGCTATAGTGAACCAAGTGTTGGTTCCGTAGAGGGTTCACTGTAGTGGGGTTCAACTGTATTTATTTTCATAACTCTTAATGTTCTTTGTTGCCACAGAGGTTCATAATGTTGCTTACTGAACACATTTCCCGATGTGAGGCAGAAGGTGTTGAATCCAACAACCACTGGTTCAAGTCCACTTTGGGCAGGCTACAAGAAGTCTTCTTCCAGGTAAGATTTCTATATTTATCTTTCTTACTTCCCAGTAACAAAACTGAAGGGATAATAATTTTCTGCGGACAAGTAACCACAATAACCATTTTTGCCCTGAAATAATCAGACTTTTAGTATACTCCTTAGTAGTTTGAAGTTTTGAGTTCTTATTACTACAATGGTCTAAGTCATTAGACTAGATACTGCAGTTTACCTGCCCACAGCAATAATAGGGTTTGTTTTTGAAAACCCCTTGTTTTAAAATATTAATATTTTCAAACTAATTTGGAGGCGATTGATTGTGCATTGATAAACCTAAAAGCATTGCCCCACAGTCATTCCATTCTATTTATGTCGCTGAATTCTGAAACGAAAATGCCCCCACCCCTTCAATTAATAGTATTTTCACAATGAAATAGTAATTTAGAAAGTTATGGATGAACCATGCTAATTTGATTCGTAGTAATGTCATATTTCCTATTAATATAACTTGTTTATTTTACAGCACCATGAACAAGTATTTAAGTATGTGGACACATTGGAATCTCTGCTCTTCACCAATGATATTGATCATCACATTCTGTCCACTTTCCACCAATTTTGTGCCCTCAAAGCCTAAAAAGAAGCAACTTAGAGAAATAAGAACTTTTGTACATCCCTTCAGTCATATTAAATATTTTTCATCCGTTTTATCAATGTCTCATTAATTTATGTATGTAAAATAAGTCGACAGGGGAAAACATAACATTTAAGTCTTGCTTTTTTGCTTGTTCTCTCATCAGGAGTACGTGGCGAAGTGATTTACAGATGATTGTTTTTTTGTTCTGTTCGATTGACCAATTAGGTGCGAGGATCGTTGATGGGAAAGGTTGTAGTTTTTGCGGGGCGTATGTCATGTATATTTATAGCATGGACTTAAGAAATGAACATGTGGATACTTTTCATGAAAAAAAAACTTATTTAAATGCACACCTGCCCACATGCTTTTAAAAAATAAGATAACTATCTAATAACTTTTTATCATAACTATTTTCTCCTAAGGTTTGTTTGACCTGCCTTTTCTTTTAAAATTCTTTGAATGTAAAAGTTAAATATAAGAATAATGGAATGTCTTTCAAAACATGATGTAGCAAAATGGTCCTTTTGTTTAAAAACATAGTACTGTAACTTTATACTTCTTAATTTAACTATATCTATAAAGGAAGTCCTGACTGAATAGCATATTAACCTCCATCCAAAACTATTGAAGGTACAGATTCCAAATTTTAGGAGATTCTTTCTTTTGCACATTTAGAAATGATTTTTCAAAATTAGAAAGGGTCTAATAGTGCAAAACGTGAGCCGATTTCTCTATAGGAATAGTATTGTGCGTTACTGTAAGCTTAGGATTTATGAAAAAAATTCCTCTGATACTCCGGAACAATGAATTTAGTTTTAAATTGAAAACATGAATACTTGACAATTTTATTATTAATGAAGAATTGTAAAATAAACAAATTCTGGGAAGTTATAAGAGAAAATACATATTGCTTTATTAACAAAATATGTGCTTCTATTACAATAAGAACGTCCATAAACATTTAAGTTTCCGGTGCAGATACTTCAGACATGTTCTGATTGTTAAACTTATACAAGGTATTTACTTTTGGAGAATTTTATTTTGTTTGCCTTCTTAGGCTTACTTTAAAAAGAAAATTGATATAGTAACCACGGGGGAACAAAAACCCATCTATAGATGATTTTCTGAAAACTTAATGTATATAAACTGTTAAAAAAAAATTCTAATTTAAAACTTTTCAAATAAAAAAGCACAATTTTTACAAAATTATTTAATGCATATTTTTTTGTATTTATCATGTATTGCTTTGTACCACATTTTTATTGATAGCAAAATTAAATAAAACCATCTTTAAAATCATTCAAAATAAGTTTTCTTGGATTTTTTTTATTGAAAATACTTTACCTTTGGCCCCAGATTCTTCCACTTTCTGAAATTAACTCAATACATTTACAGAAACTTTTAGCCAAATAAGGTTTTATGAATTCTGTTTAAAAAAAATACAAACCTTATATTTCATAGTTTAAAATACTCGGAAATTATTTTTTTTAACCAGTTCACTTTCAAACTGCACAGCTATCTTTTATGATTGGTAAAAATATTTCATATATATTTACAAGAAAGTCCACAATAACTCATCAAAATAGTCTAAAATATTCCTAAGAAAAATACTTGATCTATAAAAGCATTTCTTCTATACACAAACAATAATATACCTGCAGTGCTCACTTCTGCCGTGAACAGGTAAACTGCAGTAATCGCAACAATGAGTTGTGCCATTTTTGATCTGAAATAAAGTAATTAAGTGCTTGCAACAATGGTTCAAGTCATCATGGAAGTTACTGCAGTTTACCTGCCCACGGCAGACTTGCATGCAACTTATTTACGTTTATAGATAACTTTTCCCCATTTTACTATGTATTTTAATATTGTAATCCATATAATTAAAATACTCCAGACTTCCTAATTAAAAGTTAAACAATCATTGCTATTACTTGAATTCTATCATAACTCATCAGTTAAGATAACATTTGAAATTATGAGCATTAAAGTGGAATAAGCCAGCTGGTCTCCAAACCAAAGTGCCTCATTGTTAATGCAATAGAGAAAAAAATATTTTCCAAGTCACATTTTCCGGCTTTATCGAATATTTTTACAAATAGGTTTTTTTTATATAATAAATATAGCTGACTTACAGGGCTCTGTAATCCCACTTTTTGAAATGGGTTCGAACTTTATGTTGTAGGGGTGTAAGTGGGATTATAGAGCCCTGTAAGTCAGCTACATTTATTCTTAAAAAAATGTTTGTAAAAATATTCAATACAGCCGGAGATATGTGGTTTAGAAAATAATTTTTTTCCATTGGATTAACTTTGGTTTGGAGACCTGCGGTCACTTGGTCTCATTCGCATTTAATTAAGAGTTTTGAATGTAATGATAAAATGCTTGAGGTAATGAAATTTTAACATTGTTTTTTTTAATGACAAACTTAACATTTTTGTGCTTGTGATCTTTTAAACTACCATTTATGTTTTAAAGAAAGGTAAGGAATGCTTTAAATAAAATATTCAACAATCACAGGTACCTACAAATTCTGAAAAACAAATACTTCATTCACACTTACGTTTTTCTTTTCATTTACCCTTTAAAAATTTGAATTTGTTGTATTGTACTTTTGTGAGGGGATTTTTTTTAATTAAATATAATAAATAAAAAATATGTGTTAGGACTTATCATTGATCTTGTGGTTATTTATATTAGAAAAAAATACAAGATTTTTTTTTTATAAAAAAGTCTAATGGTTATTTTTAAATAATTTTAATTTGTATACAAAATAATTTTTTGTGAAAGTTCTTTGGTTACACTTTATTTTTACTTTTCAATGGTTCTATAGTTGCAGAAAATTTTTGTGAATGTACCTTTAAAAAAACATCCCTCTAAGCACACCCCCGTATGTGATAACCAGTCAATCTTGATGCAATCCCCCCTTACAGGAAAATGAAGGTATTGCTATATACAATTTTAGTACAGTCAAACCTTGTTAACGAGAACTCGCTTAACAAGAAATTTGCCTTCAGATGAACTGAAAGCAATACTTCAGCCTATAAAACTGTGAGGTAATGCTGAAAAGTCTCTTAATGCCAATCGTTTTAGGTGAAATCCCCCTTAACCCAAACAAAAAATTCAGAATTTGACTTTTTTTCTTAATGATTTTTTTCGAAGAATGAAGTATCGAAGAACAAATAAAACATTAAAAAAGGCGGAAAGTGAACTATATAAAAATAAATTATCTTCTACTTCTGAGAAAATCATGAGATCTCCCATGATTCGCCAGTATTAATCCAATTTCTGTTCCTCAAATTTTTCCTTAATTTTCTATAGTATATACAAGTCCAAATGAACTTTATTAATTAAATTACTAATTCTATACAGTTTGCCAATTGTTTTAGATTTAATTTTTTTAAAACTATTCACTGGTTCAATAAAAAAAAATCCTGATGGTTAATATGAAATTCCGTTAACATGAAATGTTTCTGCGTTCCCTTCAAGTTAGTGTTAATGGGGTTTGACTGTATATAGCATTCTTATTTATAGCAAATTTTATAAAAATTATCAAACTATATTGTGAAAATTGGATTTTTGAACAATTATTAATGGGGGACTTTGATTAAATTAACAATTTAACCCATTAACGGCTATTGGCAGACAAATTTGCCATGCGAAAATGTAGTTTATCAAACGAAATAAGACAAGGGCCATGGTCTTGAACAATTTATGTCGAACAAATTAAGGTATACATAAAATAAATTTAAAAAACTTTAAAGTAAACATTGAGGGGGTTAATACATTCAAGGCGTAACTTTCATGTTTACTGAAATGACGGTGTTAGTGGTATTCACAAAGTCGTTGATGGGTTATCTGAGAAGGTTACTGACTATTAAAACTATCACCAAATACTTACTTACCAATTGCAAAAGCAATCAATAGCAAATGCTTTATTTTTCATCTTTTTTTTTACCAGATGGCATCTGCATCTATTTTTTAATTTCATGTTTTCCATAGTAAAGAGGTTGTTGTATCAAGATTTTACTGGTAATATTTTTGGCAGGCATGTAGTATTGTAGCTCTTAATAAAAAAAAGTTAAAAATATCCCCTCTCCTATCTAGAATATGTAGGTGGTTCCATATGAGGTATCCTATGTGTTTGTAAAAGACTGTGCTGAAAGTCTTCGAGTAATTTTATGAGGTATTTCCTCTTAAACCTAAAAGCCTCATTCATCACTTCTTTGACCATGTAAATCTGAACATCGATATTAGTGTCCACTGCTTCCAACTGTTTGAAAAGCTGTCCGAAATCTGAAAAGAGATTAAGTTTGTTAATTAGATGAATGAAATAAATACTGAAAGCATCAAGGTATATAAATAATGACCTTTAAGTACTGGGATTTATAACATGGTATTTGATAACTAATGGATGTTTATTTCGTGCATTGCTAAGTTCTTCAAAGCAGCAGATATGAACATCCATAGGCTATGTCCTCACTACGACAACAAACGCCACAAAGGCAACAAAATTTGGCGACTGCCAAGCGCGCCAAGCAATGCAATAACATGGTGGTTGACTCTGCCAAGTCGCCAAGTTTTGTTGCCTTTGTGGCATTTGTTGCCTTTGTGGCGTAGTCAGGACATAGCCTTAGGGAAATAAAAACCTTCCTCAACTAGGAATCTGCCTGTATTTAGGTCTGCTTGGCGGCCAGAAACCAGTATCCCCTTTGGTTCTACTCCCTCAGTACAAGCTTCGGACTCATGTAAATCTCGGTTGGTAAAAAAATCATAGCTGGGGATTTCTTATTTTAAGAATCTTAAAATCGACTTAGTTCAAGAGAGTAAAAAAAATATGCTACTAACACACATTACATCAATTTGTAAATGAATAGTACATTATTTTTAATTTTATTTTAGTGTGTAAAGTTAGAATAGTAATTTAAGAATCTTAAAATGAAGTCCTAAACTACTGTTTTTTCTACCAACTGAACCGAGAATCGCATGAAATCACGATTCCCACACTAGAACTGATAGAAAAGAACTAAGAGAGAAACCAGTTTCCTTACACCAGTTTAGACTAGGCACTCGCTATCGTCAAGCTAAGAAGATATAAGGCCCAATCCGTTCATTGGCGACTTTGGACAAGGGTAAATTCTATTGGTCGAACTCACCAATGAGGAGCTGGAACCTATATTTTAGTTTTACTTTGGAGAATGTGAGTTTGGTAACTAGACTCTTTAAAAGCGAGACATAGTATGATAGTAGTATTAAGGATGGTTGAATCCGTAAAATCTTAGATTTGATGCTTTATAAACTTAGCTACAGAAGAAGGTAAATTTGTTTCTAGTTTTCAATACCCACTTACAGCAGTTAAAGGTTGTTATTGAATACATAGTAAAGCATGCACAGTAACCGTAACAATCAATATAATTAAAGAGCAATAACTTTCAGCAATGCATCAAATAAATCAGTTACTTATGCTAATCTATAAGTCAGTAAAAGAAAAAGTAAATCGTCAGTGAAAAAAAGTATAAAATATTTACAAACCAGATAATTGCTAAATTTAAAAAATATTTAAGAGTATTTCACTAGCTATTAAAGCTTCTTTAACGTTATTCAAGGTCTCCGATTAGTTGTTAAATGTAAGTTTTTGGGAAAATCCACCAGGTCTGTGCGCAGTGTCTCTAGTTGATGTATCTTAATGTTGTATTGCATTGCTCCAAGTAAAATTTTCTTGATTCTCATAATGTTATTTTTATTAGCCAACCAGACTTAGAAAAAATAATGGCCCTCGTATATATTCTTACTTTCATAAATATATATATATGACTTGAACCCCTCAAAAACTTATTTTTACTCCTATTAAACTTCATAATTTAAATTACTTATTTCACATATCTTTAATATTACTTATTAAAATCTTTAACATCACAGTGGCGTCACTAAGTCGCATCACTCGGTGGTTCCCATAGAAAACGTTTAGTCAGCAAATAACTTTCCAATTATCTTATAACCTTTTCCCATCACCCATTCTCACACCTAATTGGTCAATCAAACGGAATAAGCAATAATAATCGTCTGTGAATGGACTTCGCAACTGACTCTCAAAGATTAAACATGCCAAAAGCTCTTGTCCATATGGAATATAAGATTTCAATTACTACTTTTTTCCTGTCAACTTACATCGTATACATATGAATTGACTTTAATATCAAATTTACTGATTAATTAACCTCACACTTTTTTTATGTATCATAGGCTTTTCAAAAGAATTACTAACAAAAAAAATTTCATAAAATCCCCCACTTTAACATAAGAAATTCAAAGATGGAGCTAAAACTTATAGAAAAAAAGTCAGGAAAAAAAGATGTGACCATCCTCCCTTAACACAATCTAAAGTACTAACTTCTCCCTGGCTTGCGCACTTCTTTGAAGAGCGCACTGCGAACACGAACAATTTCAGTCCTGAAATGGGAGTCCTGAAAGAAGTGCTTAATGTCGTTGGTGCAGTTGTTGATGGTTGGCATTTCCAGCCCTGGATCTTCATTGTCCCAAAGATCCACATGGTTGCCAGAATTCCTGGAGTTGACGTGATTCATCTGCATGTCGGGCGCAGTGTTCCATGAGAAGAGACCGTCGTCAATGGGTGCTAAAAAGAGTCATTATAACTATCAAGCAGTTTTTAATCTTTATTAGGGTGACCATATATTTTCATCATCAGCAGTACAGTTTTAAAGAAGCAAAAAAGATACTTCCACAACAGTGTCACTTTCATTTTACAGCATTATTGTAGTTCCAGACTTGCAATCTACTCAAGTCTTGTAATGTGGTGCAAACCACTTATTATAAATAAAAATTCAATCAAAACAATTAAAGTAACGATTTTGTTACTTCGTTACGTTTCGTTAATTTCGTTACATCTCATGCCGCTGTTACGGATAATTTCGGAGCAGTTCGGCTAAAGTTTTATTCTTACAAATTTAACTTTTAACCAAATTAAATTGTCGTTCTTAACTATATCCAATTGTCCCTATTTCTTTAGTCTAGGTTATCTTTGAAAAACAGTAAGATGGCTAAATTTCATTTGTTCTTATAACTTGAAATTTCTAAAAGTAACTGTAATTAGTTACTTTTCATATTAAGTAACTATAACAGAGTTACTATTTTAATTAAGTAACTGTAAATATTACAGAGTTACTTTTTAAAAGTAACTTACCAATCCCTGGTATATAAATACTCGTTTATGCCGATTCATGTATAAGTTGACCCCCATTTTTAAAAACCAAATATCCTTCGAAAATCGGAAACCTGTAGTAGGAAAGGTCAAGGTAGGAAATAAGACCAGAAAAGATCTACCGCGAACCAGAGCCTTCTGAAGAAAATAAGAGGAAACTGGCTCATGCAAGAAAATTTCTCGGCTTATACACGAGTATATATAGTAATTACTATTATTAATTATCAAGTTTAAATATGTAATGCCAACTTCTTTGATCATTAAATAAACTAAACAAGATTGCAATTACTTAATTGGTACTAAATAAAGAGTATTGGAAAACCATTTTTCAACATATCAAATTAAATATTTGATGAAACTAGTTATTTTAATAATTTAAAATTCCAGTATCACAAGTCTTTGTAATGTTATTGACAATATATTTATATGACACCTGGACAATCTTAAAAAAAATTCCAACTTACACAAGGGCGGCGCCTCCCTCTCAATCACATACAACTCTTCATCCGAATCACTATTTACAGGACTGAGTGGTGGCAACAGCTCTGCGGTGGGGGTGAGGGGGGGAGGGGCAGGGCTTTGGGGCCTCCAAACTGGAAAGTCCTTGGGGAGAGGCCCTGGCTTGCGTTTGGTCCTAGGAGGCCCGACTGGGGAGTCCAGCATTCTTTTCTGGCTGCCTCGAAGGGGACTCCCGCCCCCACTGCCCACTAAGTCGATGTCAGCTTCGTCAACCATCATTCTCTGCAGTGGAAATTGGGTTTTAGAACATGAAATAAATTAATACAATAACTGTTGAGGAAACTTAATTCTGATCGGTCCTCACAATCCCAACGAATTGGGTTTGTGACAATTGGGAAATTGGGTTTTAGAACATAAAAAAAAATTAGTACAACCAACAGTTGAGGAAACTTTATTCTGATTGTTCTGGACAATCTAAATGAATTTTGTTGTTTTATGGAGGAATCAGAGGTGTGCAACTTTTAAATTTTTTTTAATGACAACGCTTGTTCTTCATTAAGTAGGTTTATTTAAGTGATAACTTGTTGAGTGATAATTGCTTGCCTTTACTGTTGATATTGGATGTTGTTAAATGAAATGCAAGATCTTGGACTTAGATCACAAATTTTGCTGATTCATCTTTTAAAGGTAAAGTTTATATTATTTATTTTCGAACAAGCTGTTTCAAAAGAATGGCTCCATTAAATAAAATCGATATTGAAGCTTCAAATCTGAACTTTATTATTTTTCAAACTCGCACACAATCAGAGCATCACCATAACAATATAGCAGCAATATTCTTCGGGCACATTTATTTGCAATGCATAAATATCAAAAACTTAAACAAATCCTTAAACCATATTAAAATGAGAGAAACATATTTAGACAGAGGATGCCTATAGGCAGACCTAATGACATATAGGTTAAAATAAGTAACAATTAGATAATATATTATTATTTAAATGTCTATTTGGAATACAAGTGAACCAAGTCCATAAACAAACACTTTGTTAACGTAAAAACAAACATTACAAGAAAAAACATTTCCTCATAAGGGGGCTAAAAAAAACCTGTATATGTGACTAAATAATCATAATTATAATTGAAAGACACATAAGTTAACAAACATACACAAAAAATAATAATTTAAATACATAAATAAATAGCTTCTTTATGTTACAGAGGTTTAAAGTTAGCTTAACAAAATTAATCTATCAGCATATTTTAAAAATTTAACTGCTTAGCGGATATCACCTGAACAAGGTCTTTCTTCATTATTATTCTGAAATTCTACTTAGTTAGCGCATGAAATTATGCTTCTAACTTGAAAATGACAACAACAAAAAACTTGGTTTATTTGTATTCTGAACCTTCCATTTCTCTCTAACTTATTGAATATCTGTAAATAAGTAATAACTATTTAAATTTGATTTTTTAGTTATTTTTTGACACTTTGTTTTTTTTATTGATATGGACTAATATTTTAAAACGACTGCAAAGCACTTGGAGAAACCATCCAACACAACAACGGTGTCTGTGAGGTATTACGTATCCGCCTCATAAGCCCAAGTTTGTGGGTTTGAGCCCCGGCTGAGTCTTTATATTTTCTGGATGGAAAAATCTTGGGCACGCCTGTCATATGGCATGTAAAAGATCCCTTGAGTACCCATTTGGCTTGGGTTTTCTCGGCAAAATTAAATCTTAGCATACTTTAACATCCACAGAGAGCTCATATCTTTTGTAATCTGAGCGTCAAAATTGGTAGCGAGAGCCGCCTAGATGGTGCCACAAAAAATGGCTCTTAGTTCCGGGGAATATGCCAAGTCTGCAAAATCTTGAAAACCAATAAATAGCCCCGTTGGGAAGACAACAACTAATAATACTAGAAAATTTTAATTTATTATGTCAACAACCACTTGGATGTTTTACAACACATTCAACAAACTGCACTCACCTTGTCAATCTTAAATGGGTTTCCAAACATGTGCTGGCGAACTGGGATTGACTCAATCTCGCGGAGGGGTGGAGGGAACCTTTTCAAGTAGTCCTGGTAGTTACCCATTTGACTAATGGGAAGACTGTGCATTTGGTCTGGGAAATGAAATAATTAAAAGGAAAATATTAGAAACCAAAAAAAATAACTAAAAACCATCTTTTAATTGTACAAACTATTATTGTGTTCAAAACACTATATGTTATCATATGCGACATTAAATTGAGTTCCTAAAACCTTCGCAGATTCTTATTGATTTTTTTTTAATCTTAATTTCAGAAATTTTGCAAAAATATCTTTGTTTCATAAAACAATGTTTTTTAATTTAAATATAACTGGTATTTACTGTACTCTGGTATTTAACTATATTTCAATTAGAAAAATTATGTTATCAAACAAGGAATCGAAAACAAAATGCTTAATTCTCAAAGCATAAGTAAAAAATATTTATTTTAATTTGATTTAAACATTTATTTTTTCCTATTAATTGCCAAATAATTTTAACATTTAAAATTTTAAAAAATATATTTTGGGTTTAAAAAAAGCTTTTAACTTATTAAGGTATACATTTAGCTCAAGGTTGACAAGCAATTTAATACCAATCAAGCGGAAATAAAATGAAAGAAATCACTCTTAAATGCGAATGAGCCTGAATTACCAGACGTCTCCAAACGAAAGTGCCCTTGTGTAGAAAAAATATTTTCTAAGCCATATTTCTCCGATTGTATTGAATATTTTTACAGTTTTTCTATATGATAAATGTTGCTGACTTACAGGTCTTAATACCCCCTTTTTTTTAATTGGTTCAAATATTTTGTGTAAAATTATTTATTGAAAATTGTAAAAAATATTCCAACCAACTTCAAAAAGTGGGAGTATAGAGACCTGTAAGTCAGCTACATTTATCATATAAAAAAACTGCAAAAATATTCAATACAACGGAAGAAATATGGCTTAGAAAATAATTTTTTCATTAGATTAAGACAGAGGCACTTTAGTTTGGAGACCCGCAGTCATTCATGCTCATTTGACCTTAGTGGTAAATTCATGTATAATCCACGGGTTTTGGTATCAACCCACTGGCGACATTCAAAAAAATAAAACCAAATCTAAAATTCTAAACTATCATTCTAATTCTGAGAACAAATAAAACCAATCTTCACATTCTAAAAACAAAACCAATCTAACCTTCATCCTGCAGCCGCGTATGACTCAACGAACAGTGAAGGAAATTTGACCTCATTCTTGCTAACTGATCGAGAATGTTATTCCGTGGAATATCGTAAGCATTCCTGTAACTCTCGTGCTTAATCTCCCTGTCCTTAACGTAAAGGACAAAGAGGTTAAAGTCGTTAAGGTCATTTTTTAGGGCTGTGAATCTGTCGTTCATGACTAAATGTGGCGTCAGATTCATTTCCGTTAGTTTGGTGGCACACCCGAATGGCCTCTGGGGTGCAGGATTCACGCGAATGCCCTCGGAGACGGTCTTTTTGGTTCCAACGGTTGAGATTAATTTTTCGTACTCAGTTTTTGCCTGTAGGGATAGACATAAAAAGTTAGTAAAAATTGTTTGAAATACTGTCTTAAGAAATGAATTAACTACAGTGCAACCTCGCTAACGCGAACTCGCTTAACACGAAATTTCGCTTCAGATGAACTGAAAGAATTTCACCAGCCTATAAAGTTTTGCTTAAAAATGAGCTAATGCTAAAAAATCTCTTAACGCGAAATCTTGCTTAACCCTTTTTCTAAATTTAATTCAAAGTTACGAAGAACAAATGAAGCAAAACATTAAAAAAAAGGGGAAAGTGAACATTCTAAAAATAAATTGTTTTCTACTTCTGAGAATCACAAGATCTCCCATGATTCGTCAGTTTTAATCCAATTGCTGTTCCTTAAAAATTTTCATAAATTTTCTATAGCATGTACTAGTCCAAATGAATTAATTGAATTACTAATTCTATACAGTGTGTTACATTGTAAAATTAGAATAATTTTTAGATGTTATTTCTTTTAAATTCTTCACTGGTTCAATGTAAAAAAAAATATCCCTGACAGTTAACACGAAATTCGGTTAACACTAAATGTTTCGGTGTTCCCTTCGAGTTTGTGTTAACGGGGTTTGACTGTATAAGAATTTCTTAAATAAATAGAAGGAGCAAAATTAGATTACAAAATAGAAGATCAAAATTAATTCTGGAGTAACTAAACAGACCTGATTCTTGAGTCTTTTGAGGTAGTTGAGAACGCTGTAGTTCAGGCAATTCTCCATAGAATCCGGGACTAGATTAGGGGCTCCCATGCGCTGTAAAGCTCTTTTAAGTGGCTGTAAAAAAATAGTTTAACATTTAACTGGAATTCATGTTGAATGGGCATAATGTTACCAGATTTTAAAAAGGAATAATCTGGTCATTTTATTGCTATTTCATTCTCAAATGACTTATAGTTACCATTATTCCAAATCAAGTATAAAAAAAGTAATCCAAATCAAGTATTAAAAAAGTAATCAAATTTAAAGTAAAGAACTAATAACCTGTTAAGTTTAAGGTCATTTCAACATTTTTAACAAAGAACTATTCACAAAAAGATTTTTAAAAAACTATATTTTTCCCGTTTTTCAGGACTATAACAGAAAAGTGAGACGTTTGGTCTGCAGGAAAGTGAGATAAAAAGAAGTACTGTCCCGCCAAAAAAATATTAGCAAGGATTTGATTGAGGGTAAAATCGATATCGCTCTTATTCAAGAGCACTGGTAATCTTTTTTACGACCGCACTTGCGAGAGACCCAGAGCATGCATTGTTACTAGTAGGTCTCTTAATGCTACGTTTATGGTTAACTTTTTAGATGGGGACAATGTTGCCATCAAGTTAACAGATAGCAAAGGTGAAATAACATGTTTAATGTCCTGTTATCTCCCATACGAGGAAACTGTGCCTCTATCGACTCCTGCCAGACGCTTTGTTGACAATTGTGTTCAGTCTGGCTGGAAAGTCATTGTCAGCTGTGATGCTAACGCACATCACATTATTAGGGGCAGTAATTTGCATTATTTGGGACTGCAACAATAGAGGTGAGGAACTGCTTCTATATATTCTAAGCAATGGGCTCTCAATTCTCAATAAGGGAAATAGTCCAACCTTTATCACTTCTCAAAGAAGTGAGGTCATAGATGTTACGTTCTGTAATGCCAAAGCAGTGAACTGCATTTCGAATTGGCATGTATCCGAGAGAGACTATCTCTCAGATCATAGACTAATTCTTTTTAACCTTTCAGGCCCGCTGTTAACACCGCCTACGGGCAACAGGAATCCCAGAAAGGTTGACTGGGATTCCTACCGGGAGGAGCTGGGGTTGCTTCTTGGAGGTAATGTCTTTAACTTTCCCTCTCTTGCCGATATAGACATGACTGTTGACAATGTGCAGAGTGCTATTGTGCAGTCATTTAATTCCAATTCTAGGGTAGCTTCTTCAGGGTTGCCAAAAAGAGTGCCCTGGTGGAGTAAAGATCTCGGTGATCTAAGAAAAGAGTGTAGGAAACTCTTTAATAAAGCCAAAAAGACTGGTGACTGGTCTGTCTATAAGATGAGACTTACAGCGTTCAATAAGGCTGTCAGAAAGGCAAAACAGGACTCCTGGAAGGATTACTGTAGCCAAATGGAAGGTATCTCCTGTGCCGCAAAGCTAACCAAGATACTGACTAAAGACGATTATAGTCAATTGGGTTCCATCCGTAAATCGGACGGAGAACTCACCAAAGATGGGGAAGATACACTTAAAGAGCTATTGCATGTACACTTCCCTGAATCAAAAGTGTGTCGGTCTGAGCTAACCTACTATCCACCTTCTCTTCCCAGGAAAAGCAAGGATGAATGGAAAGTGGTAAAGGATATCGTTACACATCGAAGGATCAGATGGGCTATTTCCACTTTCAAACCCTTCAAATCTCCGGGAATGGATGGTATTTACCCTGTGCTACTGCAACAGGGTATCGACCTCTTAGCTCCTCACCTGTGTAAAATTTTCAGGGCCTGCCTTGTCTATGGACACATACCAGAGGCCTGGAGACAGAGCAAGGCAGTCTTCATCCCAAAGCCTGGTAAAGCAGACTACTCTGTTGCCAAGGCATTTAGACCAATCTGTCTTTCCTCTTTTCTCCTGAAGACACTGGAGAAAATGGTTGACAGATACATTCGTGATGAGGTGTTACCACAAAAACCCTTATCGAAATTTCAATATGCTTATCAACCTGGTAAGTCAACTGAAACAGCTCTGTACGACCTATTTACGGTTCTTGATAGGGCAGTCAACCAAAAGGAACTGGCCTTGGCTACGTTCCTTGATATTGAAGGGGCTTTTGACAGAGTTCCAACTGAAGCCATTGTAAGAGCCTTGCATAGAGTTGGAACAAATGGGATTGTCTGCTCTTGGGTGGAAAATCTGCTTAAAACTAGAATTGTTACATCCAGCTTTCTAGGTGCTGTGGTCAGAGTTGATAGCTGTAAGGGCTGTCCACAGGGGGGTGTACTTTCCCCGCTTCTTTGGTGCCTTGTTGTTGATGAACTTCTTTGCAAAGTTAACACCATGGGCATTCACTGCATCGGCTATGCTGATGACATCACCATTGTCGTAAGAGGGAAGTTCCCAAACACAGTCGGTGATACTAGCCTGTGCACACAACTGTCTTGACAGGAATGTTAGGGACCAAAAGATTAGGATCTTTTCAGACAGTCAGGCAGCATTGCTTGCACTGTCCAAACAATGTTTCTCTTCTAGCATTGTATGGGAATGTCACCTGTCCCTCTTAAGTTTGGCTCGCCTTAATAAAGTGTCCTTATTTTGGGTACCCGGGCACAGAGGGATTGAAGGAAACGAAACGGCTGATATTTTGGCAAAAGCGGGATCTAAGACCGCTTTCATAGGGCCTGAGCCCGTGCTAGGTCTTCCACATAATTCTGTTAGAAAGACCATTAGACGGCTGTTCCAGGCCTATAATTTTACAAATTGGCAAATGGCAGCCGATCAAAGGCAGGCTAGGGAGCTTAATCAGAGTGCTCCATGGCGGAGAGCC
This sequence comes from Oedothorax gibbosus, assembly GCA_019343175.1. Taxonomy (NCBI): domain Eukaryota; kingdom Metazoa; phylum Arthropoda; class Arachnida; order Araneae; family Linyphiidae; genus Oedothorax; species Oedothorax gibbosus. The sequence goes on along the minus strand of CM033275.1, from coordinate 9,206,137 downwards.
AAGGAGTTACTTAGCCTTAGCAGGAAAGAGATTCACGCAGCTATTGGTTTATTAACAGGTCACTGTGCTCTCAATAGACATCTGAGTATAATGGGTGTGAAAGATGACCCTCTCTGTAGGGCTTGTCAACAGGTTGAGGAAAGTTCGTTTCACGTTCTCTGCGAATGTGACAACTACTCTGCACAAAGATTTGAGTACCATTGTATCGATGCCTGGGAGGTTGATAACTTATCAATCAGGGATATTCTGAAGTTCATTTCAGCAATCGGCCTACTTCAAGGTTAAACGATGGGGTTAGTACAATAGACCAGTGGTCGCGGTGCTTGGCCCTGACGGGCCACCCCACTCAAGTCGTAAGTCCCGCCAAAAACGGTCACATTAAACCTCTCAAAACGACTTCTGGTCAAATTAAATTAACATCAGAATAAAAATTTAAACTTAAGGCATTTAACAAGATAAGGCAAAAATAAAAACACAGAACAAAATTAATGATTAAATATTGTTCATAGCAAAATATATACGTTTAAAATTTACCTAGAAGTTAAAATACTTAATAGCATGCACATTAAAATTGTTCTAACGCATAAAAATGTAATAAATCTCAATTTTTCCACAGGCTAAAAATATAAGTACAGAAAAATATGAATTTGCTTACAGCTGCATAATACAGAGGCATATTTTTCAAATAGTTTTCAAACTGATTTTTCCATTCTCTGGTAGGCTTACACCGATGAACTTTGAAAAGATCATCTGCAAGAGATAACACAAGTAAAATTTATGATTAGCATATAAAAGACTTATTTTAAAATAATTACACATAAATACTTTATTACACATATAATACCAATGAAGGAAAATGCTTATGTGAATAGTAAAAAAAAATATTTTTTTTAACATTTAAAAAACACTAAAAAATGATGACATTAATCTAGGCAGTAAAAAAGTATTAATGAGCTGTTATTAGCAATTAAACATACCAAGTAAAGGTAACAAAACTGGATAATTATAAGGCATGACAAACAAATTTACACATGATAGATTTGTGCTGGCCTTTAAGTAACCAAAGGGGTAATCCAATTCACTATTCTTGTAGCTGTTACTTACAAAAACCTGTAAAATTAAACAATCAAATGAAAGGTCAAACATACAATGCAAATAGGTAAATATGTCAATTAATTTGTGAAGAAATTATATATTAACGGACTGAAGGAAACAATTAAGGTATTTTAATTACTTTTTTTTAAAATCTAAACTATTGTGATTGTCTAACTATTATTTTAAAACACTTCGACTGTAACACATATAGATATATTTTATTTTAAATTGGATAAATATTACATTTTAAAAAGAAACCCTGCAAACACAAAAATACTTGGAACTTTACGAATGTAAAACTTTATTAGAGAAACTCAATATCAACATCTAAAAACTCGCAAGATAAGTAAAAAAAGCTAAGAATTTTAGCAAATGTTTCTGTTTGCTTTTACTTTCTTAATTGCTTTTACTTAATTCGCTGCTATTGCTTTTACTTAATTTGCTTCTTTTAAAGAAACCTCAGTATATTAATACTAAGAAACATTACAAAAATCAGAAAAAAATCATGTCAAGTTAATTTTGCACATGAGTGCATGTTTAAAGTTGGAGTGAAATATCCTCACACCACAGTTAAAAGAGGACTATTGGCGACTGGCATCATTACTTAGAAACACAGTCAAGTGACAAGCCGCCACCAGAGTAAGCACCCAACTCAACTTTAAAGGGTAAAATCGTGACTTTGGATATTATTCGTCAGATTTTTGGACCGCATAGATCGTTTTATAGGTCGGCAGCTATTTTGACAATACCTGGGTCCTTTAAGATGCAAGGCGTCTTACCGACTGGGCTCCCTAGCCCTCTATGTTAAAAGAGCCAGTATAGGGCGATGCTAGCAGTGATAACAATACAAAAAGATAGTTCTTACCTGCCAAGCAACGGTTGGCTGTTTGCGAGATAGAATATACTGTGTGAGTGGGCTCGGTTCCATTTCATACTTGTCAAATGGAAGGTTGTCGATCACCATCGGTTCGCTGTTGGTGCAACTAAACTTTACAATAGGGTGCGCAGTTCTCGGGGGCTGAAATAAAACAAATCAAATATTATTAAATAAAATAAATAACTGCTTCAACATAAGTTTGAGAGTGTCATTGATTGTCAAGAATTGTTACTCCAAGTATCCTTAAAAAATGACACCAAGAACTAATTTATAATTAACTCATCTTAGTATTTGTATAATATAAAATTGTTGCAAAATCAGGTTTCAATGGTATGTTAGTCACTTTTATCATTATCTAGATAACATCAAACATAGCATTCCCTAACAGTTTCTATCAGATTATTTATCCTTCTATTAACTATTCCTTCTACAAAAGAAAATTTATAATATAGTTATATTATTATTTATACTTTACTATATTTTTTAAAAAGGGATTTAAAAAAACCTTCTCACCAAAGCAGGGCTCCCAGGATCCGGCCAAAATGACTCTGGTACTGGCCAGTGCCCTACAGTATAGCCCTTTTGTGCAGATCTTTGTACATAAATAAGTTTCCTACATGACTGCCATGTGTTGTTGTTTGGAGGATATAGGGGAGGGGAGGAAGTGCCGCCATTTAGACTGTTGTTCTGGCTCGGGTGTTGCACGCTAGGAGAGGAAGGTTGTTTGAAGGTCAGTCTGCTACCATCTTCTGGGAGAACGTCTGAAACATAAATAAAAGCTTAATAAAATGAATAAGAATAATTTTATGAATTAATATTGACACAGTGTTCGATGGTGCACTCGGAAGAGCATCGGAGAATGGACAGATTTTCCTTGGTTAAAAACCCAGATTTTCTGTACCTTTAATTTGTTGTTTATTATACATTATTTATTATTTGATAACTTTCTAGAATTATGTAAAATATTAGTTCATCAAATCTAACTTGTATGTAAATATCTTTAATTCACAGGATTCCTCACACAGTATATAAGCGAGTTGCTTATCCCAAGTTGGGTTGTACCTGTACGGGAAATAATAAAGCTTCGACTGCTACAATATCTTGTGTGCTTCTTAAGACTAGGCAACAATATCAAATTTATTAATAAGATATCATTTGTTAGTCTAATAATTAGGGTTTGGAAAGTTACTTTTAAAAAGTAACTCTGTTACAGTTACTTAATTAAAAAAAGTAACTGTTACAGTTACTTAATATGAAAAGTAACGCGTTACAGTTACTTATTACGAAAAGTAACGATTCACGGTTACTTTTTGACATTTCAAGTTATAAGAAAAATTGAAATTTAGCCATCTTACCATTTTTCAAAGGGAAACCAACCACGATTCTCGAAACATAAGCTCAAACAAAATACTGAAATTATAATTAATAAACATTTTTTTTTATTTAATTTTAATCCTTTTTACGCTAACAGGGTTGCCAGTCAAATTTAGGGAAAAAATAGTCGCTTTAGTTGCCTGGAATTTCCAAAATAGTTGCAAAAATAGTCGCCTTATTATCAAAATAGTAGCAAAAATAGTTGCATCAAATTTAAATACTATATGCAAAATCGAAACTTAAGACTTATAATTATTAATTTTTAAAATTCTCTTTGCAAAATTTATTATTTAACTTTGATTGCTTCACTTTTCGGCATGAAATCAACACATTCAAGAAATTGAATTGGAAAATGTTAAAATGGTTCACTTTTTTAAGTTTTTGATTTGATTATGATAGTTGATAGATTTTAAGTAAGGTTGATGTTAAAATTTATATCAACTTAAATGAGTAAACAGCAGTGCTAGGAATTTGATAAGAAAATTTAGGAGCAATATGTGCGACTTAGGAGCAAATGTACATTATCTAGGACCCTTATTAAGGAAAAAAATATTTTTTACTAAAAAATGTTTTTATTTTAAAATGAATCTGCAATATTTTGATGTCTACTGGGTATCCCACTGGAAGATTTTTTTTTAGATCGCCTAAGTTTCGAGATTATAGAATCACTAGAGTTTCGATAACTAAGTTTCAAAAAAATTTAGGAATCACCATTTACAAATTTTACAGTAACCAGAGTTTCTTAATTTTAAGATCGCTGCAGTTGTAAGATTTTAAGACTTAACTTTTTTTCAAGTTCAAGCTGATTATTTTTGGCGAGATTGTTGAAAATCACGATGAAAAAAGTTGGTATTAACAGTTCTGATAACCTAGTCTCCGTAACTTTGACTACATTTATTTTGTTGTCCCATAGGTCGCATTTTGCGACTAGGCGACTGTAAATTTCGAACCCTGCTAAACAGCAAACACCTAATTTGAATTTGATTTCATTGACCAACTCAGAATGTTGTTTCCCTTAAAAATAGAACTGTTTGTTAAAATATTATATCTTAATTCATCTTGGAATTACCTTAAATAATTTAATAATTAAAACAGCATTTTTAGTTTGATTTTTTTTTTATTTTCTCCATCTAACACAAAACATACAAGTTAACAAAAATAATATAGACATTTTCACTTTTTTATAAATATGAAAATATTATATCAGGTAGATATAATTTATTAAATTTTATTATTTTAATTTGTTAAAAGAACATAATTTTAAGTTTTGCATGTATCTTGTCTATATGTACATAAAAGTTAGTGAAGTTTGCTTTTAAATATCTTTTACATAACTTTCAAATTCACATTTAATATTTTTTCGAATAACTAAAAATTAATAATGGTTTACACAAAACTTCTGAGATGTGCCAAGGTTCAACCAACAGATTAAAAATATAGATTCTTATTACCAGAAAACTACTTTATCCGCACGTAATCGCGCAAGTCTCTGACGATTCTACTATCCCAAACCAGAGGTGATCCTTCTGTCTCAAACCAGAGGTGATCCTTTTGTCCTAAAACTCCCGCGATTTAACTATCCCAAAATTCCCGCAATCCAACTGTCCTGAAATTCCCGCGATCCAACTGTCCCGAAACTCCCGCGATCCAACTGTCCCGAAACTCCCGCGATAAAACTGTCCCGAAACTCCCGCGATAAAACTGTCCCGAAACTCCCGCGATCCAACTGTCCCGAAACTCCCGCGATCCAACTGTCCCGAAACTCCCGCGATCCAACTGTCCCGAAACTCCCGCGATCCAACTGTCCCGAAACTCCCGCGATCCAACTGTCCCGAAACTCCCGCGATCCAACTGTCCCGAAACTCCCGCGATCCAACTGTCCCGAAACTCCCGCGATCCAACTGTCCCGATACTCCCGCGATCCAACTGTCCCGATACTCCCGCGATCCAACTGTCCTGGAACTCCGGTGATCCTACTGTCTCGATACTCCTGCGATCCAACTGTCCTGAAACTCCGGTGATCCAACTATCCCGAAATTTCGGCAATCCTACTTCCCGAAATTATGGCGATCCTAGTATCCCTAAACTCCGGTGATGCTACTATACTGTCCCGAAACTCCCGCGATCCAACTATCCCGAAACTCCCGCGATCCAACAGTCCCGAAACTCCCGCGATCCAACAGTCCCGAAACTCCCGCGATCCAACAGTCCCGAAACTCCCGCGATCCAACAGTCCCGAAACTCCCGCGATCCTACTGTTCCTAAACACCAGCGATCCAACTATCCCGAAACACCAGCGATCCAACTATCCCGAAACACCAGCGATCCAACTATCCCGAAACACCAGCGATCCAACTATTCCGAAATATCTATATTCCGGCGATCTATATCGCGAAACTCCGGTGATTTTACAACCGAAGGATTTTGGCTATTCTGCGAATGTAAAATGTGGCCTTCCGGCGATTGTAAGGGGGGGAATACCAAAATAAAGGATATCAACGATCGCGGAAATTTTTTGAAAAAGTCGCCCATCCTTGAAAATAGTTGACAAAATGCTGAAAATAGTCGCTTTTGGCTTGATTTTGTCTAAAAAAGTCGCCATAGTCACCGGGGGTCGAAAATAGTAGCAAAAAGTCTCCTTTTAGTCGCCACTGGCAACCCTGCGCTAATAATCAGCTGACAACGAGTCCATCAGGGAACTCTCGGGCGGGTACCGACAGAAATAATTGTGAAAGGTAGCTCAAAAATGAACGTGCCCTCTTTCTCCCCCTTCTTCAAGGGGGAAATATACTTTATTGTTGGTCATTGTTGCAGAACCCATTCAGGCAACTCAACGGGGTTTGCACTGAAAGGATACAACCTGCTTGGCAGTCAGCGTGATTTATTTCAAAACCCTACTTTTCAGTAGATGCCTGTAATTACGGGTCTTATATTGTGATACTTGGAAAAGTAAACAGACAAGGAGAAACATTCGTACTTTAACAATTCTGGCTGAAAGAAAGCTTCCGTCACACCTTTAGCAGCCAAAGTGGACAAATGCTATTCTGTTTTTCCCTTCCAAGAAAAGCTTATATTTCGGGAATGCAAAATGTTCCCTTTTAGGAGTGGAAATTTCAAAATAAGCATTAGATAGCCTTCGGAAAGTAACGGAAAAGTAACAAAATTTTTCATTACTTCGTTACCGTTAAAAGTAACTAAGTTAGTTACTTTCTGAAAAATCTAACGGTGTTACCTAAAAAAAGTAACTGTTACAATTAACGCTTTACTAAAATCCCTGCTTATAATTATAAGTACACACTTTTAGAGTATACGAGGAATTTTTTTTTTTAAAAACCTTTATAAATTATTTTCATAATATAATTTCCTTTTACTTATTACTACACTCTTTCTTATCACAACACAAGCTTCTAAAGCACTTTTATCCCATACCCCCTTGTATGTATATCCAGGAAATGGTGCGAGTTTTGCTGTTCTTAACCTACCTTGTTTGAGGCTCTGCTGCAAGATTAATCTCAACTGTTTTCCAAACCCAAGTAGGTAATACTCCCGCTGTTTCCTGGAAAATCACACAAGGCGGTAGGGGAAGAAAATGCTTTCAAAGCTTGCATTGTAATTGGAAGGACTACAGTAGCTAAACGCCATGTACCCCCAACAAGTAAGAGGCTAATTTCATGCAAAATTATCTTTTCTGTAGTGTAAGTCACATGTGTAAAAAGTGATTATCACTACAACTTTTAACATTAAATGAAAAAAAAATGAGTGGAATAGCTGATCTACAATAGTTATTCTTATTAAAACTAAATAATGTAACATGCTCTATTCAATTTGATTTATTTTTCAAATTTAAAAAGATTTTAGTCTCCTCTAAAATTGTGACTTAACACTTCAGAAACATGGAATTACCCAAGAATCAAATTCTTAAACTTATTGTGTGAAACAAAAAAAATGTTAAATTGTACTGAAACATACCAATTCCAATATGAACCTTAAAGAATATAAATTTATACGTTTTAATGTTCCATATTTTCCTTATAAATACAAGTTCTGTAACAAAACTCAAAGGTTTTCATTCAAACTAGTATACATAAATGCAAAAGGAAAATAACATGTATCTATGTGTCTTACCATCCGCACTAACTAAAGGAGGATCAGGACCAGTTTTTTCAAAGTTTATCACAACTCCTCCTTGAAGTTTCTGAACAAGTGACTCTAAACATTGCATCAACATTCTTTGAGAAATAACAGCATATGAACGACCTGTTAAACAAAAACAAAGAGTAAATATAAATTAAAGCTGTAGTAAACCAGCATAAATTAGTACCCCACTTTATATATCAAAATATGCTGCGTGAATATATTTATCATCTGCATGAAAACATAATTTTGCAACTGTGTTAAAAATTAGTGTTCCATTTTTTCAGAAAAAGTTGCTTAATTTTTCCAGTTTTAGCTACTGTTTTATTTGAATGTTTTTTTGGAATTCTTTAAAGCAACCATGTGAAGAGCATTGAGCTGGAGTAAAAGAAATAATTCTTTGCTAGTGGTTGCCAACTTTCACTTTTACTGAGGTACAGTTATTGAAGTGCTAGGAATATTTTAAAAAATCTTCTAAAACACTTCACTCATAGAAAAAAAAAAACTTTCAAACCTTACATTTTCAACTTCGCAAGTCTTTGTTATAATATATAATTATGAATCAGCAAAATAAGCATAAAATAAATTGAAAGATTTTGGTTCTTAAAGGTTTTTCTTTATTTTTTAAGATTGTTTAAATACAATTCTATTTTTTAAAAAGAGCAAAAAGCTACAAAAAATAGTTAAAGGGCCACATGCAGAAGGTTACTGATTTAGGCTCTAGCAGCACAAACTTAACCCCAGGGATTGGAGTAAGGGGTTGCTTGTACGTTATTACATGTTTAACAGTTACTTTTTTCAGAGTCGAGCAATGCCGTTATATTTTTCCAAAAGTAACTGTAACTTAGTTACTTTTAAAAGAAACAAAGTAAAGGGAAATTTCGTTACTTTTCACACCGCTCTTCGCAGATATTTTTGGCACAGTCCGGCATTTGGCTTAAATTTAATTAAAATTTAACTTTTTACAATGTTGAATTTTTGTTCTTAACTTTTTCTGATTGTCCCTATGTCTTAAGTCTTGGTTCACTTTTAAAAGCGGTAAGATGGCTAAATTTCAATGTTTTTAATAACTTGAAATCGCAAAAAGTAAATGTGATTCGTTAGTTTTTGTACTAAGCAACTGTAACTAGTTACTTTTCATATTAAGTAACTGTAACTGCACTGCTCAAAACAATTAGGGGAGCACTTTGCATACTTTTGTTACCCTATCAATCCAAACTTTTTATTTATTTTTAATTCTAAAAATCTAAAATTTGCAAAATAGATTCATGGAGCATCCACAATAAAATGGTAAAAAACAGGGGGAAAATCCTTTTAACTAAAACTTAAGGGGAAAAAATTGGAATCATAATTTTTGAATGAACTATAACAATAAATTTGTCAACCTTTATTTGTTAAAAATAGTTAAAATCAATTTTTAAACATCTAAAAATGCAAGCATGAAGAATTTAGGCAAGGCCCGAAAAACTCAGAAATTTTACCTGTCCCTGAGGATGGCTTGTCCAACAATGTACCCGCCCTCCTTTGAAACTAACCCGTCAAACTCAAATTATCTATTTAGCTTCATAATAAATGAAGATATAATTTTCTCTTATTTTTTACAAACATTTATATCAATTGCACAATTAGTAGCTACTAGGATTATATACAATAAGAAAATAAATATGAATAGCTTTTATGAAATAGCGAGTCATTTTAGAAGTGAGGTGCTAGACTCTTGTAACAAAAATTAAAAATGCATCACGAACATTGAAATGGCCGTCCACGAGGACGTCGGATTTGAGAAATTCGTTGTCCTCGGGGAATTTTTGACCACCGAGGACGGGCGGTTTTTCGAGCCCTGAATTTAGGGTCAATTTATTTCATTAAATTGTTTTAGATTGAATTCTATTTGACCATGTTTTTTTATAGAATTTGATAAAACTTATTTGAAATAAGTACAAGCTTAACTTAGTGAGAAAAAAATTGCAAGCTGATGATTCCAAGTTGAATCAGGGGGGGGTGAATGGGTTGAAACCATGCGCTCCCCTAATTGTTTTGAGGAGTATAACAGTTACTTTCTTAATTACATCACTAAAACAGTTACTTTTTAAAAGTAACTTTCCTATCCCTTCTTACCCCCAGTGACTTCACACATAGCATCGACAGGAGAAGTATCCGATGGTACCACTGAAGATGGTTCCCTGTCCGCTGGAGGAATGCCAGTCAAGCGCAGAACCAGTGAAAATAGTCGCTGGTCCCACCGGAAAGGTTCTTTCGTCAGCTCAGACCCAGGAACAGAAGAATGCATGGGAAGGTTCAGCTGAAATGGCAAAGAATTCAATTAAATGGTTTTTAGAAATGGTCAAATTGTTTAAGCTTTGTATTTTAATTTTTGTTCTTCAGTAACTCTTAAAAATATTGGTACGCTTAATAAGGTTTAAAATATTTTATATTGATGATTTGAATGTTTGGGGGACAAGTCAATTTTTTTATGATTATTTTATACCCTAAAAAATAAATTTTGTTGAGTAAAATTTATTATTGTATTTGAGGAAAAAATAACTTACAGATTATTATAACAAAATTTTTAAAAATTTTAATATACAGATTATTAATTTAGAGCTTTTGAAGAACAGGCTAAAAACATACATAAACATAAGATATCTGTTTAAAGAAAAGCAGTGATTTTAAGATAGCAAAACTTTGTCAATTCAAAAAAGTAAAAACATATTTCAGACAATCCTAAACTTCCAGAAAACTCACAATCTAAAAATAAGAATAGAAATTAAAAATGTTTTAGCACTTTCTTTTTGTCAGAAAGTCTCAGTTTCAGGGATAACTTAATACTAAAATTCAGTGTTTACAACTGCAAAACCAGCGAGGATTTCGGACAAAGGCGAATTTTAGGTCCACGGCTTTTCGACACTCTCCTGTACTTTAAGTTTTACTATTTAGTGAAAATTCTCTACTATCTGAAATTTTCGATTATCCGATCTGCATCTGGTCCCAATTAGATCGGATAATCTAGGTTCTATTGTATTTGATAACAAGCTGTCCTGTCATTTTTTTAATCCAGCTAAGGAATTTCATTAGAATGGTATTTACACAAATGGGTCTTCAATGGATGAAGGGCAGTCAGATGGTTCGATCTCGCCCATGTTAATTTTCCTAAATTTAGGAACATTTTTCTCAGGAGCTATACGAGATATCATTATAAACTTTTTTATATTTTGTTCCTTACATATAGCTCTTTGATTGAAACTGAGGATATTTCAAAGGGTAAAAAAAATACTTTTAGTGATTTTTTTTAAAAATGTGTACCTACAGTAAATTTCCGTTACAACGAATTCCAATGGACCAAAAAAGTTCTTCGTTATAGTGGATTGTTCGTAAAATGGAATTGCATTTAAAAAAATAACATTTTGTTAAATTTGAAATGCTATAAAACTCAAAAATATGCAGCAATTTCATTAATAGACAAGTTATAATATTTATACTTTCAATAACTAAGTCTTAAATAATATAACTAAGTATTAAAAGTTTGAAGATTTCTGTGTCCACATCTTGAAACTGTACTACAGTCAATATTCTTTTCCTACTCAGCCCGATCACCGACAACTGCAATTGGGCTTCTTTTTTATTTAGGTCTTTCAAAAAGGTTGATAAAGTTGAAGGAGAAATTATAATTTTTTTCGCAACATCTGATTTTTTTTAATCCATTATAAACATCCATTATTATGGTCATCTTTTCCTACCTCTAAGGAAAACTGTTCTCGTTTGGAGGCTGCCATTTCTAGAATGAGGCAGAGTAAGACAACCACAACCAACACTAGAGAGATTAGAAGTGAAGAAAAATGCAGAACGAATGAGTCCACCTTTTCCCCTATGGTTACAAAGGTTGAGTGTGGAACAAACCAATTAGTCAATGTTAAAAGTGTCTTCAAGGAATAACTTTCTGTGACAGCAAAGCCGACGGTCTTTTTCATTCTTAAAGACTTCCTTTGTGACAACAATAAAAGCCACGCCCATGTGCAGTTGTGCACACGCTTTCAAATTTAATCATAGGAACACCATAATCTCAAAGTGTCATAATGTCAGGCTATTATTAGAGAATTCTAAAGGGGATTGTACTGGTCACTACAGATGTTTGTGTTTGACCCATTGAATAGCAATTTCGGGCTTTCTTGGGGAGGGGCGTTAGGTGGGCAGATTAGTAGAATAATAAAGGTACGGTGATCCTGCCCCCCCCCCTTCTCCTTCCATTTGACAAGACAATGATAAACAAACCCGTTTAAAACTTGTTTGGTGCCTCTTCAAAATAGCAGAAACAGAAAATTGCGAAGTTGCCGAAGAAAAAATTCTTCGTTATAATGAAACTTTGAGTTTTAGTAATTTTGTTAAAATGGAAATTTTAAACTGTTATTCTTATGGGATTTCAAAAGGGACTGGGGATATTTCGTTGTAATGATATTCGTTATAAAGAAATTTTACTGTATTAAAAAACACAAAAAATCAGATTTAAGGTTATATAATTTTTTTTTAGCAGGAATATTTAAAATTGATCAGTTTAAATCAAAGTGCTATTAATGGGGAAGAAATAATAAAACAAAATATGTTAATATATTTTATAGTTAATGAGAAAAATGTTCCTAACTGTTGAAAAACCTTATATTTCAAGAAACGCAAAAAACATAAGGTTTAGGTAAAACTGATGTCCAGAGTTTCTCAAAAATGCTTATAAATAAAAAGAAAACCACTAAACAGAAGTCGATAACATTGGTCTTAAATTAAAGCTAAAGATATGTAGAATAAAAAAAATAGAAAATCAACATTTTTGACCCCAACATCCATCCGACTCCCCTTAAGTGTCCTACCTCATCCTGTACACCTAGCGTGGTGGTAAGCTTGCCGCCATCCGTGATTAGTATGATGATAGATGGTTCGAGGTAGAATGGGGAACGACCTTGGCCATATGTGTCAATGCCAGTTTGCATGCGGTTGATGTTGAGAAGATCAAAGGCCGACTTGAGTGCCCCACCGAGGGTGCTCATACCTAGAGACTGGAGGTTCTTCAGTTCGCTCATGAAGGTCGCAAGGCTCTCCTTCCAGCCAGCCTGAAAACAAGAATAGGAAGTGGGGATGAATAAAAGAGCTTAGTGGAAGAAAGTGCTAAGTGGCATTTTTGAAAAAATTGAGATTTTTGTGTCAATGAACATTTTTCTAACTTCTTTATATGTATATAACGATAACAAGTTTCCCATTTTTCATAACCTTTAAGTTTTGTGTATTTTTACAGTTTGCAAGTACCGTTTTGAACAGTTCTGAGTGCAAACCAACAACTTTAATTAAAGCTCATTTTCTCGTTTTCACCCTTTTGTTACTTAGCACATTCTTCCACTAAGCTCTTCAATTGTTGAATACTAGAGCTAGGCCCAGTGGCTTAGTGGTAGTGCTTTGCATTGCCACACCACAGGCCCAGGGATCGAGACTTTAAAACATTAAACCACACAGAAATTCTAATTGTAAGGATAGACAGTTAGATGGACGAATTGTATAATTAAAAGATAGTTATCAGATGTGGTACCTTCCAAGCAAAAAAAAAGGAATCGTGAAAATCTGACAGTGTTAGTAATAATTGAAAAAGGATATGGACAGAAAAAATACTTTCAATATTATTTCGAATTTAAAAAAAAGTAAAGTAAGCAAAAAGGGTTCATTGTACTTTTTAGGTTTTGTTGAATTAACATAGCACTGGACCCAATCAAGGGCCATTGGTGACAAACTCCTTAAGGGCGAATAAGACCGAATGACCGCAGATCTCCAAACCAAAATGTCTCCGAGTTAATCCAATGGGAGAAACCGATTTTCTAAGCCACTTTTCTCTAGCTTTAGTGGACATTTTTGCAATTTTTTTTGTATATAATGAATGTAGCTGACTTACATGGCTCTATAATCCGACTTTTTGAAGTTGGTTTGAATATTTTTTTTTGTAAAATTATTTATTGAAAATTAAAAAAATATTTGGACCAATTTCAAAAAGTCAGATTAGTCCAGCTACATTTATCATATATAGGATTTATAAATGTTTGCAAAACATATTCAATACAGACGGAGAAATGGATAACTTAGAAAATCATTTTCCACCCATTGTATTAACATAGACACATAACACACGTAACACACTTTGGTTTGAAGACCCGGGGTCATATTTTTGTATGTAGATTCTGGACCTATATTTTAAAGCAATTAAGATCATTTTTACAAGAAAAAACTTTACTTTTATGTTTCCAGGGGGCTCTTCAAACGTCAAAAGCATATATCTATCTCCTCTGCTAGCAGAATCTCGCTGTCTTATCTAAAACAAATATTTTTTCATAATGAAAAGTAAGCTTTTTTATATTTTTTTTACAGTTTTATTATTTTAAAATAGTTTTTTTTTCCATAATTACTTATACCATATATTATCTGTTACCATATTTTTATATACATTTAAGATTTTGAAACATCAATGGCTCCAATTCAACTTATGTGAATTTAAAGTGACAAAATAGTTTACGTTTTAAATCCAATTCCATGGAAACTGTCAAAAAATTTTTTTACCTATAAGTGAATATCTAATATAGTTTTTTTTTTTTTAAACTTTTCTACATAAGATGCTATTTATAGTTTTTACTTAGAGAAGGAATATTAATGAATAAAAATGCAAATAATGTTTAAAAAAAACTAAAATTTCTTAAATTTATCAAATGTTTATGGTAAAACTTCAATTTAAAGCTTATATGGTGTGTTTTTTTATTTGCTATTTTTTTTTTAAAAATTCTAGAATTACAAATTACCAATTAACTGAATGAAGCTATAGCACCAAACTGAATACACCAGTACAAAAAATAATTTTAAGAAATAATAAAACTTAATAAAGTTGCTAGTTAACATTTACAAACATGGGAATCATTATTAGAAAACAAAAACTATTAATTTATTTTATTTTTGATAAATTCAGATTATATATGTATATTTCAAATATTGAAATATTAAATTTAAATAGATTTTTTTTAATCACCACACATAGAGCATCGAATACGAAAAATTAACTTTAATATAAAAATATTTTTACGATTAAGTGAATAATTTAGAAAATAAATTAATTAAAATTTTTAAAAAGCGCAATAAAAACGAACGGTTCTAATAAAGGAGAATTCGTGCGAAAAGAACATATCCGAAACCAAGCGATAAATTATTTTCAATGACTAGGCGTGTGATGAGTATACAACCTTAATAAATTTTTCAACTGCATCTTTCGCGACATCTAACAGTGTTGGTCTGGCTCCTAAGTAAGTACGTTGATTCATCGACGCGCTGGTATCTATTAAAAATAATATGATAGTCATTTTTGCAAAATAATTATAGAATTCAGTTAGGACAGAGCAAAAATTTGCGATGCTTCATGCGGCACCGTCAAAGCGCGACTGCTGAAGAGGGCAAGAGCCAAGAGCGAAGAAGCAGCGCTTCAACTCTGGGTTGCCAGATGAAATTTCCCCCAAATAGCCAAGTTGTTGCTAAAATTACGGGGCCGTCCTAAAATTAACCAAAATTAGCCAAATGTAATTCTTTCGTCCCCTCCATTGCAACATTACATCCGGTGTATTTAACCATATATATTCATGAATTTTGATTTAAAAATACATATAACCCCACATTCAAAGCAAAAAAAAAGTTAAAAGTACTCAATGTTGAACCTAAAATAGTAATCTGGTGGGCTGGTCAAAATTATGAGTACAAGTTAAGAAGTCCTTCTTAACTACTTATGACTTTTAACTTTAATCTTAACTCTTTGTCAAACACAATTTTAATCATAGTCAAGACAGTTTTGGCTATGATTAAGTTTTTTTAAACTAAATTCAGCCAAAACGCTAGTTTTAGCCAAGTCTGACAACCCTGCTTCGAGTAGTGTTGTGTCGTTCTAGAATGAACGAGTACAAAAGAACGAATCTTTTGAAGAAACGATCGATCCGAATCCTCACTTCAAAAGTACCCGTTCCTCCCATTCTTCCATACCGCCTTTCTTTTTAATTGACACGAGTCGGTCCGGATTCGGACAGATACTAAACATTTCCACTCCGTTACTTACTACCCCGTTGCGATATGCTTCAAGCCATAGAGGTAGGCTTCAAGCTGACATACTCGTTCGGCATAAAAAGAACGAGTTCAAAGATTCCTTCTTTTTGAACGAATCATTAAAAGAAACGTGAATAATGAAACGAATTTATAAAAAGAACAGGTCTAACCCATCTCTATTGCAAGTAATATTGAGTTTTTCTAATTATTTTGTAGGATTGTAGGTCACTTCAAATGTGCGTCATGTTGTCAAATGCACTCCCTTGAAGACGGGATCGCATTGGAAAGTTAAATATTAGTTTCGAGATCGTTTGCAGTAGCAAAAGATCAACAGGAATGAAAATAAGGTTTCTAAGAGCAAATAATACGAACAATCAAAGGATATCATTTGAGCATAAGGTTAGACGTCATTCGAAACTGATTTATGCCAAACAAATTATTATCTCCATTTATTTTATATAACTAAAGTTTTTCGTGCGATTGTCGTGAGTGACAATGGTGATTATATCAAATTAAACAAGTAGGTTTGTAACAGAATATCTGTCACTTAACCCGATTCCCCATGACATTTGTATTTAATAAGGAAAACGCGCCAAACACAGCATTAATTCTATATTAAATATTTACACGCTAAATATTCTTAGTGAATTCAATATAGTTATCGTTGCAATTTATTTCAAAAATAAGTATTATTTGCTTTGACATTATTCATAACAACAAATTTATCTTGTAAATATATTACGCTTTTAAATGAAGGCGAAAATCATTTATTAGCCAACACTTGACAAAAAAAAACCAATGGCATCGCAGTTCAGATCGCGTGAACCTTTTTTAAATGGCTGTTTCACACTTGCAGAAAAAAAACCCCAATGATCGCAGTTCGACGACATGTTTTAAACAATAGTTTCCACATTGTCAAGAAAAACAACACAAACCAATGAAATCGCAGTTTAGAGAGCGGACGTCAGAAGAAATATTCCCATTTATTGTTTAAAAGAATTAAAGTTTCTCGAGCGATTGTTGCGAATGGCAATGGTGATTTAATTCTAATAAAAACCATAGCCCCCTGGAAGTCGTGAGAAAGCTATCAATAGATGGCGCCATGGCGCAACAAACAATGTGCTCGGTGACATGTGTTGTTTGTTTACACCCAGTTCGCTGTGATTGTTATAAGAAATTTTGGTTACAGAGTTCGAAATTTATAATTTTTTTTGTAAACTTTTGTAAATGCAATAAATAATGGCTATTTTTTTGCATCACACAATCCTATAAGTCAGGGAAAGAACACGGTGTTTCCATATAGGAATTTCTACGAAATGGAAGGTAAGGAGTTTTTAAAATTATTCTTTTTTGGTGTAAATTTCTAAATATTTTTATTCTTGAATCTTTTCGTAATGCATTAATTATTATTTTTTGTTTTTTCCCTCATAATATATAGTTTAAACACATATTTACTTTTGTTCTATCTAGATTTATATTCATTTTAGTTCGGTCATTCTGTTTTCTAATATATGTGTTTTTGAATTAATAAGTTTTGAAAAAAAAACTTATCTATATCTATATTCGCATAAATTCTAATACTTTAAATGCATTTTATAGTTGAGATTTAAATCATCTATCTCATTTTAAAATTTTGTTGTTGTTCGAAATTATATAGTATTATTTATTAAGGGACTGTTATTCTTAACAGAAGCATTTTTAATAAGTGTTATAGTATTTGTTAATTTTTCTTTTAGAAGCTAAAGCTATTTTTTTTTAAATAATGGAACGTCTGAACAAGGTTCTCATTACTTTAAATTACTTTATTAGTGTTTTAATCTCCAGTAGAAAATTCTTATACGGGGATTTTAAATGAATAGTTCTATAGCGTTTTTTTTTTAAAGTTAAAAAAACAAAGAAACTCATTACATGATTATGTTTTTAAAAATATGTGCTTGCTGTTTTTAGCTTTTTAAATTTAAATTTCTAAAAATTGTGATTTTTGGCAGGAGTATTCTGTAACAGTTTTTACACTATGCAAACATGTTGAAGAAGGATTTTTAAAATTTAAAATGGTATTTTATGAATTTCTCTGGCAAATAATATTGCTTGGAAGCAAAAACAAAATAAAAAAAAGAACTCATTTGTTTATTATGTTACTCGGACCGAACGGTATTCGAAATAGCCCGCTGGATCCGTCATTCACCGCGAATACATTCCTACTAAAATATGCGACCGACTACCAACAGATGGCGCGACCAGAGTACTTTTTGAGGACAGCCTATGAATCTATGTTATTTCTCGAGTATACGCGGCATTCTTTGTAGGAGGCTATGTAAAAACATAGACATAAATAGAATGGACTGCTCATTGCTCTGTCAAGCAGCTTCTAAAAGCGTACCAATCATGAAAATCGTCAAGAGGAGAAAGGTTGCAACATATGGCAACTTATCGGTACTGTTCCGTTAGAACTATGCCAATTGTCGCCAGACCTAAAAACCAGATAAGAGTAGGCCGGCAAACCTGAATGGTGACTCACATATGTTCCCAAGTCACGTGAGTTTATAGCATCCAGCCGCATGGCTTTTTTTTTTAAATATTTTTGCAGACGATTTTTTCCTTATAGTTCTTATTTTTTTCTTCTAGCTTTAATCATAAATATTTGATTAAATTCGTCCAATGTGAGAATATTCTTAATCATGTAATTTTTTTTAATCGTACAAGATGCCAAATTCTTGTGTAGTTTTTAATTGCAAAGAGTGGCGTAAAAAAGGAATTGTCGCACTTCACAGGTAACATTTATTTAGTTCTGCATACTTTAAGAAGTAATTGGGTTTTTTATCGAGAGAATTTATTATAAAAGAGCTCTTTTATGCTGAAGAATCATCTTCATGATTAAGTGAACGCTGTAAAAATTCTAAATTATCTTCAATTCAATTTTTCAAGTAACCTGAAATCGAATTACAAAAGCAAAGAAATAATCTATAAAAATAATCTAACTATCTATAAAGAATATATCAAAAAGAAAAAACTTAAAGCATATCGAACATACATTGGGCAAGCAGATCTACGACAAAATAACTATACAAAGAGAATTCGGGGTCCAAACAGCTGCGATAAGTTGCCAAAAATAGCAACTTTATTCGCCGAAAAAGCAATTCATTTTTGTTCCTTTCCCAAGTTCTTTTTTATACCACTAAATTGTCGGCCTCATATGTTCAAGTCGTTGTGAAAAAAACTCGCCAACTGGTCGTGATCACGTGCTGGGGTAAATCTTACCCCAGCACGTCGTGCCCCATGAGGGGATCGCTTTAGGTTTGCCAATGCGCAGTCCATTCTATTATATGTCTCTGAATAAAAATGGCTTCGTACAGCGACATAAATAGAATGGACTGCTCATTCAATGGGGTTGTTTCAACGGAGGATCTGGTTTAGTTTAGTTTAGTTTGAATTATCGTCGCACTAGAGCTACACGAGGGCTATTGGTGACGGGCGTCGTATTTTAGAACCGCAGTCAAGTGACGAGCCGACACCTGAGTGGGCACCCAACCCTAGTAGCAATTTTTCATCGACAGATAATCGAATTTTCATCGTTCACCGGTGAGCCGATGAGAATTCGAATATCGGATTTTCGTAGAAAACTGCCCGATTGCTCGGCTCGGTTCTGTCCGCTTGATCGACCAGCCTAGGATGAGTTTTTCTGATGAGATTCCGATCAAAAGTCAAGAAGAAATCGATAAGAATCCGATGAGTAGTAATCGAAATCTCATCGTCCGATGGAATTTCGAACACTTTCTGCTAAAATTCCGAACAGTTTACGACATGTTAGTACAAAAGGCTTAAACGAGATGGCGCCACTATTTTTTCTGTTAGTCAGGTAATACGTCGAATTTTAGGTGGAGGAGGACAGAACCAACAATCTCGGGATCCGCGCTTTTGACTTGCAACGAGGCGTTTGTCCTCTCGGCTATGGAGGCTTGCAGGGAGATTGCGTTTAAATAAAGAGCTCAAAAGGTTGATTGTTAAAGAAGTTTTATGTTATTGATTAAGAAATTTTGATTTTTCTTTTGCAAGTTGCAAATTCCTTAAATATTAATTTAAGTTAACAATACTAATATAAATATGTTTAATTTAAAAATAACTCTTGGTAACTTACGTATTAAAAAGTTGTTTGGTTCATAATATTTATTCAAAAATCTATTTTCTTTAAGTTAAGTTTTTCAAAAATTATTCAACGCCAAAAAGTTAAAAATTAATTTCCAAGTAAATAAAAGAAATAAGTTATCACACAGTAAAAATATTTATCTTCGCAAGCAATTAAAAATGTTGTGTGTAAGTAAATAAAAAATAACTATTACCAGTTTGAACATAATAGCTTTCAGATATGAAGTTTTCGAAATAATGTAACGCAATTTGTATGTACTAAAATAAAAAAAGCCACATTTTTTGGTTTCTTATCGTTGCGATATCGATTCGTCATAATTTTCCGATGAAACGTACATTGATTGAATTTTCACCTTTGACCGATATCGAATCGATGACTTTATCGATAGAATTTCGTTCACCGATTGCCGATATCGCCTCGTGCACTTTCGGAATACGGATGCGATCACCGGTGAGTTTTCGCTGAATCCGATGATCGATCGAGCAAATTTCGAGAAACAATGCTACTAGCAACAATGCAACGCAACCGTTAAGAGCGACATCGTACGCAAGCGTTAGGACTTTGAAGGATATTTAACGTGCACTCCCTTACACGGGGTATTATTCGTCGGACATTTTTTAGCTGCACGGGCCGTTTATAGGTCGGCAGCTATTTTTGGCGATCCTAGGACCTTTCGCATGCTAGGCGAGCGCCTAACCGACTGGGCTCCCCAGCCCCACGGAGGATCTGGCAATAGCTCTGCGGTTTTGTTTTCATGTCTCTCGAATTACTTTGGTATTCGGGAGTAAGTTTTCGAAGAGAATATTTTTGTTGTTAATTTTTTTAAATTCCAACTTCTTTCAATGCAAGTTTTCCTTGATAAATGATTAAAACAACCAATAGCACAGCAAGAAGTTGTAATTTTAAGAAATAACAACTAACATAACTTATTCTTAGAAAACTCAATTTCGAATATCAACAAAAGTAATTTGAGAGACATGAAAACACAACCGCAGAGCTATTGCCAGATCCTCCGTGAAACAACCCCATAGTCCAGCAGCTTCCAAAAACGTACCAAACATAAAAATCGCCAAGAGGAGAAAGGTTGCAACATATGGCAACTTATCGCTACCTATCGCAACTTATCGCTGGGGTAAAATCTTACCCCAGCATGTGACCATGAGGGGATCGCCTTTAGGTTTGCAAATGCGCAGTCCATTCTATTTTAGGTCTCTTGCTTCGTGTAGTTCGTATGCTTTTTAAATGAGCATTAAATTTTGGAAGTTTTTTTTTAATAATTGAAGTATTTCGAATTCTTTTCTGAAATTTTCAATGTATTCTAATTTCGATGCGCTGAATTTTTTAACGTATCACACTTGTTCGTAGCATTTGTAGTTTGGGCTTTGAAAGTGGGTGACGAATGGACAGACAGACGGACTGAACTATTATAATACCTTCCACTTTTTACGTTATAAACGTAGTGGGGAAGCTAAAATGACCTTCTTAAGCTATTTTAATGAGAAATTACATTTTGCACAGTTTATTAAAAAAATATATATATATATTTGAAATAATACTTCGTATTCTAATTTTTCAGATTATTAAAAATCTGAAAAATTAGAATTCGAAGTACTTCTTTCAATTTCATTGCGCTGAACTTTCACATTTGTCCGTAGTATTTGTAGTTTGGACTAGATATGAAAGTGGGTGAAAAGTGGACGAACGGGCATAGCCTTTATAAAAGCTTCTTTTTACGTTATAAACGTTATGTGGAAGAGTGAAAGATAAACATTGCCTTATGCTTTTTAAGTGAGAATTCAATTTTGCAGTTTTTAATTAAAATACTTCGAATTCGATTTTTTCAGAGATTTTCAATGTCTTTTTGTTTCGATGCACTGAATGTTTTTGAATATTACACTTGTCTGTAGTCATATAGTCATTATAGTCTTTATAAAACCTTCCACTTCTTAGCGTGGAAGCTAAAATTGTTAGTGCTTGAAATTACTATTAAATTATGATATATGTATTCGTCACTAAACTTATTTAATGATATTCAAAACATCAGTATTAATGAAAAGTCCTTTTCCAGTGGGTGCCGTCCCACTGTGGTATCGAAGGAAATGAGAGATCGGATCTTTAGGCTAAAAAAAGGATGCGACGTTTCCCATAGATGTGACAGAAAGGTTCCATTCCATTCTTCGAAGCTTGAAGACAACAGAGCCTACGGA
Organism: Oedothorax gibbosus; assembly: GCA_019343175.1. NCBI lineage: Eukaryota > Metazoa > Arthropoda > Arachnida > Araneae > Linyphiidae > Oedothorax > Oedothorax gibbosus. Next base: position 9,184,209 of record CM033275.1, on the reverse strand, counting down.
CAATCATTTCGTAAAGATGCCGCTCAGGGCAAACCCTGGAGTATCCATTTCCTCTTTCTCGCGTTGTGTTCCTGACGTCCCCCGTTTGGTTGCAATGGCCATTCGACACGACTGTCTGCGTGCCCATCTTTTCCGTTTCAACATTGTTTCGTCTCCTGTGTGTACTCTTTGTGATTCTGGACAAATTATGCACGCTGCATCTGTTGAAAAATATTGGAGAGCAAGAAGCCTAATGGCCTAGTGGCCAACCACCAGGCTGGCATATGTATAATAATAATGAATATCCTTAAAAGTTATTTAATTAAATTTGCTGGTTGTTAAGAAACAAATTCAACGAAATGGTCTTAATAATCAAAATTGATCATTTATAAATTAACAACCTTCCTGATTTTTATTAGAAATTTATGCCTGTATTTTCAATAACGAGACGTCGAGGACAGAATATAAAGCATAATTAATTTTTCTTTAAAAAAAAAGTACGGTATCAGAACATGCATGAAAATTTTTATACATCTGTTACTATATTTTTTTTCGTTACAAAAATACAGGAAAACTCTGCACAACAATTTTTTTTGTCAATCTCACGGTTCTTAAGAATTCGTCTTGAAAACATTCGATAGCCCCCAAGATGTCACCTGACCCTTTGATCTCCCTCCATCCCCCTGGATCCGATCCAATTGTTTGACAATGGACATGTTTTATACGTAGAGTGGCAACAGTTCTAGGTATTGCTTTCATTCTTATTATCTGGAATTACATTTGTTTTAGACAATACAATATTTTCTTTCCTCACTGAAACTAAAGCTTATGTACACACTTTACTTTCAGTAGATCGAAATATTTTCTCTGAACATTGAAGTTTTGAAAAACTGCGCCTTGAGAGTGAAATTAAAATAACTTATAAAATCGTTAAACAAAAAAAAAAGAAGTTTGAGTTACGTAATTTGAAATAACACAATTTATAAAATTAATAAAATGGCCATAACTCATATAATCTAAATTCTATCTTTGTTGGTTGGTTGGTAGACATATATATTCAGGTTTGTGTGCTTGGTCAGCGGCTCGCTTATAAACCTTCGAATTCTATCTTTGCGTCTTTTGATCAATAAAAAAATCGGGCAGTAACCTGACTTAAGATGCCTTAGTGGTGAGGTTCGTCAAAGAAGTACCTTAGTGTTTTTTTGCGTCATCAAAAAATTGAAAAAGTCTTTATTCAAATTCCCGTGAAAGTTTTCTCTCAAACTGTAACCGTCTATTCTCTGTTTACATCCCTTCTCTAATCTCGTCTGGTTTTGCATGCTCCGAAATATGGCCGCAAATAATGGTGATGTTACAATTGACGACAAAGTAAGTAAAATTAAAGCAACTTCCGACCATCCCTCTGCATGAGATTTTGCCATTATTCATTTTCCGTTCATTGCCCTGTTTTATTTTTGTTTCGTTTTCTTTCTTATCGCAGGCTAGCATGTTAAAACATAAGCTGCTCGATTTCGTCTTCTCCAGGGCATCCTGTCAATATGAGGTATATATATTAAAGAGCGAATATTAGTAAACCCAGTAGTCACTTGTATTTTTTATCCTTATATATTTTGTTTATTTGTTGTCTATGATTATATTCCTTAATTTTACATCTACAATGAATTTCCTCACATGTACAAACTTGCTTTTTCTGTATGTTATTTTTGTTTATTATGTGTTAAATAATGTATACGATTGTTATTATTTTAATTTTGGAATGTGTTTTTGGTGTAATATTTATGTGTATTATATATATTTGTTATGTTATTATTGTCTTTTCTCATTGGCTTATGTGAAGGTTAAACTTCAATTCTAAATTTTAATATTTCCAACCATTTCTTTTATTTTGATTGTTGATGATTTTTTAAGAGCATGAAGAATGTTTTTATACTGTTAATAGTTTTTTCGCATATTATTTTACTTCAAAAAAGTTTAACCTTTATGACCTTAGTTGACCTTGTGCTTCTACTAAGAAATACACAAACCTTTGGTAAATTATATTACAGATAACACAATTCTGTACAGAGCTTGTTGTAATTCTTTTAATATTACATATATCTTGAATAAAAAAACATATATACTGTAAGTTTGAGTAATTAAGACCACTGGGTAATTGTGACCATTGAAAAAATATTCTTGGCTCTAAGTAAGTAAAGAATACTACGTTGAATCTAGTTTTATAAATTTAAATTTTGACTACAAATCTTTAAATAGCTGTTATATACAACTTTAAAGTTTAGGTTGATCTCTAGTTAACTCCCACTCTTCCACATGAGTGATATAGAAACATTCTAAATTACTGAAAATTTGGTGATTTTCTTTAACGTTTGTTGTGAATAACAAAATAAACAATCACCGGTATCCAGGTATTTTACATCTTTTATAGCTGGTACCCCTTCCGGGCTGTTGATTGTGACAACGGCTCGGTAGTAGCAGTTGCCACAATCCGTTGATCAGTCAATGGGAACATTTCAGATGATGTAACGCTCTTGTTTTCAATTTTCTCCGTACTGTGATTCCATTCGTTGCATTGGTTTCACTCCAAAATTGACTGATAGATAAAAAGAAACTTTTCTTTCTGTGCAAGGTGGTTCTAAATTACGACGGCCATTGCAAATAGCCCTTGTGTAGCTCTAGTACGACAATAATTCAAACTAAACTAAACTTTCTGTGCAATCTTTCTTTAACAAAATGTTTTGAACAACCAACAGCAAAGCAAAATGTTAGCATTAAGAGAATTTACTAAGTTAAATATTCTTAGAAAACTCATTTTCGAATACCAAAACAAAATTAATTCCTGACAACAAATGAAAACAAACCAAGGGAGGTGTTGCAATCCATGACGTGAAACCCCATTGTATCAACTTGAGATGCATTTAAAAAACCAGGGGTCACTATAAAAAAAACAGCATGCCGGTTAGCAACAGTTGTTCAAAGGGCATTTCTAATGATTACATTGACTACTGTGGTTCTAAATTACGGAGCCCGTCGCCAATAGCCCTGATGTAGCTCTAGTGCGTTGATACTTCAAACTATCCCTAATGATTACATCGAAACACTAACAGTATCCCTTAATATTTTATTCCATTATAACAAATAAACAATAACAATTACAAAACAACGTTACGAAAATAAACAATTTCGATGCTACAGTAAATTTTATGAACAGTTTAAATTCGACAAATGAAATAAATAATAATTTATTTTCGTATTTTTAGCACAAAAATTTATAAAAAAGTAGTAATTTTATATATAGGCATTTAAGTTTAGAGTGTATTGTACTCTTATTTGGCGAATTATGGATCCTATTTTTCTTTGCGTTTGTAATATCTTCAACTGATCTTATAGTTTATTTGCCAAAAGGTGATAGCTTAAGTAAACAAAACCATATGATATTTGGTGATATTGCTTTTTAGACCGAAAAAAAGTTGTCAACTGCCAAAACGTTTTTCTCTTGCATGTTCTTTTTAGTTTTGGTTGAGTTAACCTTGCGCCAGACTACTTTGAAGCTCACTAATAGTAGTTAAAAGTCAATGCTAATTTATAATCTTTAAATATTTGATGACTTAAAAAAAAATTATTATTAGATTGCTTTATTTGTATTTTATTTCAAATAAATCTTGGCAACACAAAAAAAAATTATAGCTTGCCAATTTAGGAAAAACGGTGTGAATGGTTGATGATAATCTGGTATCCCATTTGTTATGATTTGTACTATCAACTTATCTCAAGTGGACACAATTCCAACAAAACTCAACTGACCCTATGTATATTTATGTATACTTTGATTAACCATCAATTGAATTATTTCATACACATTTTAAGTCTTTACTGTGTTTAAAAATAAAATTTTGTTAAAGGTAATGATATAGTTTTTTATAATATTGTACACATTTAGACATTTGAAGAGTCCAGGGGCAAAAAAACCTTCATCGAAGGGATATCAGTCCACATTCAGACTCTATGGCAACAATAGAGTCATCACCTAAACTGGTGTAAGGAAAAAGGTGTCTCACTTGGTTCTTCTCTTGCGGCAACCCTGATTCATGCCAGGCACGAGTCCCCTGTTTGTACCGCGAGAGAAGAACAACCAGTTTCCTGTCGCCTATGTCCGCCAAACAGATCTTAGTACGGGAAGATTCCTAGTTCATCAAAGGGTTCCTCCCTTGTACTCTTCATTTTAAAAACGTATTATTTGACCATTGAAGCCAGAGTTAATAATAATTTTCACTATTGAAGACTGTGGCTATAGTGTTAGTAGGACATTAGTTCAACCACCCTACCTATTCCCGGGATTTAACTGGGTAATAACCATTTTCCGGATTCTGAGCAGCAAGAAAAACTTAAATGTTTCTCCCTTTCGAAAGTCCGTCAATTGGTGCCTAGGCAATACACACTCTAATTCAAAAAGTATTAAAAAAATCCAGCATTGCCAGGTTAAATCCAAAAAGTTGATAGGTCTAAATTTTTAAAGACTGTAGTTTTTCTTTTATCAAATTTTAATCTGTAATGTAAAAAATGTACTAAATGGCAGTGATTTTTTGAGCAGATATTTTACAGTACAAAAGTGAGGTAACTGAGAAACTTTTTAATTGTTCTTTCTACTAAGACAAAGATAACCTGAGTAGAAACACAGAATCCATCTGATTTCCTAAGGAATACTAAACAACCTTAGTAAATTAGAGCTATTCTTCAAGAAGATACCAATATTTTTTGTTTCCACTGATAAAGTTTTTATAATTGTATCTACAATGTTTCTTGCTTAAATGAAAGTTTTAAAATTCATTGTTTTCTTTTTTAAGGGAGCACAATATACAAGACGAGCCGATCCTGAAAAACTTCAAGAGATTTTCAAAAAGGTAAACTATTTGTTTGACATAAGAAGAAAAATTAAACTGAAAACTTTTTGGAGGTAATATAGTAGCAGTTTCAAATCTGTTATTCCCAGGAAGATGAGAATTCTGAATTTCGGTTAATTTTAAAATTTTTAGTTGAAAGAAGTCTGACCTACCTTTTGAATTATTTCAGAAATAAATGCAATTTAAACTTGAGTCTGACAGATTTTAAAAATTGGCTTCAACTGCCAAACACTTCTACAAGGTTTTTAGTGGTATAAATGATGGAATAAATGATACTTAATGCAAAATATTTGTCATCAAATAAATTATTTATGAGTTACGACGCTGAAAAATAGAATTATTTCCCTTGTTTTATCAAAAGATATGCATTTTAAATTTTTTATTACATTTTAAAATTCCTGGAATTTGTTTTCCCTGTATTTAAAACCTGTTTATTGCAACTAGTCTTATTTAAAAGTTCATAGTAATTTCAATTTTTATTTATTATTATTATTAATCTTGTTGTACTTTGAGAATACATATTCTTATTTAAAGAAATTAATAACCAATTTAACCCATTAACATCAATTGGCAAGAGAAATAAAAGAAAAATGAAGACCATTATCCTGAACAATTCATGTACGTCATTTAGTTACATGAAAAACAAATAAAAAACTTATTGTTAAGGTTTTTATTCAGTAATGGAGGCGTTAGAGTGATATTCACAAAGTTGCTGTTAATGGTTTAATAACTGTTTTTAATATTAGCTTGTAAAAATAATGCATGTATCTTTTTTACAGTATGCCAGCGTTAAACAAGATGGTGAACATTTTATGACACCAAGTGACTTTGTCCAAAAATTCTTAGGCAATTATCAAGATAAAAATTACAATCCAAAGACTGTAGAATTACTTGGTAGTATATTGGACACTTCTAAAGATGGGTAAGTTTGCTTTATCATTTATCCCAATATTTTATTTTTTTAACTGTGTTATAATGACATCATTTTCAGTGCATACACTCCAACATTTGTGAACCTTTCATCAGTAGTACGATTCCCGACATAACTAACTACCGAAATACGTACCGTAACACGGCAAAATTTTAAAAAGAAGTTTTATATTATGAAATAAAATATAGATATTTTAATGCTTTTGAATATTACTTACTTGTCATTCACTAACTAAATATAAAAATTAAATATATATTTTTAATATTTATGTAACCATTAATTGTTCATAAGTTATTTAACTAATATCTGACAATGAAAATAATCCTTAATAAATAATCAACTGATATTAAACATAAGAATGATTATGTTGAAATAATACAAAAATAATACGACATATTTTAAGTTGCCATAACTGTGCTTGATCTGGGAAATTTTATGCCATGATACATCGGCTCTATCACGTTCTAAAACATCTGAGGGCAGGCTATCAGCTTGATAGCAAGAAAATTCCAGTTCAAGCCTATCATTGTCCACACAACTGTTAAATAATGAAGAAAAGTACAGGACAGACTGAAAATTTGCCGTCTCCCTTTTCAAAACGTTGCAAACAGTGGCATGTTGTAAAAACTCATCCTGTAGAGGAAACTTTTTTATGATATAGTCACAGGTAGTGATGAAAAATGTTCTCACAGAAGTGAAAAACTCAGCTCTTTTTCCTCAGATGACAAACTAGGATCCTTTAGAATAGTTCTTGCAAGTGATCCAATAACAAGAGTCATCAGCTTTTTGATTTTTTGTTTTGTGATACTTCAAAGTTAATACAGACTCAGCTTTTTTTTATTGCCATTGATGTCACAAAGCGAACTAAAATTTCATAATACATGTTTGATAACTCATCGTGCAACGTAAGCACACAGGGCTGTTCCTTTCGGAGAGACACATTAACTTTAGTAAACACTGGCAAGACTGACTGAAGAAATGCACAATAAAGCTTTACTTTGGTTGAATTCAAGAATTCCTTCAATTTTGAAAAGTCTTTATTTTCCTTCTTACCTTCATCTTCAGAAAAAAACATTTTCAAGGGATCCCATTGTTCAATAAGTCTATTGAGGGCAGTTTCTAAGGACAACCACCGAGTACTTACATGCTTCAGAATTTTGTGAAACTTGACTTCAAAAAGTGATTGGAATTCTTGAGTTTGCTTTTCCATTTACTGCTATTTTCCAAGTATTAAAAAATCTTTACAAGCACATCTTCAACATCAACTATCAGAGATTTAGAAGCTTTTTGAGCAGCAAGATGTATTAAATGACAAGGATAACCAATAAATTTTATGTTTGGTTTCTTCTCCATTAACAATCCTATTACCCCTTTCTTGCATCCAGCCATTGTGTTGGTATTGTCAGATTCAAAGGCTATACAATTTTCCCATTTAATCTGGTACTTCTGAAACTCTGAGTCAATAAGACTAAAAATACCTGCACCAGTGTTGTCATCAGATTCAACGAGAGATAGTAAGGAAGTAACCACCATCCCCTTTTCATCATCGTATACATTGAAAACTAATGGGTAGAGCTTTTTGTCCTTATTATCATTGCTTCCATCAGTCGAAAGTGAAAAACATCCTGATTGAAGCTTATTAACTAATTTCTCTCGATAAGTGTCAGCAGTTACACCGGCAATCGCACGAGCTTTGGTATGTCCACAGCTAAATTTTTTATCGATTTCAGAGTCGCTAAACATCCGGGCGAACAAACTTCCACTGTGATCAGCAGCAGCAAGGGGAAGGTTGTGCTCGATTAAAAATTAAAAATCTCACAAACAATGTTTCTGATTTAATAACGCCATTTTCCTCATGCTTTGATGTAAAAAAAACTTGTCACTGGCTGATGCTGTAAAGCTGCTTTCTGCAGCTCAACATGTTTGGGGCCAGATACATGCCGCCGGCAATCATCGCTACCTCCATGAACAATTGAAAAGTCAGAATTACAAACAGAACAACAAGCATACCCCTCTTTACCGGCAGGAATTAAGCATCATGGCCACTTCTTGGAATATTCGTCCCGGAATTTTTGGCAATTCTTTTTCTTTGAGGGTTTTTCATCTTCCGAGGTCTCTTTTGACCTTTTCAAGGAACGATCCATAACTTAACAAAGAAACGGAAGCATAACAGAAAAAAACCATGCAGAGTCCAAAGCAACCACAACAACATCAAATTACTTCACTTCAGTTAGAACGCGAATCGCGGAAGAAATCAGATAGTGTGACGTCATCGAAACCAATTACGTCACGAAAAAAGGGACGATCAAAAGAGTGAATGCACTGGAAGGCAAATCGCGGGGAAAAAACGATATTTCACGAAAAAAGGTTTCAAAGACTAAAATTTTAAGCAAAATCCGTAGTTTTTTTATAGATTTCTGTAATTCCTATGATATTTCCGTAGGAACTACGGAAATTCCGTAGTAGTTGGAGTGTATGTCAGTGTCATAAAAATTTGGTCTCTTGAAAGGCACATTGATAAAATATTATTATATTAATAATTATAAGTTAATTCGACAACTATAATAGAGGATGGGCAAATCATTTGGTTTTTGATTAATCGCATCTAAAGCACTTTCGGAGTTTGTACTGTGCTTAAAAACCTTATAAAGTTTTTTTTCATTTATAAGGCTCTTTAGAAAATGCTTAACAAGTATATATTTTTTTCAAGCAGTTTTTTGAAAAGGGCTTATTTTCTGTTTTAGTTTAATATTTTACTACCACTGGAAGGGCTGATTGAAGATAGTTCTATTTCCAATGTAACTAGTTCCTTAATTTATAGGAGTGCTAGAAATTTGTAATTAAAAGACAGTCAGAGTTAAGAAATGTTATGATTGTTGGAATTTTACGAATTTAGAATCTGCTTAGTTTTGATATTGTAGGGTTTTATCATTTAAAGAACCCTGTTTGACAAAAGTTAAAGTTTCATGATTAATGCACTTCTGCAATTTTATGGCCATCTGATTTTCATTTTATTTTCATTGTCCAGCTTCGCAATTTTTGGATCAACAGTATCTTCATATTTTCAGTGTCATTCAATTTTGTCAGGCTGCTAAATTTGGCATCCTGTGAAAAACCTACTTGCTGACTCATGATTTTTTTTTAATTTGTCTGTTAATTAATAAAAAATGTCCAAAATTAATAAAATATCACATTATTTTTGTAATTAATGTGATATTTTATTAATTTTGCACCTGCAATAGCCAATTGTACTTTCTCCCTCTGGTTCTGCACCTGTAACTACTTAGGTAATGTTTTTCTTTGAACTATTTTACTTTGATTCAGTAATTTCATTTTTTTTAAATGTTGGTTTTTTTTTCTTTAGCCTCATATCATTTATGGAATTCCAAGCTTTTGAAGCAGTACTTTGTCGTCCTGATGCCCTGTACATTACCGCTTTTCAACTGTTCGACACGAATGGCTCTGGCACAATTTCGTTCAGTAAGTTTTTTATGTACAGACTCTTTAAATAAAATATTAAAAACTTTGTCATGGTCTCATGCAAAATTTTATGTATGTGCATAATATTTGGTTTTGAAAATTTTTAGATTAAAAATTAACAATTCAATATAATTTGGTGATCAACTGCATGTTTATCTAAAGTTGAGGATCAAATTATATTGAATTGTTTATTTATCTATAATTTTCCAATAACAAATAAGTAGTTAAATAAAATAGTTTTCCTTTGTAGAAATTGCTTTTTAATGTGTTTTACATTGGTATAATTGTATAAGTAGAGACCAATATTAGTACCTGAATAGTAATACAGGAATATTATTTTAATGTTGTTCAAAATTAAGTATCAACATGAATCATGTACGATCAGGAAAATATATTTTGAATGAAGATTTATCATTTAGAAAAACAAATGTTACGACTTGTATGGGTTACAGTAAAATAAAAAAACACAACTCAATCATTTTTTGTGTGTGAAAATTGCGATATCCTTATTTCCTTGTATATAAGTTAAAATTGGAACATTTTTTAAAAAATTAGTTGCATGTTTTGTTCTTGGGACCCTTAAATTGATGAAGATATGCCATGCATTTTTAATGTAACTAGACTTACATTGAAATTTGTTTACGTTTTAGATGAGTTTGAAGAAATCGTAAAGCATACTACTCTTCACGAACAGATTCCATTTAATTTTAAAAGCGAGTTCCTGCAGTTACACTTTGCCGAGGATAAAAAACGGGAAATTAGTTACAATGAGTTTACACAATTATTACATGTAAGTCTGCTTAAACTTAATTTTTGTATATTAGGACAATTTCATGTCTATGTAATTCATTGGTGTAGCATAGATATATGTTTTTACTTTAAAAATTAGCACACAAGTAAGATTGTGTATTTTTTTTAAATTTTGTATTAATGCGGAAACTTGATAATAGTTTTTGTTAAATTGTTATTTTTTATAATCATTTATACAGTGTTTCAATGAATGATTATAAAGAAATATTTTTTCCTAACTAATGATTACTTCATAGTAAAATGTAATTATGATTTTTAATACTTCTGTAAAAGTGGTTAAGAAACTATAGTTCAACTTGCCATTTTGACAGATATTGAGAAATTTATTGACTCTTTCGGATCACTGAAATGAGTTTCTTTGCCTTTCTCAGAGCAATCAGCATTTTTTTCAAGTTGGTTATTCTTGTAAAAGAGGATGATATTTAGTGCAAAGCTAATAAAATGTTAATAATGCTTATTTTAAATTAAATTTAACAATTATGCAAATTACTAAGTAGTTTGACTAGTTTTTATCTTAAATATATTACATATTTATTGATTCAAACTGTTTTATTTGTATACTATATCATGCACACTTCTAATCAAAAATATATGCATAAGTAAATGCTATATTTAAATTTAATTTAAGGATTTTCACGAGGAACATGCAATTCAAGCTTTCAGAAAATTCGACAAGGACAAAAAGGGCCTCATATCTGCTATGGATTTCAGTCATATTATGATATCAGTTAAAGACCATCTTTTGAGTGAAGACGTGAAGCGTAATTTAGTTGCGGTGAGTGAGTATATTAGTGTTTTTGTTTAAAAGATATTTTTCAGATGTTTTAAATGCTTTAGGCTATCATTGGTTTTAGTTACACTTTAGAGCAGGTTAACATTTGACACTTTTCTTTTTTAAAGCATTTATGTATGTTGTTTACCTTTTGCAATTGTAATTGTCCACATTCGAGGGAGACTGGGATATTATCTTGAAACTGAATTGTCTGTGTTAATCCAATGGACAAAAAGTGAAAGCCAGATTACTCTAGCTGCAAATGATATTTTTACCAGTGTCTTTTTTAATTATAAATGTAGCTGGCTTACAGGGCTATATAATCCCACTTTTTGAAATTTGTTTGAATGTTTTGTAATTTTTTTTTCGAAACCAAAAAATATTCGAACCAATTTCTAAATGTGGGATTATATAGCTGTGTAAGCCAGCTACATTTATCATATAATAAACAATTTGTAAAAAATATTCATTGTAGCTGGGGTAATCTGGCTCTGAAAATTGTTTTTTCCTATTGGATTTCCACAGAGAGGCTTCTATTTGGAAACCCGTTCCCTTTAAGTTGAAGGTATTATAATAGTAGGGCATGTTGTATATTGAGTATTCAGAATACAAAGGAACCAAGTCCACTTTTTGTCATTTTCCTACTTCAGATATCTGCTAGGCAGTAGAAATTAAAAAAATGTTGAGAGGTAATTTTGTTATAAAGCTTCATCTTAAACCCTCTGAAGGATAGCAAATTTGCTGAAATGTAAACTTTTCTTGCATGAGATTTAAATTAAATTTTTATCAAAAAATTTAATTTCTTAAATTTTTTTTAGTTATATTTCTGTAGTAGATGTGCTTATAAATGGCTCCTCCATGCTTTAAATTTCAAAGTTTAATAAAATTAATAAATTTGTAAAAATTAAGTATGTTACTGGAAAACCTGACAGTCAGGTGACGGGTTTATACGTCTGTATCCCTCAGAGAGTTAAACTTCTGTAGCACAAAGTTTTTATGGACTTGGTTCACTTGTATTCCGAGCCCTCCACATATAATACTCTCTTTGAATATCACACCCTTTTACATACCCCACAGCCATATAATAGTGTTGTTTTATTCTTAATTCCAAAGTGAATGTTTTTCCTGTCACTTACGGTTTTTTTATTTGTGAAATTTTTGCTTTACCTGGGCTTTACAAATATGTCCTTACTGATTCTTAATGTGCACAATTTTTCTTTTATCATCTATCTTTGTTTTGTTAAATTTAGGTGTTTTTTTCAAACAACTAATATTTTCTATTGTTAAGCACCTATAGTTCATTCGATTACAATGCAAGCTTTGAAAGTACTTTCTTTTTCTCCTTGTGGTTTTTTCAGTAAACAGAATGATCATAGCTGTTTCCTTTTTCTCCACCCTACTTGAGTTTGGAAAGCAATTCACAGCAGAGCCTCAAACAAGGCTGATTTAGAACAGCCACCTACACCGTTTCCTGGGAAACCAAATGAGGTGGAAGGGGAAAAGAGCACTTTCAAAGCTTGCATTATAATTAGATGGCCTATAGCACTCAACGAACTTCATGAAATAAATTATAATTTAATAAATTTTGAAGTTAAAATAAATGTCTTTTTTTTCAGGCTGCTGGTGGAATTGCAGGCCATCAGGTTTCTTTTCCCTATTTCATGGCTTTTAATACTCTATTGAACAACATGGAACTAGTAAAGAAAGTTTACTTAAATTTTACAAAAAACAACACAGCTTTAGAAGTTACAAAAGGTAAGTTGTCTCTAAATCCTTTGTTATTTTTTCCCTTAAGAAATTTTTAAGTTTTGCAAAAATAATTTTATATTATGTACAATATTTTAAAATTTCAACAGAGTTTCCACAGGTCCTTGAAAGTCCTTAAGAAAACAATTTTTAATTTCAAGGACTTAAAAAAAAATCCTTGATTTTGGCCAATGATCCTTGAAAACTCCATGATCTTCTTAAAATATTAACTGACCTTGACTTTGTATTGATTAGCTCTTTGATTGCAACTAAGGCTGATACGTAAACCAATTGTTTGATTCTTAAGATATCTTTTTGTAAACATTCATAATCTATCAAAGACAAGCATTTTTTTTTTGTAACATCAATGAGTAGGTAGTGTCTTATTGTACCCCATACTATAGTGAAGTACACTGCTCAAAACAATTAGGGGAGCTCATGGTTTAAACTCTTTCACCCCCAATGATTCCATTTGGAATCCTCAGCTTGCGATTTTTTTTCACTAAGTTAAGCTTGCACTTATTTATTGTTGGATGGAAGAATCATGTCTTTTGAAGAATTAAATAACGTTTGTTGCAGTTAAATGAAAATATGAAAAACATGGTGAAATAAATTTAACCCTAAATTCTTCACGCTTGTATTTTTAGATGTTTAAACATTGATTTTAACTTTTTATAACAAATAAAATTTTGAAAAAATTATTGTTATAATTTAGTCAAAAGTTATGATTCCAATTTTTTCCCCCTTAAATTTTAGTTAAAAAAATTAAGATCCCCTCCCTGTTTTTTACCATTTTATCATTTTATTCTGGACACATGATGAATCTATTTAACAAATTTTAAATTTGTAGAATAAAAAAAAAGTTGGAACTGAAAGGTTTTTTAAAGGTTTTTTAAAAAAAGTACGCAAAGTGCTCCCCTAATTGTGTTGAGCAGTGTAGATAATATTGACCCATCATTCATAGGCATGACCAGCTATTATATATATTTAGACATTAAGAATAATAATTTGTAGCAATTTTTCCACCAACTTTTTAAAAAATTTGACTCACTAAATCGCCAACACATTGAAATCCCTAATTTATTTGAAATAAAACTGTGTTCGATAATTTTATCGAAAAAAGTCTGCTGCTGCCTTAACTAGTGTACAATAAGTAATTTAATGGGAATATTTCTTATGATGCCACACTCTCCATACTGCGATTTCATTGACTGTTTTGGTTTCTTTGACAAAGTGTTGAAACAAGCTCATTGGTTTTTTATAACGTCACACACTCCAAACTGCGATTTCATTGGTTTTGTTTTCTTTGACAAAGGGTTGAAACAAGCCCATTGATGATTTGAATTTTTTTGGTTTTTTTATAAATATAGATTAAAGTTTAAAATGAGGAAAATACTTACATTTTTCAATAATACGAAGTCTTTTAAAAATGTGTGCCATGATATTCTTTGAAATTTTAATATTATTAATTTAAAAAATCTTATCGCTTGCACATCTATATATATAAAAGGCAAAGTTCTAACTGACTCACTCGCGTATCAACGCCCAGCCCAAACTACTTGAGGTACAGCTACCAAATTTTAGGAAAATATTCTTTTCATATCGTAGGCATAATTTAAGAAGCGATTTTTCGAAATTCGAACCCAAACGGGCGTAAGAGGGCAAAACGCGAGCTGATTTCTCCATAGGAATAGCATTGTAAGATTGGAATTTATACTTTTTTATTTTCAATTTTAAACAAATTTCAGCTCGTTCAGCCTGAAAGAAAATATAATATAAACATGTAAAAGCATGCGAGTTTACTTTGTAAGATTGTTATTTGAAAATTTTTGTTTTATTTATTGATTATCTTTTGAAATGTTATACTGGACCAGGCTTTTCTTTGTTTATGAAACTGTCAATTTAATACAGCTGTGATATAAAGGCCGATTGATTTTTGGAATTGGCGCCTTTTGGCGAAGTTGAAAATATAAGGTAGGGTAGCTATACCCATCCAGTTGTATGGGTTAGGGTTAGTTTGAATTATTGTCGAACTAGAGCTACCCATGAGGGCTATTGGCCAAGGTTAAGCGACGAGCCGACACCTGAGTTGGCACCCAATGCAAATTTTAAGGGCGTGATGGTATGGAGAGTCGGGACTTTGAAGGATATTTAACCTAAACTCACTCCACACAGGGTGTTATTCTTCGGCATTTTTTGGCTGTACACTTTAAGTTGGCAGCTATTTAGGCGATGCCCGGACCTGAACTTGGGACCTTTCGCATGCAAGGCGAACACCGGGGCCTATGAGCAAGCCCTCTAACTCATGGAAGGATCTGGGTACAATCGGATAGGGAGAATCAGAATGGGAGGCAACAAATGGTATAAAATAAAAGTTTACTTAAAAAATCACTGTTATTAAGGGTCTACCTGTGCAACGCCGGGTTTATAAAGCTAGTTCTTTCATATACACAATCCCATTTCTCCATTGGAACTAATGTTCTTCGAGGATCGCCTCCTCAGACTTTCAAAAAATTAATTTCAGTAGGAGTTTTGGGAACAACAGCGCACTTTACCAAAATGTTACCATTAGTTGCAATAGTATTCCATAAAAAAAGTAATTAGTTGTTCTCAGGTTGCCCTTTTTAGTTATTCCCGTTCAAAAATATTCAATTTCCCATAGACCGCAATGCTGGATGAGAAAAAGTTAGGCTTAAGTTTTCGGTTTCACAAAATCATTACTTTCTTAATTCTTGGAATTTTGAAAAAATAAAAAATACGGTTCTAATAAATTTGTCTCTAGTATTTGGAAAAAATTAAAGATTGAATTCAGTGACATGAAGATTTTGGGATGGGCGATTTGATGTGGAATGACTCTTATGCGTGTTACTACTGCACCTCTTATTTTGACCCTTATTGTTGTGTCTATTGTCATGTAAAAAGCTGTCGCGCTTATACTGCCATGTGGAAAGCTGAAAATATCTTTTTCAAATCTCTTTAAAATCCTAGATATTTTTAACTCTTGATGTATGGTAACCCTATAAATGATGTAAATATGTTTATAATAATTAATAATATAAAGTAATAAGTGCAACTTTTAGTCCTCAAAAACACTTTTTATAAAAAAAATAGTGTTGGGACCCCTGTTAAATTTAAAGAACCCGTGGTACAATTTTGAGATTATTACATAAGTTCCCAAAATTATAAAAGTAGCCACATTTTTAAAAATTTCCTTTTGTGCACTTTAAAAAGTTAAATTTTATTTGAAAGTTCTAATGGTGTAGTGGTTCCCCTACAAGTTTGTAAAGATGCTCTAGGAAGCCAAGCCAATAGACATGCTTTTTGAAACTGTGTGCTTTATGTGCAATACCAACTTATTCATCTTTCTTTTTTTAGAGGAGTTTTTGTATGCTGCCCAACAAATGTCCCAAATTACTCCTTTAGAAGTGGACGTCCTCTTTCAGTTAGCTGGTTTCCTACATGCAGATACAGGGTAAGCTTATATATATGCATACAGTCAAAAGATTTTGTACCTGAATGTTTGAGGAAGGAAAGGTGTCACATTCATAGAGTTAAGAATAAGTTGGAGATGCTGCCAGGCAAAAACCAATGCAAAACAGGTTCACCAAGTGAAGCCATCGATCGCTCTTTAGTAAGCCTAAACAAAGTACAAACGCTCTCGGCGAAAACTATTTGCACTATTCTCAAGCAGAGTTTGTATAAGTTTATTACATTGACTTGGTGACTTCCTAATAACTTACACATATTGTTCACAGCATATTGTTTTTACATGTGAAAGGAATTTCTACCATATTGTGTCAATTCAGATCTCGTGCTAAAACTGCACAAACAGTCATTTTAGCTTCCACACTACGTTTATAAGGTAAAAAGTGGAAGGTATTATAATCGTTCAGTCCGTCCATCACCCACTTTCACCGAACTAACCGCAAGTCTTACTAACAAGTGGGATACGTCATTTGAAGCAAAAAATCGGACTAGGTTACACCCCAAATTTCATTAAAAAGTTTAAATTAGAAGTTTTTTTTAAATTTAAATTACTAAAAATTTAATGTACATTAAAATAACATACAAATTCCATTTTTATTCAATATTTTCACTGTTGCCATTCCGTCAATTGTAAGAGAGACTTTTAATTTAAAATAAAAATTAAACTCTTGAAAAAATATTTATTTTTGTGATATAATTCAATTTGGATTGTTGCAATAGTACAATAGAGTTATTTTGATGGTTCATTATCTATGTATGAAGAAAGATGCATAAAGAATTCTAACTTTGCATAAAGAATATGCAAAGTTTCGCTTTTATTTTTAACACATCAATTTTATTAATTTATTTTTCGAACTGTAAACTGGTGTCTACAAAAAGATATTTATTAAAAAAAATAAGGGAATAATAACCCTACGAATAATCCTAGGGTCACTTAGCGATTTTTGGACAGCTTCACTTTATTTTTGCACCAAGCATCTCCATCTTAACTCTATTTTCACATTGGTATTCAAGGGGGAATGGGAGCAGGTCTGTGAACCAAAGTCTCTCTGTGTAAACTAAATAAAAAAAAATTTCTAAGCTAAATTACTCCAGCTGTATTGAATATTTTTACAAACGTTTTTGTTTAATAATAAATTTAGTTTGCTTTCAGAGCCCTACAATTCCACTTCTTGAAATTGGTTTGAATATTTTGTTGTAAAATTATTTTAACAAGAAAATATTCCAACCAATTTTAAAAAGTGGACTTATAGAGTCCTGTAAGCCAGATACATTTACCACATTTAAAAAAGAAAGTTCAATATCACTAGAGTAATTTCAATTTGGCTTAGAAAATTGTTTTTTCCTATTGGATTAATACATAGAGACTTCGGTTTGGGGACCATTTCCTTTAAAACTAGGAAGTCTCTCTTTTACCAGGAGGTAAAAATGCTTCAAATTCCGTCTGAGGTCTAATTTCAATATAAGAGTATTTTATTCAGTTTTCATAGTCACATCTGAAAGATGGTCAAGTTCTGGTTTCACAGTTTACAAAACAATTTGTGTGATTCAATAATAATATTATTTCTATAGAACATTATGCATTATTAGTAAAAATGCTTCGGCTAAGCATCCAAGTTGAGGAAATCTGTAATTTTAATTGAAGTAAACAAATTTCAAAAACTATTTTTAAAAATTGATTTTCTTTTTTAGGAGGATAAGTTACGACGATCTAGAAGCAATAGCTCCACATAGGCCAACAAAATTTTTATCTAGGCCTTTTGCAGAAATGAAAGCTGTACAGGTAGCGATTATAGATCTTTTTTAAAACCCCTGTTTGAATTTTTTAGAGATTTAATGACTATAAAGCTATTTAATATTTTATTAAAATATATTTTTAAGAGTAATAATATATAAAATTTAACTGAATATTTTGTTCCTCTTTTAATAGTTGAGACTTCATACACACTTTACTTCACATGTAATTGTGCATTATTTTTAATTCTAAAACAAACCAAAAAAACCTTTATAGCCTGTGTTCTACCTACTTAATTCTTCACCAAAAACAAAGTTTCACCCCATGCTACTTTATTAACTTGCCTTTTTAAATCATAATAAATTGAATAAAAAAAGCGTTATACCAAACATATGGTGCAGAATAAAAACTTTTACCAAGAATTATATTCTAAGGCCTAATTTTTTTTCATTTAAAGTTATTGTCCATGCTTAAACATTATGCTTTTTCAGAGTCCAGCTGATAGAGGCGTTGGTATCCAAATACTAGAAAGTGCTTATAGATTCCTCTTGGGTTCCATTGCTGGAGGTGGGTATAGTTATGTGCTTAAAAATTCTTTTTTTTTTGTTTCTGTGTGAAATTTAATATTATAGACTAAGAGGAGTTATATATGATCCCTTTCACCTTGCATAAGGTGGCTCCTTAATTTCTTAAATAATAAAGTATAGATTTTTCATTCATTTTATATCATACAGTAGTAAAGGTGTTTAATCTATAATGATAAAAATGAAAGAGCAAACAAATTTGTTAAGCCTACATGCGGTTAAATACACAGCAAATCAATAGTACGCAACCCCTATAGGCTAATCCCATGCAAAATTACCCTTTCTGTAGTGTAAGTCACATGTGTAAAAAGTGATTAAAACTACAACTTTTCACTTTAAATTAAAAAAAAATTAGCAGGATAGATGATCTCCTTTAAACATCTGACCTTATTAAAACTAAATAATGTAAAGTGCTTTATTTAATTTGGGTTATTTTTCAATTTCAAAAAGCTTTTAAGCTCCCCTTAAATTGTGACTTACACTACAGCTACATGGAATTGGCCTATAATGGCTTTGGTTTTTTTTTATAAAATTAGTTTCCTTGTGAATTATTTTGCTAAATAATATTGCTCTTGAGCTACAAATATAGCTAAATATTTGAACTCCTGTTACCCTAACAGGCTTGGGAACTCATTCGGTAGGTGCTTACCTTGCATACAATAGGTATCGGGTTCGGGCATTGCGAAAATGACTGATGACCTATAAATGGTCTGTGCATCCAAAAATGTCCGACAAATGATAACCCAATTATATGTAGAGATTGGGCACATTAAATATGCTCCAAAGTTCCAACGCTGCATGTGATGGCGTCCTTAAGAGTTGCTTTGGGTGCCTATTCAGGTGTCAGTTTGTCACTTGACTGTGGTTCTATAGTGTGATAATAATTGAACCTACCTATGTAACACTGAACAAAGCAATTAAGAGCGAATGAGCTGCAGGTCTCCAAATCAAAGTGCCTCTGTGTTGAACAAAGGAAAAATTAATTTCCAAGCCACATTTCTCGGGCTGTATTGTTTAAATATTTTTAAAACAGTATTTTTTATATGATATATGTAGCTGATTTACAGGGCTCTATAATCCCACTTTTTGAATTGGTTTGAATATTTTTAAAATTTTCAATAAATAATTTTACACAAAATATTCAAACCCATTTCTTAAAGTGTGATTATGAGCCTTGTTAGTCAGCTTCATTTATCATATAGGAAAAACGTTTGTAAAAATATTCAATATAGCCAGAGAAATTTGGGTTAGAAAATCATTTTTTTTCATTGGATTAACACAGAGGCACTTTGGATTTGGAGACCTGTGGTCATTCGCCGTTAAAGAACAGTTGAACTTTCTTCGATTTTATAGTAAACCCAATATTACGCATTTACAAGTTTTTAAGATTTTGTAATTTTTTCTCAGCCGCTGGTGCTACCGTAGTCTATCCTATTGACCTTGTAAAGACTAGAATGCAAAACCAAAGAACAGGCTCCTACATAGGAGAGTTGATGTACAGGAACAGTTTCGACTGTGCTAAGAAGGTGATTCGTCACGAGGGTTTTACTGGCCTCTATAGAGGTCTGATTCCTCAGCTTGTGGGGGTTTGTCCAGAAAAAGCCATCAAATTGACGGTGAGTTGAATTTAATTATTGTTATTTAATTATATATAGTATTTATTATATCTGGAAAAGGCAACCTCTAAGGGCAATTCAGTTAAAGCATAATCTTGTGTTTCAATTTGTGTATTGTATTTCAAGTGTTTTCAATTTTATTTCTGTTTCGAAGGTATGAAAGATTGCTCCATAATTTAAATTTAATAAAATTAAAAAATTACAAATTTAAAATATTTATAAATTGAAAAAAAAAAATTATTTGTGTTGTTGTAAAATATTACAGTCAGGTGACAGGTTTATATGTCTGTATCCCTCAGAGGGTCAAGTTATGTAGTTTTTTTTAAAGCTTGTTGGTGTTACCAATTATTCATCCTATTATTATGTAAAAAAAGTAGTTAAAAAAATCATTACCTTTTTTAAATGGATTCTTGAAAAATTTGAAAAATGTACGCACTTATAATCCTTATTTTGACATTTCTTTCAATATATTTTTTTGTTTCAATGTGCACAATCTTCAGCTAGCTAGATATTTTAAATTGTGTTGGTAAATGCCTAGTTTTTTTTTAAAACTGTGGCACTCGTTTATTATTCTCAGTTTTACAGGTGACAATTTAAAAAAAGGCTTCAAAAGAAAACCAATTATATTTTGTTTTCTTTAAGCCTCTTTTAAAATTGCCAACCTGTATAGTTTTATTTAGTAAATATTTATGAAAATTATATTTAGTGTACTGATACAAATAATAAATATCCTCTTGCACCTAATTTTTTATTTATGAAAAAAAAACTTAAGAATTTCTAATAAATAAAGTGAACAAATTTATTAAATTAGAAATATGTTACCGTATATACTCGTGTATAACCCGACCCGACTCCGTGTATAAGTTGACCCCCCATTTTTAAACCAAATATCCTTCCAAAATTGGTAACCCTACCCGTGTATTAGTCGAGGTAGGAAATAAGGCCAGAGCCTTCTGAAGAAAATAAGAAGAAACCGGTTTATAATGGGATCGTAATTTTTTTAATTTATTTTGCAAGCTAAATTTTAACCCCAATGAAAATAAATCGGGTTTCATCTCCGAGTGTCCTTGACATTGCCGACCCTGAATGGAGAATCTTAGTTAAAACTATGTTCCATGAAGCGTGAAGACCATGCTACCAAGGTCAAGGACCGCTGTTGTTTTCTTTACACCTTAAAGACTGGTTGACTGAACTGCCCTGTGCCAGAGCTACAAGTGCAAAATATGCATCACGCCGAGAACTAACAATTAAGCATCATTATGGTGGATACCAAAAATAGATACCAATCTTATTTCATCTTCAAAATTTAACTGCTTTTCTATCTTTATTTTTAATAAATAGTATTCAAACCTTAAGTTTGATTGAAATTTTGTTTTAGTTTAAGGAATGTGGAGGTTTTTTTTCCTGAAATATGTCTCGTGTATAAGTCGACCCTGATTTTTGCGGCACTAAATTTGTCCAAAATTTCTCGGCTTATACACGAGTATATACGGTAATTAAAATGTCATGTTGTTACACCTTTAACATTGGCATATCTGACGAGTACATGGGGAAAAACTCCTTCATTGCATAATAATCTGTCTGCATCAGGCCTTAAAAATGGCCTCTTTGCGACAATAGCAAGTCATCGCCTAAAGAGGTGTAAAGAAACCGGTTTCTTACTTGGTTCTCCTTTCCCGGCAAACCCTGATTCCCACCAGAAACAAGTCCCATGCTTGCATTGTGAAAGAAGCAAGGGAGAACCCCTTTTCCTGTCGCCAACGTGCGCCAAGCAGTTCTGATTACGGGAAGATCCTGTGCAATCAAGGGCTTATTCCCATGGACTCTTCAGATACTATCTACTATGTTATTATTAACTGTAATATAAAGATAAGTATTGTTACTTAGTTATTGACTGTAAATTGATATTCAATTTCAAAAGTCTCGTTCTTTTAATTAGATGAATGACTTGGTGCGTGATAAGATGACAAATTCCAAGGGAGAGATTCCCATGTGGGGAGAAGTTCTAGCAGGTGGATGTGTAAGTTTTTTAATTTCACATCTTTGGGGCTGGGGAGCCCAGAATAATAAAATATCAAGATCAGATATTGTTAAATTTCTCCCGTTATTTCTTATAACGAATAACACCCCATGACGAATAACACCCCATGTAGAGGGAGTGCACATTAAATAATATGCTGTGAAGTCCTGACAATATGTACAATGTCGTCCTTAACAATTTTCAATGGGTGACTGCTGAGGTGTTGGCTCGTCACTTTACTGTGGTTCTAAATTGAAGAGCTTAGTGCAAAAACATGCTAAGTGACAAAATTTGAAAACGATAAAATGAGCTTTTAAATTTTTAACTTGCACTTAAATCCGTTAAAAATGGTACTTGCAAACAGTAAAAAATATATTTAAGTTTATTAAAAGGGGGAAACTTGTTCTCTTAGGATGGAATAATATGTTCATTGACACAAAAATATAAATTTTTTCAAAATGTCACTTTGTACTAAGCTCTTCAATTACGACGGCATTCGCTGATAGCCCTCATATAGCACTAATGCGACTATAATTCAACCTAACTACAGTACAACCTTGATTATCCGTCTCGCTTTTATCCGGAACTCTCTGTTAACCGACCATCCCTAAGTCCAACATATATATTGTCCAACAAGGTCTTTCTCAGTTGTTTAGAAAAGAAACCAGATTCAGAAGTCTACAGCGATTCTAATGTGTGGAATCTCCGGCGATTCTGAAATCAGGCAATTTATGAAATTGGGAAATTCAGATTTTGAGGACCCACGGACTTTCGGTGCTTTCTGTACTATAAGTTGTACTATTAAATAAAAGTTCTCTATTATCCGGAATTTTTAATTATCCGACCTACCTTCGGTACCATTTAGATCGGATAATCAAGGTTGTACTGTAATTAAACTAACTTTAAGATTTCATAATCTTGTTTGATTTGATTATGTTACCAGGCTGGAGCCTCCCAAGTAATGTTCACAAATCCATTAGAAATAGTGAAGATCCGTCTTCAAGTAGCGGGTGAAATAGCAGCAGTTGGTCGCAAAGTCCGTGCCTTGACTGTGATTAGAGATTTAGGTATTACAGGTTTGTACAAGGTATGTTTTTTATATGGAGTTGTTCACACATTCATTGCATTGCTGTCTTGCACAAAAAATGTATTGCAGTAAGTTTTGTTTGGAAAATGCTGTGCTTGATTATAAGTTAAATTTTGGGGTTGTATTCTGTGTTGGTAAAATCTTGTGTATTAATCTTGTGTCAAAAATGATGTAGATATTGACACTATTAAATATGGTGTTTTGGGCCATTTTTAGTTTTCAAATTGTGAAGCAGGACTTGAAATTCTGTAATTTAAGTCAATGATGGACCCTTAAAATCCCTTTTGTGCATTTAAAGTTATTTTGCTTCCTCAAATGTTTATAATTTGTTTACTTAAAATAATAACCATGACAATAATTTGTATCGCCTTTTTTTACTATGTATAAATAATTAAAATGTATTATAATTAAAATATGCAATTCTTATCTTCGAGGTTGTCTCCTATAAAAAAACTGACATGTAACTGTAAAAAAAATTAAATTGACTTAAATTCTTTAGCGTTTATGATAAATATTTTATTTCCAAAAAAAAATGCTATTAAAATCTCAAATATGTGCTTACCTATAATAAATAAATTTGAATTAATGGCTTTAGATTCTCCCAAATTCAATTCTTTTAATTAGATCTCCACTTTAACTCGACAATTATTTTTTATCCGTAAAGTTTTAAAAAAATAGCTTAAAAGAAACATGGTGTTTTAATTGATTCTTGCATTTGCTAGAACTACAGTACAAGTTGTCAAATTTCTAGGTTTCAATAAAAATAGTTTATTGTTTTTTTTAATAGTACATAGGATGTAATTTATAATTCTTTGATACATAGAATAATATGACTCGGTGAACTTATTTACTCTTATTCCCATTTAAGCCGATTAAGAGGGTGTTTACTGTACATAGGTTATTTATAATTTCTTAAAAAATATTTCATTAAATTAATAATGTTTGATTGTACAGTCGAACCCCGTTAACGTGAACATGAAGGTAGCACTGAAACATTTCATGTTAACCGTCAGGAATTTTTTACATTGAACTCGTTAATAGTTTTAAAAGAAACCTAAATATTATTCTAATTTTATAATGTAATGCACTAATAATACATATATACAATTAGTAATTCAACTAAAAAAGTTCATTTGGAGTAGTACATACTATAGAAAATGCTATAACGTTCGTTTGCCACTTTTTTAAAAATAATATTTGCTGAATTTGTTCTTCAAATTACTAGGAAAAAAAGTCAATTTCTGAATTTTTTGTTTGGGTTAAGCGGAATATCGCCGAAAGCAATTTCATGTTACGAGAGTTTTTAAGCTTTTGCTCAAAGCTTTATAGGTCAAGGAAATGCTTTCAGTTCGTCGTAAGCAAAATTTCTTGTTAAGTGAGTTCGCGTTAACGAGGTTCGACTGTATGTATACTAGCCAATGAGGGGACTCATGGGGTGCTTTTTCTTTCAGGGTGCACGGGCCTGTTTCCTGCGTGATATCCCATTCTCTGCCATTTACTTCCCGGCTTACGCTCACACCAAACTTTCATTTGCTGATGCTGATGGTCACAATGGCCCTGGGTCCCTTTTACTTTCGGCCTGTATAGCTGGTAAGTTCCATTCCCAGCGTTCGAAATTGGATAAAGAAATTTAGGAGCAATCTGTGCGTCTAACTTAAAAAAAAAACTAGGAGCAAATGCACATTACATAGCAGCATTTTTTTTAATTATGAAAAATAAAATTTCACAAAAAATTTCTCCCCCATATTTGGAGTCTACAGTGCCCTACTGGACGATTTTAAAATGTAGTCATTTTACGAAGTTCGACAAAGTTTTGCTATTTATTGATCAAAGTAGTGCGAGTTTAGGACTCCTGAATTTTCACGATTATATGATCACAGCAATGGTTTTAAAAATTTAGGATCGCTGAAGATTACTGATTTTAAGCTAATTATTTTTGACTGAAGAACTCATTTATTCTACTAAACTAATCTATTTCTTACTATTTTGACGTCTTCTCTCCTTTAGGTGTTCCTGCGGCATACCTTGTGACACCGGCCGACGTCATAAAAACACGTCTTCAAGTTGCAGCGAGGGAGGGGCAGACAACATATAACGGCGTAGTTGATGCCTGTCGCAAGATATGGAAAGAAGAAGGGGGTGCTGCATTCTGGAAAGGAGGACCTGGTAAGTTGCGTGACTCCGAATGTCCTTATATTTCTAACTCTGCAATGGCAAGAATCGAGTTTGTTTACACTTTCGCCTACGGTAAAGAGCAGATGATCTCTAGAAAAATCTATTACAAAAAGCTATAACTCAAATGACATCTTGCAATTTGGATTTGGTTGGGTTGATTTGACTAAAATATAACTTTTCTCTGATTAACTCCAATTATCCAAATTTCCGATCATACGAATGTGGTTAGGTCCAAATTGCTTTGGATAGTTAGAGTTCCACTGTACTGCATAACTTGTTTCCTTCATCCCTCCCCCTCCCTTCTCCGTCTATATCAATGGTAATTAAACTTAAATTTTAATGAACAACAAGTTTAAATGATACATTTTAATGATTAAGATAAACAATTTAATTAAAATAATTTGAAGATTAAACAAGATTAGATTTCACTAACATGTCTTTAAATATTGTTTACCGGCCAGTGGAATCCCCCATTAGAAGAGGATCGTCTTCACCTGACCAAAAATATACAATCCAATAATGCTTCCTGATGTAATAATTTATAACCTGCCTAGTAATTTGCATAACATCCGCCGATGAAGTTGTGTTGTCTCATAATGATTGACAGTTTTTTTGCCTCAGAATGATAAGAAGATAGTCACGTTTACTTTTGTAGCTCCGGTTCAGGCCAATCGGACCAACCAGAATATTTTCTTTCGATTAAGTGTCCGTTAGTAGTGACACAAGAACAATCTGGACCTGCTGTTTAAGCAATCCGAAATGGAAAAATTCCCTGATATTTTGCAAAATTCCATGAGAATTCCCTGATTTCCAGGTTTTCCCAGTTCTGTTACCACCCTGTTAGAATAGTCTTAAATACATTCTGGTTGATAAAATATTGAATGGATAATGAGAAAATTCAGTTTGTGAGAACAAGACTTTAAAGAAAAGTGTTTAACTTTTGAGTTTATGAATTCATATACAATACTTTTAATTAAGATAAAATTAAAAAACAACATTGTATTACGTGTGTATATTGTTGTCTAAAGTCTGTTTCACATTACAGCCCGAGTATTCAGATCAGCCCCACAATTTGGTTTCACTCTACTGACCTATGAAGTCCTACAAAGGACGTTTTATATTGATTTCGGTGGCAGGTAAGTTGACATTTTACTTTCATATTTTAAAAGATTATTTGTGCTGTATGATTCTTTTCTTTTTTTTTTAAATTTGATTGTCAGGGAAACAGATCCAAGTTTGAATCCTGATTGACCTTTTTTTGTTTTGTAATCCATTGATATTATTTGCCTCCTCTGCATCAGATAAAAAATTATCTGTTTTTTTATTTTCGTGGACTTTTTTTTGTCTCTAGGTCTATTACATGAATGTCGACAAATGTGCATAATGGAAAAATTATGAATCTAAGTTTTAATGAAATGTCCCCTATTGCAATCCCATAGCATTATTTTAAACATTTCAACGTAAAATTCTCTCTGTCTCTGTGTATATATATATAAAATACAGCAATTTTTATGATGCTATGTAAATTAATGAAGATGGACTAGTTAGTAAAATTTAAAAAATGTTTTTTACGCAATGTCTTTGTACAAAATTATTCTCTTTAACTTAGAATCTCCCATGAGCATTGTTGTCCTGAGACATTTACCTTAAATTATACTTGGTTTTTAATTTTAGGGATTTTCTTATTGCATTTAAATGTTTCATTAACTTTAAATTTCAACTTTCATATCTTAAAACAAACCGTTTTATAAAGTTTATGCTTCAAATTTTATGTAAGACATTTACCATTAAGATTAAGCTCTTTCATGAGGATTTTAATAATAAATGATTAATTTTGAATGCATGCAGCAATAAGGGTTCAACTGAGGAAACTAATACCCTACAGTTAAGTTTAAGATATATCTTTATTTTGTTCTTATTTTCTTTACATTCTAATTTTTCCAATTTGGTGCCCTTTTTATGTCTCCTAATCATTAGCACCAATCCCAATCCTGCTGCAAACTGAGGGAATATTTTTGTTGGAGGATCTGAAACATTTGTTTAAAAATTTAAACTGAGGAACAATCCAAATGAGATAGATTGAGCATTATAATAGTACTAGAGCTGTTGAGCATGGACCTATAACTGGTAACTTAAACTGAACCGAATATAATAATAAATACAGGTTTGTTTGTCGTCCATCACTATGTCCATAAGCTTTCTAAAGATTACAAAGTAAGTTTTTAAGGATCATGATTAGAACATTTTGCATAGGTGGGGTCAGACAGAAAGACAAACGGACAGAAATGGGTGTACAGGTACAGACAATAGAAAATTCAGACACGATGGACATTACAGTTCTGTTGACACAAACCGCATTTCAATAACTAAGTTGATTTTAAAACTTGTACCATAATTGAGTTTCAATTCTAATTTGTTCGCGACAATACATAATTATGTCGCCGGATAGAAACGGACAAATATACGTATGACCGTTTTTGTATCTCGAGGTTGTAGCTTTAAAGAAAAAAAGAATTTTTAAGATCCGATGTTAGAAAAAATTTTGAAGTGGAAGATATTTTTATAGAGTAATGTGGAGGAAAGATCTTTGAGATCATTTTCAAGTCCAGCCATGTAATATGCCTAGCTTTATTCACTTTTTTAATTCTTTCTGAATTAACAAAAGAAAAATTAGTAAAAATGAAAAAGTAGGTATTGACATGCGGTCGATGTCCGTCTGTCTGTCCGTACCCCCTTCCAAAATCTGTTCTATCCATCAGATCTTAAAAATTCTTTTTTTGTTAGAAAGCTATGACCTCAGATTCCCAACTTTCATACTTTTTGTCCGTCTGTCTGTACGTCCGGACGGACATAAATCTACTATCTGTCGGCGATTTCCCATTGAATTAGCATTGAATTCAATTTTGAGTCATTTAAATCACTGTTGCCAAATCAACAATGGCATGAGAAACTTATTATTTAAACATATTTGAAGCAAAATATTTTCATGAATCATTTGAATGACGTCATAAAATGTAGCCAATTTGATTCTTTGATTGTTCATTAATTATCTAACAAGAAAGCGGCAAGGCATACTTTTGCATACAATAATGCTTAGTTTTAATTACATTTCTTATTTTTTTAATGCAGTTGGAGTTTCATTACTTTTGTTATTAA
This sequence comes from Oedothorax gibbosus, assembly GCA_019343175.1. Taxonomy (NCBI): domain Eukaryota; kingdom Metazoa; phylum Arthropoda; class Arachnida; order Araneae; family Linyphiidae; genus Oedothorax; species Oedothorax gibbosus. The sequence goes on along the minus strand of CM033275.1, from coordinate 9,155,734 downwards.
TAAATATTTAATTATTCTTCGAACTACAAATAAATCGCGAGCAGACGATAAATAATATTTAATTAATTTGCGAAATAATATTAAGGAAAATAGTTGATTTTGGCTTTTAGAAGTTTAAATTATTAGCTGGATGCTGGTTTTCAATTTTTTTCTAATATGTATAAATCTAGTGTAGAAACGGCTGTTGATGATATTTACTGTTAGAAACCTAGTTTTTTCCCGATTAGAACTTCAGCAAGTATTTAAGTAACAGGAAAGTAGGCTATTTTAGTTCTTTATGAACTTCTTGTTTTCTAAACTTTCACAATGAGGCTAATTTTGTTTTTCTTTGCCATTCATTTTATCAATATATGTGCTCTTATTTCTTATATTAACTTTAAAATATTCGTATAAATCCCTATATATATTTTTTAAAAAAATCCTATATTTCCTATTATATTTTTGATAAAAGTCTCTGTGAGGCCTGTAATCTATAATAATAAAAGAAAGAGTGTGTCTGTTTGTCTGTGGATCGTGAAAGACCTACTTACACTGCCCAAAAAAATTTGAAATTTTTAATATAGATTCCCTTCAATACCTACGTGTGCACCTGAGGCTTATTTTTTTCATATTTGATAATTATTTTTTAATTAATAATAATATTTTCAAAACTACGTCATTCACCTAAGAGTGAGAGACCATAACAGGGGCTTGATGTCATAAGTCAATAAACGTGAAAATCCAGTAAGACAGCCGTTAAATAATTACTAAATAAATGTATCGTATTTTTAATTTTTTTTTCTACATTAAATTCTTTAGATATTACTTTAAAAGGTTTCATTTATTGTTTACTCTATGATTTCTGTACCAACACATTCGATTTTGTTTTTATTTTGAGTATTTTAAAATTGCCTTACATTTTTTAAACAATATTCGCAGTTACAATTCGTGCTTTCTAATGGCTTCGTAGTACGGGAACCTGAGCATATATAAGAACAGATATGATATAATGGCAGTTTTGGATTTGGCGTTACTTGTCAAACAGCGAAAATGACATATTATGGGGAACTTGCCATTTCATATTTCATACAACTCAATAGGTATAGCAACCCCACTTTAAATTTTCAAGCTCGCCAAATATTGCAATGACCGGTCCATTGTATAATACCTATACCGTCTAATGAAGCCATGTTTCTCCCATAGTCAGCTGTATGTTGAATGTCTAGGTTAACCTAAAGAATCGTGGCCGGATTTGGCTACTTTTCAAAAATCTTGCCAAGTCAAAATGAAGACAAAACAAAATGGTCGACTAAGAAAATAAACTTTTACGTACCAGGAAGAATTCATTAAATTGCAGACCAGATTTATAAAAAATGTGGAACGTTAAAATGCCGAAAAATTGATTTTAAAAAAGTAAATTATTATTTAAAATCGTTAAGTATATAATTGATAAAATATTGGTAGAAAAAACTTCAGAATTAGATGCTAATTTCGCTAAAGGTTGCCATAATACTAATTTGTCAGTGTTACCAGATTTGGCGTAAAATTGCCGGTCACGATTCTTTAGGTTAACAGATGTCTAAAGTAGGTAAATCTGAAATTCTTATCTTGGCTCCAAACGGAAGGAGTGCAAACATTGTGTATCCGTAAGTTCTTCTACTTTAATGTTCGAATCTTTTTGAGGATGATAATCACTGTTTTAGGTAATCAATTTTATAGAAGCAGAGAACCCTATTATAATATTTTTTAAGACAAATTTTCTATTAAGTTAACAGATTCCCAGCAAGGCAGGACCATACTGCTAGTAGTAAATATAGGCGTGTTTGATCCAATTCACTGTGTCACAAGTAAAAGTTTGCTCACAATTTTCATTACAAACTTAAGTTTCTCATATTTAAGGGCACTATTAGAATGTTCACACGCTTGTTACACAAATGACTATTTGAAAATGCATTAAATGCGAGAAATTTTAGTTTGTAAGTAAAAAAATTTAAGCAAACTCCTATGCCTGACACAGTGGAATTAGACTCTTGTTGGATCAAACGAACCTGTATAATCATTAAAATTTGTTAAGTTTAAATTAACAGATTACTTGATTTGGTTTTTCCTTTTGCAGGCGACCGGCAGGATCACAGACTAAAGTCCCTGTGCACTCGGGGGATATTCGCTCCACAAACCCAGACCACATTGGAGGGTACAGCTTAGCCAACGCTACTTTCAACGGCATGGAGACCAAATTTGGCCTTTTTCTGCCAAAGTTCAGGACGTCGCTTGTCCAAAACCAATAAGACTTTTTCAAATTTTAGTCCTTTTTAAAGTGGAAGTTGCTAATTTAGGTCATAGACTATGAATTCATTGTCTTTTTTCTCGTATATACTAGGATGCTTGGGCAATTTACTTAGAAACCTACTTTTTCTATTCAGTAAAACCAATGTGTGATGGAATTTTAAAGAAAGTTTTGAGTTTTATGTTAAATCACAATTAATCAAGTTATTTTATTAGTTTAAATTAATATAAAGTGCTAAGTTTTTAACCTTTATGGTTGCTTGTTTGGATGTATAATTTTCCCGCATATCATTTTCAGAAATACTGTTAATCCGTTTCTAAAAGAATATTTTAATGATGTATTGAAGTGGATTTGTATTCTTTTTAAATTAGCATTATATGATTATTTGTGTGAATAACTTGTTTCAGTGGTATATTACACAACAATAAGAATTCTGTTTTAAAACTATTATATTTTGGTTTTACTCTAGTAAAAAGGTGAATTCTGTAGCATAAAAGAGATTTTTTTTAAAAATTGTTATTCCTCTTAGCAAGGGTTGTTGGAATTCTACCTGTTTCTTCTTGAAAATAGAATGTATATAAATTTATTTTTGTGATGATAGTGTAATTATGTCCTAAATAGCTATATTTAAATTAGAGGGTGTATGAAAGATAATTGTTATGGATTGTTGTGATAAATTGTTCATAAGAAAACAAGGATACTTGTTTGATTGGGTAATCAAAATGAAAGAAGGCATTGGGTATAAAAAGATTTAAAATAGATTTCTACCAAATACTGTTCTTAGTCAAAAATATTAATTAAAAATTACAAATGTGCAGCACTGCTATTGAATTTCTTTTAGACTATTATATTGTATCATTTTGTTTTCTAAAGTTAATTTAATTGATTAAATGTAAGAATGAGATTCAATAGCAGTTTTTCAAATAATTTAAAATCACTATATAAAAATATTTTAATTTTCGTATATGTATTAATATGCTGCACATTTTGTATGGCAATGTACTTTGGAAATAAGTTGAAGTTAGTTAAATTGAGAGTAAATAAAGTTGATTTTGAAGTTAAAATAAATACAGGAAATTAGAAGGTAAATTGCAAACGTTCCAAAGTAAAAAGCCAAGTTGTGGTGTAAGAAATGGATTATTTTGCTAACAAAATTTGAAATTATGTATTTGGTGCAAATCTATTGTATGAACTGTATTAAAGTTATTGTGTTTTCCTCTAAACCCTGTTACATTTGCTCAATAAATCAATTTTAGTTGTGATACCCTTGTAAATTTGCTTCCTGATCAAAAGAGGACTAATCAAAATCCAAAAGTTATGAAGCTTATTTGCTTCTTGAAATAATTTTTAAGAAACTTAACAGTTTAATTAAAAAACCAGGGTATGATTTTATTGCTTGTTATATATTTAATTTATTGCTATTATGTTTTATTGTTTTTCATATGCGTAAGCAAAGAACTGGTGATTTTTGTCATTCTTGTTGAGCACATTTTGAATTTAATTTTATTTCATTAAAGGCTTATTCCTTGAGTTTTATCCCATACTTTTATTTTTGAGTTTTCAGTTTATTCACAAACTTTTACAGTAGACTTTCAATAAATATTCTAATCTATACATCAAACATTAATGTCTTCATACTATCAAATTGAACGATTTTTTTCATAATACATAAAGAACTGACAACTTTCTTACTGTCTGAAAATTATTAAAATAAATTTGTGCTTTTTTTAATTTTTGTATTATATTTTTGCAACAATTCACGAATTCGGATAATTTTTTGGGGGGTAGTTCCATTTCTGTTCAGTGAAATAATTTTTATGTTAAACTATAAACACTTATAAATGGCCCACAATTAGGTATTAGCAAATTTAAATAACACTAAACGTTTAATATGTATTTTTAAAATAAAAAATCACAATTTTATTGTATTTTTTAATTATCAATTATTAAATACTTATAATTAATATTTAATTAATCTAGTATGAAAATGAAATACGAATATTAATATACTCAATTTATCTATTAAAAAACGATAGTTGAATTACGGGCCATTTATAAATTTTTAGTTTAACATTAAAAAAAAGTTTCGATCAATAGAATTATCCAAAAAAAAAGTTATCCTGGTTTAGGAATTTAATTACAAAAGTACTATCAACTTCTATAAAAAAAATTCATAAGGCTACTAGCCATAGACTGACACAAAAACTTCTAAAAATGTGCAATTTTAGTACTGTTCTCTTCTATGCAACTCTCCGAGCCAACCTCAACATGGCAGCAGAAAGGAAACAGTTTTTTACCTCCTGTTTCTCCTCCAGAAAGTGTGCGAGAGGACACAGATTTACCATCTCTATGGTTGTATCATCTAGAAATATATATTGTAATAGGTAATACTATATAACAAAACTAAAACAGAATGACTTGTTATACAGGAAAGATAGTGGTACTTTATTCTCTTGCAGCAATGCGTATGGAAATAGATTTTAACTATCTCATAACAGAGCCCCTTCAAACCACTCAAGATTGTTTGGAAACAATTTGCAAATTTTAAGGGAGGGGGATGTAAAAAAAATTGCTACCCTCCCCTTTTCAAAGAAAGTTTTAATTTTAAAATTTTTCTCTGTTTCTGAAGAGACTAATAATGTCAACGTTGTGGCATGTAATAATCTCCCCATCCTCTTTTTTCTAAAATAGTGTTTGCTATAATAAAAAATATAATTTTTCCCCTTCAAAAACTTTATTTTATGGAAAAGATTTGTTTCCTGCAAAGTGAAATTTTGCCGATCGTTACGTCACACATGCATTTACTCCTCGCCCTACCATCCCATCTCTTTGCGTGATATAATTGAAGAGCTTAGTGGAAGAACGTGCTAATTGACATTTTTGAAAAAGTTGAGATTTTTGTGTCAATGAACATGTTATTCTGTCCTTTAAAGATAACTTAAAGTTTATGAAAAACTTGGGAATCTTGTTAAGTATATTTTTGACCTTTGTAAGTGTCGTTTTTAACGTATCTAAGTGCAAACAAAAAACTTTAATGCTCATTTTTTCGCTTTCACCTTTTTGTCACTTAGCCCGTTCTTCCGCTAAACTCTTCAATTTATGTACGTCCCTGGACGCAGGGCCGTAAGTTATAGGGGGGAGGGGGGAGCCTCCCCCCCCCAATAATTTTACAAAGGGCGCCATTTTGGGCGCCGTTAGGCGCCATCTTTAACAGTTCACTTTTAAACAATTATTTTTCAATAATACGTAATTGTATAATTATTTTATTTTCTAATTTCCCCTCAATAATTTTTAAAGCGCTATTTTAGCCCAAAATGGCACCATGTGAATGGCGCCCTCTCTAAGATTTCATAATAAACAACAGAATCTTTAACTAGTATGAAGAACATACTGGTATTTTCAAAAAATAACGGAAATCTTTCACTCCAATTATTCTTTCCTCCCCCCCCCCCATGAGATGGAGATCCAAACACTTATACTAGTTAAAAACTATCTTCGAAACACAATATTGAATTTAAAAAAAAATATATATAATGTTGATATTTCCCTAAGTATGAAATTACCTAACAGTTTTGCCCTCTTTGCTCTTTGGCAGGCTTGCAAGCTTCGATTCAGGCTGTAAAAATGGGTAGTTTAATTATCAGTTGCACTCCGGAACCAGTATGGCAGTTGCCATACCAGCTTTTGCAGTGGGGCCGGATTGGTATGGCAGCTGCAATACCAACTTTTGCACAGATTATATGTTATGTTTTTCTTTTCATTCCACAGAATCAAACCCAAAAGTGACCGTGTAAAAAAATACAACAAAAACAATCTAGCTTGCAAATCTAGCTTGCCACCCCACAACCACACCACACCGAGAAAGATAACACGTTTACCCATTCCCCTTGGGGTGGGGGTCTGCAGTAATGGGCTAATGTCCCATGTTTCGGAGAAATTTTTAGTATCGCTTTTCACTATCTGAACACAGGGACACGGCTGAGAAATTTGGACAAAAGGAAGCAATAAAAAAGGCTCGTTACTGTACTCGGGGTTTGTATAGCGACCCTGGTAATGTTGTGTTTTTACTTGGAAATGGTCATCCCTGGACCTTTTCGACAGTGACTGATACGTCTTTGTGCAATCTCGGCTCTTTCAGTAAACACTTAAAAAGTTTCCTCCTGTTGTGTTCAAGTTGTTATTTTTTCTTCGTTCTTTCTATAATTCTATGCTGACCAATTCTTCTGTTTAAAGGTAACTAATGATTGTTTATTGTTGTCATAATCGTTTTATTTGAAACTATTTTAACTGGATAATTGTTAATGTGACCAGATGTCCCGATTTTGGCGGGACAATCCCGCTTTCTGTCTCACTGTCCCGAAGACAAAATGTTCCGCTTAAACGTCCGATTTGATGTTATTGCCCCGCTAAGTACTGAAAAACAGAATTTATAAATCAAATACTTTAATGAAATTCTAACGGTATTTCATGCTTATATATTTTCTGTAGACATCATTTATAAGTTAGAAGTATAATAATAATACACACTTAAGAAATTTGAGAAGCTCTGTATTATTATATTTGATTACTCGGTATAATGGAACTATTTTTTAGTTAATTTTCAGTCTTTAGTTGTTTAGTATAAGCAAAATATTTTGTCTATATTTGCTGAAATTTGAGGAAATTAGCTAAAAAAAAACTTCAGTAGCGAAAATATTGTATGCATGTTATGTCAAAAATGCAAATTTTTGCAAAGTACTATTTAATTAACTTCTACAAGGTCCATTTAATTATAAAGCCAATAATTTGTAGGTGTAAATTTACCATAACTAATTCGGTGTTGATATTTTCAAATTAGGTTAATTCACTTTGAACCAATTTACACATTAATTGTTAAACAATTAAATTCATTCAAGTCATTAATAATTATTTAATTTTTAATAAAAAATTATTTCATTAGTAATTTATTAATGATGTAAATAGTAATTAATAATTGTTTCATTATTAATTAAAAGTGGTTTAATTAGTAATTAATAGAAATTTATAACTTTGATTAGAAAGTTAAATTAATTCATAAGTACTAATTAATGTAATTAGCCGTTAATAATGATTCATAACTGACGAGGCTCCAAAAAAATTTGAGAGGGCGCCAAAATGTGGTCCTCCCCCCCCCAATAAAATGTCCAAGTTACGGCCCTGCCTGGACGATGGGTTTAGGAAATTTGACCTTGAGAAAATTATAGGGCTACTACAGGATTATTCTGTCGCTTGCTTTTCTAAATTACAAAACTTCGTTCCAACTAAAATTTTCTTTGAGACACACATATTTTGGTTCACTAAAATAACTTTTAAATCATGTAATTAGTATATCTTGGTTCAATACCATAATTCTTATTAACTAGTATTAAGCAGATCAATGTAGGTAGCTAAATATCTACATTGATATTATTAATATTAGTTGATAAGATTTGTGATATTGAACCAGGATAGACTAATTAAATATATTTATAAATAATTTTCATACAAAGACAATAGGTACCTGGCAAAGAATAATATGCAATTATGCATGTATTATATCTAAAGACTATCTAAGACTAGTTACTAGAATCTGTTATTTTTACATTTAAGAGGAATTATACTTTCATAATAATTTATTACAAGTTAGAAATTTACGAATTCGTCTGTTTTGTGTGTGTGTGAATTAAAATTTTACAAAACAGAGGGTTTGGCTTAATTTCTTTGAATATATAAATCAATACTAAAGGTTTTTTTTTCAGTAATGATTTTTATATTTTAATTCACCTTTCAAATCGAATGCAAAAATACCTCATAACAATTTTAATAATAATGTTAAAATAGTTATTTATGCAACATGTGTGAAAAGTAACACTTTTTAAAACTAGTGGATTTTATTTCACGAGCGAGGTACGAGCGAGTGAAATAATGACACGTGTTTTAAAAAGTTTATTTTTCACACGTGTTTCATCATAGCCCCCTACATATAATGCCATCCAAGCTCGATCAAAATTGGAAGTCATGAGAAAGCTGTCAATAGATGGCGCCATCACGCAACAACGTGCATGTGTTGTTGTTTGTTTACATCCAGTTCGCTGTGATAAGAAATTTTGTTAACGAGTTCGAAATTTATAATTTTTTTTGTAAACTTTTTTAAATGCTACAAATAATGGCTAGTTTTTTTGCATCATACCATCCTATAAATCAAAGAAAGAACACGGTGTTTCTATATAGGAATGCCTACGAAATGGAATATATTAGGTAAAGAATTTTTACAATTAGTATTATTTTTTGGTGAAAAAAATTATCATCTATTCTAAATATTTTTACTCTTAAAACTTTTATAATGAATTAATTATTATTATTTGTTTTTCCCTTCCTAATATATAGTTTAAACACACATTTGCTTTTGTTCTTCTTTAAATGCACTTTATAGTTGAGTTACAAATTTAAATGATCTATCTCATTTTAAAATTTTGTTGTTGTTCGAAGTTATGGTATTATTATTCAGGGACTGTTATTCTTAACAGAAGCATTTTTAATAAGTGTTATAGTATAATTTGTTAATTTTTCTTTAAGAAGCCAAAACTATTTTTTTTAATAATGTAACTTCTGAACAAGATTCTCATTACTTGTGTTTTAGTCTCCAGCTCCAGTAGAATATTCTTATACGGGGATTTTAAATGTATAGTTCTATAGCGTTTTTTTAAAACAGTTAAAAAAAACAAAGAAACTCGTTACATGATTATGTTTTTAAAAAAATATGTGCTTGCTGTTTTTAGCTTTTAATCTTAAATTTCTAAAAATTGTGATTTTTGGCAGATATATTCTGTAACAGTTTTTACACTATTCAAACAATATGAAGACTGAAGAGGGATTTTTTTTAAATTTAAAATGGTATTTTATGAATTTCTCTGGCAAACAATATTGCTTGGAAGCAGAAACAAAATAAAAAAATAACTCATTTGTTTATTATGTTACTCGTACCGAACGGTATTCGAAATAGCCCGCTGGATCCGTCATTCACCGCGAATTGCGAATACATTCCTACTAAAATATGCGAACGACTACCAAGAGATGGCGCGACCAGAGTACTTTTTGAGGATAGCCTGTGAATCTATGTTATTTCTCGAGTTTAGATTGCATTCTATGTAGGAGGCTATGGTTTCATACACTATTTTTTATAATTACGTGGAAAAAATCAAATCTCATTGGTTCAAAAATAATTCACGTGCTAATTTTTTTTACGTAAAGAAGATCGGCATCGATAAATCTCTGGAACTACAAAAGGCAAACTTATTTTTTAGTTTAAAGTCAAACATTTGAACATGGATACTGATTCAAAAATAAAAAAAAATTATAACATTCACGCGCATAATATTTATAAATAAAGCAGATCAATAACTGTCTGGATTTTATGAATATTATGAAATAGAAATTTTACTTGAAATGTTGGCATCTTATGAAAAGAGTGAAAAAAAGTACTTTTTTTCACTGCTTTTGGGTGAAAAAAAGTAATTTTTTTTATCACTGTTTCTAAAAAGTATAACTTTTCGCACGCGTCTGATATTAAAATTAAAGTGTAAAAATCGGATTTTTTTCACGCAATTAGAAAATAATAATTTTTTAAATTGTAGATTTAAGTTAATTCTTAATATAGAAGAAAAAAGTTAATTCTTAATATATTCGTTATTTGAAAGCTATTTTTATTTAAGATCTAATATAATGGCACACAATTATAGCAAGCATTCAACACAATCACAAATTTGAGTAATGTTAAATAAATGTCCCAATTTTGTAGCAATTTTATTTGGGACCTTTGATTTGAAAAGTATTACTGTTGTAATTGAAATAATTATAAATTAAGAAATTTGAAATATGTTATAAAATTTTTCTCCTTTATATTGCATTGATCTATAATATTAATTGTAAAAAAACTGTAAAGATCTCATTAAATAGAATTTTTAATTACAATTTTATTTGTTTAATTATTAAAATAATTTTTTGGCAATTTCCTATAGAATTACAAGAATAGAAAAATAAACCGTATATATGTACACCACAAGAGTAGCGTCATTATGGGAATCTTCATGTTCTATTCAGCTGCAGTTCCCATTCTTTAAGAGGGACTATCAGTCCCATAGAGCTAATGCATTAGTTTTGAAATAAATTTTGTAAAGGAAATGCTTTGCCATGTTATCCCATTTTCACCAGAGGTATGAGAATCATAATATCAATTTAAAACAAAATTGAAAAGAAAATAACATCCGGTTATATAATTATTAATTGATAAAGTTTTAAAATAGTGTCACCATCTGCTGTATAATTTTGGCGTTTTAAAACTTCAAAAATATATTAGAATTCAATAACTATATAGCATTTTCGTTTCAAATTTGTTTCATTTCGATGTTATGTTGATTCCCATACCTTTAGAACAAGGGCTAACATGTGAAGTTTAAACTATCGTCGCACTAGAGCTACACGAGGGCTATTGGCGACGGTCATCGTAATTTAGAACCACAGTCAGGTGTCGAGCCGACACCTAAGTTGACCCAACCCGCAAGACGGGTTGAGACGACGATTTGGCGCTCTCTTAAATTGTTGCCTCATTATTTTTTATATTATTAATTGGTATAGTAGTACTCATTATTAACTCCTAATTCCTTTAATTAGTAATTATGAATCAATTGAATAACTAATTAAATAATTAACAATTTGTATTTCATGTAATTAAATTAATTACCTTAAATTTATTTAAATTTAATTTAAAACTAAATTTGAATAAGTAAAAATTTCTTCAGTTTTTAAAACAAATTTAAACTTACAATTCAATGTTGCCGTCTTAGCTTCGGCAAAACTAAATTATGATTAATGAAAAATTAAGGGCTAATTAATTCTAATTATTTAACGGAAAAAGCAAGTTTAATTAATTAACGGAAAGGGCCAATTTATTAAGATAAATTAACAATTATATTAAATATTAAAAATAAAATAATTCATTAGATATAAAAAAAATTAAGTATAATGATTTTAATCTATCAACTTTAAAAAAATATTAAAGGACACTTAAACCCCTGACTTCTAATTAAAGTTAATAATTTATTAGAAAACAAAAATTTCACGTGTATTGAGGAAATCAAAAGCTGCTATTTAAATAGATGATAATTAACAAATATAAGTCTAAAATTATATTTGCCCCTACAAATAACATTACAAAATGAAAATTATAAAATTATAAAGAGAATAATTAATGTATAAAATACATACAACAAATCATCACTTACCTCTTACGCTTTGAAGACTTTCGTAATTAAAAGTACGGAATTTTCTTTTGCAGAATTAAGTAATTTTGTTTATTTAAAGTAATTTTGTTTATTTAATTTAAATAACCAAACTGGCCCGCGCGGCAGCCATGTTGAGATCTGTTTGAGAAGTTTTGTAGAATAAAACAGTACAAAAATTGCGATTTTTCATAAGCTGTTATATCGAAGTCTATGGCTATAGTAGCTTTTAGAATTTTTTTGACGTTGTACTTTTGTAATTCATAAACTATGTGGGATCCTTTTTTTTAGGAACTTCAATTTCTCTTCGTCGAATTTTTTTTAATGTTAAACTAAATTTTTCTTAATAAACACTTTTAATGGCCCGTAAATAAGTATTAGTAGTTAAAATAATAAAATACTTAAAAAAGCTCCATTTTACTAATTTCGTAATTTTTATTATTAATTAATAAAAATTATTTATAATTATTATTTAATTAATCATTTATTATGAAGACGAAATATGAATTTTAATATGCTCAATAATTTATCTTTTTGAAAAGATTTTAAAAAAAACAATGATAGAATTGAATTACGAGCCATTTATAAGTGTTTATTGAGAAAGATTGGGTTTAACAATTTTTTTCCCGCTGTATAGAAATCGAACTATCCCCAAAAAATTTAATAGTTAAGTAATCATAAAAATACTATCAACGTTTTAAAAAAAATTCAAAAAGCTACTAGCCATAGACTTTGATACAAACCCCGCAATTTTAGTACAGTTTTGTTCTACATAACTATCCGAGCAGACCTCAACATAACGGGAGAAAGGAGTAATCTCTTTACTTCTCAAGTCTCCGCTCCTCTAGAAAGTGTGTGATGTGAGGGCGCAAGGATTCCTTCTTGGATACGCTACTGGCCCATGTCATCCTTGCCCAACGCAGACCCTACAGGGTTTTTCCTTATCTTAGGTCATAAATTTCACAACCCCAAATGTTGGTTGCAAAAAAAACTTCCCATCCCAAAAGGACCTTCCCTTATATATAATATGACCCCCCCCCCCCCCTGTCGTTTTTTGAAGTTTTCTTTTTGGCCCCTATTATAGTCCGTAGAACTATTATTTACGTCCGTAGTTCAATTTAGAACCCGTATTATAGTCTAATTTTATTCTATTATTGTTGTAGTGTAGAAATACTCTGCTCTTTGCTTGAAGAGATTTCAAGCCCATCAACGGATATCACACATGATCTCAAGTAAATCGGCCTGCTGGATAATTATGTATTTTACTTTCTTTTTAAATAATTACTCTTACACGGTGTTTTAGAGAGGCATACGTGTTTTTCCACCTTTTCCTAATTTTTTATAGTTTTTTTTTAATATTTATAATTATACAAAACTAAGGTTTATAACATTTTTAATGATTCTTCTGAAATTAAAACACTACATTGTTCTTTGAAAATAAGGTAAGAAAATAATATTTATATTATATATAATCGGAAAGTTTATATTATTTTCAATTAAATGTATCCTTTTTAGATAGTTAATGTTCGAGCATTTTTTTTTTACGTAGAGACTGGGCGGTACTTATGTCGCCCAGTGATTTATTAATCAAGTCACTAGTCGATAATAAAGGGGAACTTATAATAATCCCGACGCTGAGCTGAATAGAAAATGTCAAATGTTTCGAGATTTGACTTTTTGAAAGCCTATCGTGTAAAAACTCATCTCGAAGACTTTATGTTTGGTTTTTTCTTGTTAATTTGTCCAGTAATTATTGCAGATATTTGAACATGTTTTCTTTAGTTTTTGGTTTAATAATGTTTACTGATGTCTTAGTATGAATAAAATATCCGCTAAGGGGTTTTATAAAGAAACTGGGACTCAAATCAAATTATAGAGAAACTTAAAATATATTTTTTTTTGTTTTGATAAAATTATAATGTTAAAAGAAAGATTTCCGTGCGTCAAAACTAGCCATTTCTTCAATTGGTCTTTTTAATTATGCTTTTTTTTGGTGCAGTAAGTGCTGAAACTGATGCTTTTTAAAAAAATATTTTCTTCTACATTAATTTAGTAAACTATATATTTTTCCCAACTTACAAAATAAATTCTCGCGCGAGTTATTATGATGTTATTCCCTCTGCTCTATTCTAACTATTATTCTAATATAAAATGCCAAATATAAAATTCTTAAAAAATACACCGGTTTAATTAGTTATTAATTAATTTCTTATTTTAAAACGTTTGTTACTTGTACATAAAACAAATTAAATTTAAATAAAAAAATAAATTAATTAAAATTTAAAAACGTAAAACAGTTCATCTTCCCCGAATTATAGAATTTCTTTAAAAAAAAATATATCTTTCAAAACCGACAGTTGTACTTGCTATTGAAATATTTATAAAACTACGTCAAGTAAAAACGTTATATCAATTAAATATATTTAATGCATATTAAATAACTTTAAAATTACAACATTTAATTGATTTTTATTTAATATTTTTTTTTATTATTAACTTAACATTAATATTTTTATAAATTCACATTATTCAATAAATATTTAATTTTATTGATTTTAAATGATAGTATAAACCACAAACGCAAATCAAGAAGGTTGTAAATTTAAGTATGATGTTTATTATTAATGATTATTAATTAATATTAATTATGTTTATTAATTGCCATTAAATTGAGTGTTTAGTAATTACCAGTGTATTTATTTAATAACTAATAGGTACGAGAGATTTCTTCGTTGTGAATCTAAATTATAAAATAACTAATATTTAATTAAGAATTTAATTTGCAGTCAGCATTTTATAAATACGATTTTTCTAATTACCAATAATTTCTTCCAATGAAATTTTTGACCCCCTGTTATTTTATTCTGGATCCGCCCCTGCCAAAAATGAAATATAAAATAAGACACCATTTTTGGCCATAAACAGCGCCCTCAGCAAAATGATTGTGGGGGGGGGGGGAGGCTCCCCCTCCCACCCTATAAGTTACGGCCTGATGTGACTGACTGAATTGCGTTTTCGAAGAATATCTTAGTTGTTATTTTTTTAAAAATTACAACTTCTTTCAATGCCAGTTTTCTTTGAAGAATGATTAAAACAACCAACAGCAAGAAGTTGTAATTTTAAAAAATAACAACTTAAATAACTTATTCTTAGAAAACTCAATTTCGAATATCAACAAAAGTCATTCGAGAAAAATGAAGATATTTATTAAAAAAATATATCATTATTCTTCGAACTTATTCTTCGAAAATTAGCAAACGATAAATATTAATTATTAAATCTTTAAAAAGTTTAAAGAAAATAGTTGATTTTGGAATTAGAACTAGTTTGCATACATAAATGTTTGTGTTTTAGTTACAAATGCATTGATTTAGCCTAGACTTATAACATAAAATGGCGTCGATAAACGAACTAGACGATGACTGTAACAAATCATTGACTCTTTCGGTTTCGGACATTAATGATTCATTAGAAACGGTTTCGCCTGTGCCACCAACAGACACCGCCGAGAGTTCATCGTCGTCGCAAGAGCGGCTTCTCTTACTGAATGGAACATTTTTCAAATACTTGCCTGAAGAGTGTACGGGTAAGAAAATCACAGCGCTCTGTATGAAATGTCCAAGAGATGTATTAACTAAGTTTAGTTTAGTTTGAATTATCGTCGCACTAGAGCTACACGAGGGCTATTTAAGACGGGCGTCGTATTTTAGAACCACAGTTAAGTGACGAGCCGACACCTGAGTAGGCACCCAACGCAACCGTTAAGGGTGACATCGTACGTAGCGTTAGGACTTTGAAGAATATTTAACGTGCACTCCCTCTACACGGGGTATTATTCGTCGGACATTTTTGGCTGCACGGGCCGTTTAGAGGTCTGCAGTTATTTTGGCGATGCCCGGACCCATGTATTAACTAAAGTTAAAGGATTTCATAAATGTAGATCGAACTTTTCGAGTCACCTGAAGCGAAAACATGGGCAAGATTGCATTGAAGAGTACAAAACCTATGTAAAAAAAAAGAAAAGTGAGGTACAGAAAAAAAGGTGATACTATTGACAAAGTCACAACTAGTAAAACAAAGAAGTCGAACGAGAAGAAAATGACACAAGAACAATTTGATGAAAATATTTTGAAATATTATACATTCCATGATCCCATTACGTGCAGTGGAAGATCCATATTTTTCCAAAATATTCACGGACTTAAATATATCTGAAATGGGGCTAAATTTAACGAGTCGACGCACACTAGGACGTCGTATAGAAAAACACTACGAAAAGCAAGTAGCTATGATCAAGTCGGAACTAGAAGAAGTTCCCTATGTGTGCACAACCATAGATATCTGATCCAGTAAAAAGAGAAGCTTCATCGGAGTTACAGCGCACTGGATCACAAATGATCTAAGCAGAGTTTCAGTGGCGTTAGCTTGTCAACGATTCAGAGGCGTCCACAGCTTTGATAGACTATCTGATATAATTCAAGAAATTAACGGTGAATTCGACCTGAATACGAATAAAATTGTTGCATTGGTGACGGATAATGGCAGCAATTTCGTAAAAGCTTTCAAAATGTTCGGTGTAAAATTGACCAATATAAACATTGAAAACGAAGTTATGCCCGACTCTCAGCCAACAGAAGCTTCTTCCGAATCAGATGTTGAAGAAGTTTAATCACATGGAATTCAGATGATTCTGAACATATTTAGTTCCTTCCTGCTCATTTACGATGCTGTGCGCATACTTTAAGCCTTTGAGCAACTACGGATGCGAACAAAGTTTTAACCGAGCAAGACACGCCTCTGTCGCAAATGCATGTTGCAATAATGAAGAAATGTAATGTTTTGTGGAAGGCTGCAGGGCGACCAAAAAAAGTGCCGAAATTATACAGGATGTGTTAGGGCATACGTTAAGCCGGCCTGGTGAGACCAGGTGGAATAGCTTGTTTGATGCCCTTTAGCAAATTTTCCTAATCCAACAATATTGTTCGCCCAATTAGAAACACAATTTGAGCTATCTAATATCACTGTCGATTCAACTAAATTTAACTAAGTCATTGCGTCAGTTGAATCGAATATATCAAACTCAGTCAGTGATATAATTTTACCCCCCCCCCCCCCACTGATAACAAATACGAGACCGTTAAAAAAAGGCTCATCGAGCTTAATTCCCAAAGTGAAGTCAAGAATTCGCACATTACTTCAAGGGCTTGAATTGGGAGACCATTAGCGCCCATCTCAATTGCTTTCCCGCATGAGGGCGCTGGGCGGCGATACGTTTGGCGAAACTCTCTTGAAATCCCTTTGGATTGCAAGACTGCCCACAAATACACAGAGCATTTTGGCTACTCTAGACGTCGACCTAGCAAAACTAGCAGCAACTGCGGACAAGATAAATGACATCGTACCCCCTCCAAATGTTAATAGCGTTAGTATCCCACCCGCCTCTGATGTTGAACGGCAAATATCCGAACTAACAAAACAAGTTAGCGAACTCGCGGCGATCGTACGGCGTGGGGATGAAAGACGAAACAGATATCCGCAGCGTAATTGGCAAGGAAATGACCGTCGTCGTCAGCGTAGCTCTTCGCGTGGACGCTATAGGGAGCCAGAAAATCGAATGTGTTTTTACCACACAAATTTTGGATCTCGTGCATTGAACTACACTGCGCCTTGCTCTTTCTCGGAAAACCGGATGAGCGATCGCCAGTAGGCCACAATCGCCACCGCTCCATTAACCGTATTCTTTTGGCCGACCCTTCTTCTAAATTAAATTTCCTTGTCGATACTGGTGCAGATATATCTGTGTTACCCAAATCACCTAATGCCAGAATTTCTAATAACTTTTCCCTGTACGCTGCGAACGGCACAAAAATAGACACTTTTGGCACTACCCTTTTATAGGTCGATCCTAACTTGAGAAGGTCATTTACATGGACCTTTGTTATAGCTGATGTCAGCCAACCTATTCTGGGTATCGATTTTCTCATACATTTTAACTTGCTAGTGGATGCCAAAAACAATCGCCTCATTGACAACGAAACCAAATTGTCAACCGTCGGTAAACCTTCCACTATTAGCCCCTCGTCCACAAACGTTTCAATTCTTTTGGGCCTGCCAAAATACGATACTTTTATCTCAATTCCCTGATCTGATAAATCCCTCTCAATTGACCTCACGTACCAAATCCCCATCTGTTTATCACTATATTGAAACTAAAGGTGCACCTGTGTTTTCAAAACCACGCCGCCTTCATTCTGATACGTTAATTGCTGCACGTCAGGAATTTGAATACCTTATGTCGCAGGGCATCATTCGCCCTTCAAAGAGCTCTTGGGCCAGCCCTCTACACATGGTAAAAAAAATCCAAAGGCAAATAGCGTCGTTGTGGAGACTACCGCCGTTTGAACGCTAACACAGTCCCTGACCGTTACCCTGTCCCACACATTCAAGATTGTACCCAACTCTTCCATAACAAAACCATTTTTTCTACCATTGACTTATCCCGAGCATATCACCAGATTCCCGTAAACCCTGAGGACATTCCAAAAACAACCGTGACAACACCGTTTGGCCTGTTCGAATACGTCTTTATGCCTTTTGGACTTCGAAATGCGGGACAAACGTTCCACAGATTCATGCATCAGGTCTTGCCAGGTTTAGATTTTTGTATACCTTATTTTGATGACATTTTGATTGCATCTGATACCGAGAAGGAACACTTCAGACATCTCCAACAATTCTTTAACCGACTACAGCAATACGGGCTAAAATTAAACCCAAATAAATGTGTATTAGGAAAGTCATCCGTATCATTTTTAGGTTGTTTAATCACGCAAGCAGGTGTGAAACCCCTACCTGAAAAAACAAAAGTTATTTTGGAATTCCCAAAACCTGATACTATCTCTCAGCTTAGGCGCTTTCTTGCCATGATAAATTTTTATCGCCGGTTCTTACCCAAAGCCGCAGAAACTCAAGCCCCCCTTAAATGAATTCCTTAAGGACTCAAAAAAAGAATGATAAACGTCCAGTCCCTTGGACTGAACCAGGCCACTATAGCTTTCGAGAAATGCAAAACCGACCTGTCCAATGCTGTAACACTTAACTTTTATGCCCCTGATCAACAACTGTCTCTCGAACACAGCCATCGGAGCAGCTTTACAGACAGGAACTGCTAACGACCCTAAACATCTTGCATTTTTTTTCACGTAAACTTTCTTCTACAGAGCAAGGGTACAGTACTTACGATAGGGAGCTACTTGCTATTTTTTCTGCAATTAAACACTTCCGTCATAATCTTGAAGGAAGAACCTTCGTAACATACACGGATCACAAACCACTTACTTTTGCACTAAATAAAAAGTCAGACCCATCATCACCTCGACAACTCGATTATATCGCCCAGTTTTGCACGGAAATTCGACATATCACCGGTACGGACAATGTCGTCGCTGACACGTTGAGTCGCATACTGCGGAAATAAACACTATTGTTGACTTTCATAATATTGTTGACTTTCATGGCAGCCGACCAAGAAACAGACGAAGAACTGCAGCTTCTCAAGAACGACCCAAACTGCTCTCTCAATCTCCAGCCCATGCAACTGAATTCCGAACTAAAGATCCTATGCGACGTCAATAGCAATACTATCCGCCCATTCGTAACTGCTAGGTTTAGTCGAACACTATTTTCGTCTGTGCACAATTTGTCACATCAAGGCGTCCGTGCCACCAAGAAGCTAGTTATGGACCGTTATGTTTGGCCCTCCATATCAAAAGACATAACCTCATGGACCCGTGGTTGTTTAGACTGCCAACGATCTAAAGTCTCCCGACACACCAGTAGTCCTGTTCTCCAGATACCTGTTCCAGCTCAGCGATTCCAGCATGTCAACATCGATTTAGTTGGACCCCTTCCATCTTCCCAGGGTTACAGTTACCTACTTACCTGTGTGGACAGATTCACAAGATGGCCCGAAGCTATTCCAATAGAAGACATTACAGCTGACACCGTTGCACGGGCCTTCTTCACCCACTGGATCTCGCGCTTCGGAATTCCCTCCGTCGTGACCACCGATCAAGTCCGACAGTTCCAGTCTGCTGTGTTTTCCTCTTTATCATCACTCCTGGGCGTCAAACTCACACGTACGTCTCCCTACCACCCAGCAAGCAACGGCATGGTGGAGCGATTTCACCGTTCACTGAAGCAAACCATAAAGTGCCACCGTACATCCCGATGGACGGAGGCCCTACCACTTGTTCTTTTGGGACTTAGATCCTCCATAAAAGAAGACTTGGGATGCTCTTCGGCGGAGCTGGTGTACGGATCTACCATCTGTCTACCGTAAGTATTCATCTCGCCATCTCAAGATGCAGTCATCGAACCATCAGACTTCCTACAACACCTTCAAGAGCATATGCAGGAGCTGTCACCCAGACCAGCCTCTGCACACATCAAGCACACACCTTTCGTCCACGCAGGCTCCCATGTCTTCGTGCGAAGAGACAGCGTTAAGAAACCACTCCAGCCGCCTTACGATGGACCCTTTAAAGTGTTAGATCGAACAGACAAGACCTTTACTCTCGATATCAACACCAAACGCAGCGTCATCAACATCGACCGCCTAAAACCAGCTTTCATCATCGCAGAAGACATGGACGTTTCTCGATCATCAGCAACTTCGTCAGCCCTAAAAACCCCAAATTTGCCTTCGCCAGTCCCAGGAGTTTCACCCCGCTCGCCGAACATGCCTTGCAGTCCATCTTCCCCACAGGCTACGTTGTCCAGTGGCGTGCCGCAAAAAACAACACGCTCTGGTCGTCATGTACGATTCAATCCCAGGTACCTCTGATTCGTACCTGCGGTACTCGGGGGGGGGGGGGAGTACTGTGGGGACATTTGGACTATTCTGCGGGAGCTAGATACAAGCCTCACGCTCTGTGAACTTTCGTGTGAACTAGCTACTCCAGAACACACTCTTCACTACCGCTCCTACGCGCGGTTTGTTTACAATCTTCTTATAATGATTTATTAATACTTGATACTGAATTTAAACCTTCTGAACCATTCTTAGTAATAAATAATCTAATCGTTACTTTAAAAATGCTTTTTTCACAATCTTCAATAGCCAAAAGATCATCTTAATCCCTTTTCCACAACCAATGTTTTCCATAGTCCTGAAACTTCCATAGATCATTAAACATAAAAAATAATATCAAAGAAAATGAATTTGATTTCATACAAGAATATTTGATATGTACTTCGCCAGTTGCAGAATCCCTCGATATAATGCAAAGTGAGACTAACACTTATTATAGGATAATTCTGCCGTGCCTACTTGCGCTGAGAAAAAAAAATAAAAAATTGAAAAGAAAAACAACTTTTCCTTTTGCAACCCATTGATCAAGGCAGACAGAGTGTTGAGAAGAGATTTGGAAAAATGTTTGACGTCACCACTCCTGAAGCGGAAAATGCGGCTATTGCTGCATTATCTTACCCAAGATTCAAAAATAAATGGTTGACTTGTTTTGAGCAAAACGATCGTACTAAACTTCTAAAACTTTTCAAGACCTGCATTTCCAAACAAATGAGTGAAAATACAGTAGAAACAGTAGCAACAACAAAAAGTACCCAATTTTTTTTTAATTTTGACTATAACTCGGATATTTCAATATCAAATAAACACGGATGCTCCTCCGATGCCCCAGTGACTAAAGCAGAACTTTTAATGCTGCATTTTTTTGCCGAGGAAAGCCAAGAGCTGCAACTCCTCAATAGATATCCTGAGATAAAGTGTTTTTATTAAATGCAACACACCTTTACCATCGTCAGCTGCAGTTGAACGCCTTTTTTCTTTTGCGACTAATCTGCCAAAGAGTCACAAACTGTCCGACAGCATGTTCGAGAAGAGAGTGGTACTGAAGTGTAATTTAAATAACTTCAAGAAATTTAAAATTTTTATTGTCTAATCTTGTTTAATTAAAGATATTGTTTATTATTTGGATCGGTCCTTTATTTGTTGCCAACATAATTATTTGCAGTAGTAACATAATTATTTGCATAATTAATTGCAGTAGTAACAATTAACAATTGATTAATTGTTAATTGCAGTAGTAAAAGTTAACAATTAATTAATTGTTTTTGCAATTAAAATTTGCCCAACACTGAAATTTAGACTTTTAGAAAAATCAATCTTTCATGCCCCGGTAAAATAGACTTGCTACTGGGAGCCGAGTGCCTTTTTGAGTTTTTGAGATCAGGTAAATTTAAGCTGCACAGTTCTAATCTTTCTGCTCAAAACACTGTTTTTGGGTACGTTATTGGAGGTTCTTTTGAGGAGATAAATGAAGGTCAATCAAGCTCTAAATTTTGTGGGTTAACTAGTGCAGTAGAGGATTTAAGATCAATTCTAAAGAGGTTCTGGGAAATTGAGTCTGTTGTTGGTGATTATTTACCAACAGATAATCGTAAAGATGAAGACATTAAGTGTGAGGAGCATTTTTTAAGAACTCACTCAAGGGATGCAACTGGTATATATGTAGTGCGACTACCCTTTCCTGCCCCAACTTCAGACCTTGGTAACTCTAGAGAAATAGCATTACAACGTTTTAAGTCTGTCGAGAGAAAGTTGGTCACTAAACCAGACGTTTACGAACAATACAAAGACTTCATGAATGAATATTCAAAGTTGGGGCACATGGAGCACGTTCCTATGTCGAACAGTCCATCGCAGGGGACATTTTACTTACCTCACCATGCAGTTTTCAAGACTAATGACTCTACCGGTAAAATTAGAGTGGTATTTGAGGCCTCGGATAAATCAAATTCCGGAAAATCACTAAACGACATTCTCCTGACTGGTCCACGGATTCAAAACGACCTGTTCCCGATCTTGCTCAGGTTCCGATGTCGGCAAGTTGCTATGGTTGCAGACATTGAGAAAATGTTTCGTCAGTTCAGACTTCATGAGGAAGTCTGAGTTTCAGCGTATTTTATGGCGAGATCATCCAACCAAGCCCATCGAAGAATTCAGGCTTACCACCGTGACGTATGGGTTGAGTTGCTCTCCTTTCTTGAGTTCCAGAGCGCTTCGACAACTCGTCGATGAGAAGAGGGATTTTCCACAAGCTTTAGAAGTGGTGCTACGGGATTGCTACGTGGACGATTTGCTCACCGGAGCAAAAACTGAAAAGGATGCTATACAGCTGGCATCTCAACTTATGCAGATGATGGAGAGAGGTGGTCTCACGCTGCGCAAGTGGTGCTCGAACAGTCCTAAGCTACTCCGGGTAATTCCAGAAGACTTGCGTGAAGACAAGTCACTAATTGAGTTTAATTGTGAAAAGTCCGTGATGGTACTTGGAGTAAATTGGCAGCCTGGAACGGATACCTTCACCATCAATGTAAACAGATCAGATGCCCTGAGATCCTTTAACAAAGGGTCAGTGCTTTCCACCATAGCAGGGTTATTTGATCCATTAGGTCTGCTTGGCCCGGTGGTCGTGAAAGCAAAAATTTTCATGCAAGGGTTGTGGAGAATTAGCGTCTCTTGGGAAGAAGATCTACCACCAGAGATGCAAGGAGTCTGGAAGAGATTTGCCAGTGCTCTACCCTCTTTGACCGAGGTCCTTGTTCCTCGCGCAGTTCTCCTTGATTCCGCAACCAACATCAAAGTTGTGGGATTCTGTGACGCCAGCAAAGAGGCTTACGGTGCAGTGATCTATCTACAAAGCACAAATGCAGTAGGAGACATAAAAGTGCTCTTTTGTGTAGTAAATCAAGAGTGGCTCCAATAAAAGAACTAACTATTCCAAGGTTGGAATTGTGCGGTGCAGAGTTACTAGCCCAACTCGCAGCTAATGTGGTAGACACTCTTCGCATAAAGTTGAACGGTGTTGAACTGTACTGTGACTCGACAACAGTGTTGGCGTGGATAAGATCGTCCCCAGAGTCCTTGAGAGTGTACGTTGCCAATAGAGTGGCTAAAATCAACGAACTAACCAAGGACGTTTCGTGGCTTTATGTACGAACCAAAGACAACCCTGCGGACCTAATTTCACGAGGAGTATGGCCAGACCAAATCGGCCATATGGAAATTTGGTGGCGAGGCCCAAATTTCCTTTACGACAACGAGTCCCCGCCTCAGGAAGCCCCTGCGCTACTTCCTACTGATGATTATTCAGCTGAATTACGCCCACTAAGCAGTTTCACTGCTCTTCCCACGGCAGTGGATACTGAGACTGTGGACCTATTGAACAGGTTCTCATCTTTTTCAAGACTGAAACGAATAACTGCAGATTGCCTAAGGTTCATAAACAACTGCAGAAGACCGCAGCAACGCTGTACTGGAGTTCTACCCACCCGTGAACTTGAAGCAGCATTAATTGTATGGGTCAAAGTTTTACAAAATGAGGTATTTCGTGATGAGATCAGTAATTTACTTAAGAATAAACCTACTTCTAGTTCTAGTAAGATTTTAACCTTAAATCCCTTTTAGATGACTTGGGGGTGCTCCGGGTTGGCGGTCGTCTTAGACATGCAGAGGTGGCGTATTCTGTTAAACACCCAATTCTTCTCCCGAAGAACCATCTCTTGACGGAGTTAGTAGTGAGGCATTACCATCTTTCCGCACTCCATGCGGGGCCTCAGTTGGTTCAATCTTTTCTTCGGGAGTTGTTCTGGATTGTAGGTGCTCGCGATGTCATTCGACTAATAATTAGTAAATGTGTAGTTTGTTGCAGATTCAGTGCAAAACCAGTCAGCCAATTGATGGGAGATTTACCGCCTTCCAGTGTGCAACCATTTCCAGCCTTTCTCAAATGTGGAGTGGATTATGCCGAACCTTTTCATATCAAACTCACGAAAGGACGAGGTCATAGGCTCGTTAAGGTTTATATTGCTTTGTTTATATGTTTTGTAACAAAGGCCATTCATTTAGAGGTGGTAACTGATCTCACCACGGATGCTTTCATTGCGGCCCCCAAGAGGTTTATTTCTAGGCGAGGTAAATGTCAAGACATTGTGACTGTGGTTCAAATTTTGTTGGTGCTAAAAGGAAGCTAGATGAATTTCGCAAGTTTTTATTGTCTAATAATACTATTGAAAGGGTTTCTTATTTTTTGACAGACATTGGCGTTTCCTGACATTTTAATCCCCCTGGTTCTCCCCACATGGGTGGTCTTTGGGAGGCAGGTGTTAAGTCTACGAAATATCATTTGAAGAGAGTGGTCGGCAATTTACATTTCACCTATGAGGAGTTTGAAACGTTTTTATGTCAAATTGAAGCGTGCCTCAATTCACGGCCGATTTCACACATGTCAGGAGACTCCAATGACTTTGGTGCTTTAACACCACGCCACTTTCTAATCGGCAGGCCCCTTTCAGTTTTGCCAGAACCTGATTATTCCGACAGGAAGGTTTGTTACCTTTCTCGTTGGCAGTTAATGCAACGAACGCTGCAACAGTTTTGGCGTCGTTGGAGCAACGAATATTTAACTAATTTGCAGCAAAGACCAAAATGGCTGCGTGAGTGTAAGAATTTGGAGGTAGGTAATCTGGTTCTTTTGATGGAGGACAATACTCCACCTGCCGATTGGAGACTGGCGCGGGTAATTAATCTTCACCCTGGTAAGGATGGTTTGGTGCGTCTTGTAACTCTAAAAACCGCCAGGGGATTTTTTAAAACAAATGTCACAAAGGTTTGCAAGTACCTGTATAATTTTGGTTAACTTAAATATTGTGCTTTAATTGTGATTCTCTTTATTGTAGTAATTTGAAATTCTTGAAACGGCAGTTTCAGGGGGCGGAGGATGTTCAATCTATCATGTGATAGCCTCACGTGACAGTCCACCTTACTGCCATCACGTGGAAGTTCCCTTGGGCTGCAATTGTAACTGTTAACCATGTATATAAGAAGTTGATGATTTGTTAACTTGGCTTGTTGTTTTGTATCTCATTTTGTTCAAGTTCATACCAACTTTGGATTCATGTTCCTCTGCCTGTGATAAATCTAGTCATCTTTCTGAGTTATCTGTTTTCAATAAACGTTGTTATACCGTGAAGATTCTTGCCACAGTTTCTTGTGTTGTCTTAATGCAGTTCATACCTTCTAAATCGAACCGGCCAATCACTCTTTTTGTTTAGATAGGATTATTTTGTCATGGTTTGTGTAAAAAAATGATGTGGAATCGGACATTCTGAATGACGAAGATAAAATTGAACAGAATCCAGAGAAAATCTCATCAACATGTTTGGATGAAAGAATCGACCTGATCAGAATAAAAAATATTTCACTGAGGAAGGTTGGATTGCTGTTGAGCATGTATATAACATGAAGAAGAGTCATCCTTTATGGGTCTGAAGAATCTGTAGTTTAGACTGCCAAACTGATTGTATTTGTTGCAATAGTTGTTTAGAGTGGAACCATATTAAGTGTATGAATATTAAAAATATTCCTGAAAAAAAGCAGTGGTTCAGTAAATACTGACAAGGTGTATGGTCCTAAAATTGTTAATAAATTGTAATTCATTCTTAAACAATTGTGTCATCAGTTTCCAATTTTTGAATCCATCTCTTTTTATTTCTATAGCTACAGTAGGCACCCTCTTATTTGGCTGCTATCCAAGGATCAAGGAAGAAAGTTTTTGAACACTTATTACTGTTAGCGCCAACATAGAAAGACATAACCTTTTAAAAAAGAACCCCTTAATCAATCTTCATTTAAACTCACTTCATTTAAACCCCTATATGTCAGTCCGTTTTTTTCTAGATAGTCGTCAGTTTTTCTTACTAATTGTTAGTTTTTCTCTATTAGTCCTGCAACTTTAATCTCAAATAGACCCATCCCCCCCACTACTACCAAAATTGTTGGCCTATTCCTGTTTGTTTTTAAGAATCCCTATAAGAAAGTATAAATTTTTTTATGAGAAAGAAATTGAAGCATTAATTTTAGTTTTAAAATGCTAATAACTCATTCTTCTGTAGCGTTCGTAGTTATAGCCAAAAAAACTTTTGGAAATTTGGATCTTTTGCTGTTTTTATGAAAATGTCATTTTCTGTGCAAACAAAAGTTTGTTCCAAATGTATAAAAAATGTACTACAATTCCCAGTGTGTGTGTGGGGGGGGAGGCGCAAAAATAAAATTTCGCACAACCTTAACAAAGTTTTAAGGTCGCCCTTGATGGAACCACGACGGATTTAATGTGCACCAGTCCCCTCTACACGGAGTATTTTTCGTTAGATTGTTAACTGCACAATCCGTTTAAGGGATTAAGGGAGGGCAGTGTCAAACACCGTATAGTAGGGTGGATCGAAAGTATAAGCAAAAAAAACTTTTTCGTGAAAAATAAAAACGGCTAGTGTGGAAAAGTTGCCTTTTAGTGTCATAAAGACAGGTGCAAAATATTTGTTTCCTAACTTTATGTCTTCAGGTTCCGCTCTGGCCCTAAAGTTTTAATATTTATATTTTTTAGTTTTCTCCTCAATACACTAAATTTATCAATCCAAAAAATCCGTAAAAATTATATGTTGTAGAGGATGATGTAACTTTCAGAACATTTTCAAGGATTTAATACCGTTGCGTAATTTTTGTGATGTATGGTGCGCCGCTTTTCTATTTTTGAGTTCTTTTAAAGACTGACTTAATAGTTATTATAACAACTACTTAGTATATTTTATAATAATAGTTAGTGAACTCAATTACTGTTAGTAAAAAGCGCCATTACTCCACCCAGCCCATACGACGGCCCTGCTTCAAAAAAGAAAGTTACTGAATATAGGAAATTTCCACATGGCGTGGCCGTTACGTACATTGAATTGCATCGATTCACACCATTTTGGAAGCACGTGGATTAGGTTCTTATTACTTGTTCGTTATTGCATTTACAAATTATTATTTATATAATTAATTGAATACTTTATATAAATACTAGCTTTATAAACCCGGCGTTGCACGGGTGTACCCTTATTAAAAACGGTGATTGTTTCTTTTTATGTAAACATTTATTTCATACCTATTGATCCCTTCTCCACTGGTCAGCACTTCATCGGTATATTATAATTTCCTCCCATTCTAATATCGGCATTAATTTTTAAAAATAGAAATCCGATTGTATCCAGGCCCTTCTAGAAGTTAGAGGGCTTCCCCATAGGCCGTGTTAAAATTGTCAAAATAGCTATGATATAATGGCCAGTTTCTATTTGCCCTCCTACACCCGAAAATGCCCAAAATGTGATGACCATTAAACTCCATATTCGACCACTCGACAGGGCTAGGGGAGCCCAGTCGGTAAAGGCGTTCGCATTGCATGCGATAGGTACCAGATTCGGGTATCGTCAAAATAACTGCCGACTTATAAACTGCCCATGCAGCCAAAAATGTCCTGTGTCCCGCATAATACCCCGTGAAGTGGGAATGCAAGATAAATATTTTTCAAAGTCCCGACGCTACGTACGATGTCGTCAGGTGTCGGCTCGTCACCTGACTGTGGTTCTAAATTAAGACATCCGTGGCCAATAGCCCTCGTGTATAGCTCTAGTGAGACGATAATTCAAACTAACCCTAACCCATACAACTGGGTGCAAATAGCTACCTTACGTTAATTTTCAACTTCGCCAAAAACCGCCAATGCCAAAATTCAATCATCTGACCAAATTTCCAGTTTCATAAACATAAAATACATACGCTATACGTAGAGAGAATCGACATTTCTTCGAAGTATTCATTATATCTAGAATAGTTATCGCCTTTACTGTCATCAGACATTGTAGCAAAATCTTCATTTCTTTCCATTTGTAAACATCAATTAAATTAAATTCGGGAACCAAAAAAAATCAAAAGATTTAAATTCTATAAATCAAATAAAATAATGATATTCAAATAACAATCCTACAAATTAAACTCACGTGCTCTAACGTGTTTATACTTAATTTTCGCTCAAGCTGAAATTTTTTTCAAATTAGAAAACGAAATTTATAAATTAAAAGTTCATAACAATGCTATTCCTATGGAGAAATCGGCTCACGTTTTGCCCTCCTACATCAGTTCGGGTTCGAATTTCGAAAAATCGCTTCTTAAATGACGCCTATGATATAAAAAGAATATTTTCCAAAAATGTGGTAGCTCTACATCCAGTAGTTTGGGCTGGGCGTAGATACTTGAATGAATAGATGAGTGGGTCAGTCAGTCAGGACTTTGCCTTTTATATATATAGATTTCATCATTGTTTTCCTTTTTAGAAGTTTCAACCGCTATTTTACCTTTTTTTCCCATTGAGCATATTGTGTTTTTCATTTTATACTTGTTCATGCTTTGTGTATTTACTTTTTCGTAATATCTTATTTACTATTTTAGTATTTTTGGAACTAGTTTATTTTCTTTTACTTACTGTTATTTATTATCTTAAATTAATATTGTTTCTGCATTTTTCCCACATACTAGTATATATTTGTAAGATCTTTTTTGTTAATTTTTGAGCTCAGTCTTTTTATCGAAATCCCATTTGTTCAATTTAAATAATAATTTGAATACAGATTGACTGTTAATTTCTTATAATGCAATCATTACTCAAATTGTTAGTATCTTTATCGGTAATTGACTATATTTGTTCGGAAGGCAAGAAGCTTCTCCACAAACTGCCAAATGTCCTGGTGTCAACTGTCCCGCAGCATATATTTGGCTGCCCAGCAATTCAAGCAGGCTCTTCAGGATTGGCTTGAAGACCAGAATTTAATTATCTCGAAGATGCAGAAGAATAGCGAAAGCTGTCTACGACAGCTTCGATCATCAGTTTTGCAACAACATGACACGACAACAACAACTATATTTGTTCTTATTGTATATTAGTAAAGTTTTAATGATGAAGGTTCTTGTTATAGGAGATTCTATCATTAGATACATGTCAAATAAGTCGACAGGGAAACTTCGTAGAAATTAAAGATCTTTATTTAAGAGTTCTCCATTAAGAGCAAGTTAATTTGTCGTCTGCAGCCGACGACAGAGTGTGATCGAATGTGCACAAAAATGGCGAAAAACCTTGAGCTCTGCTCACTAACCAATCACAGTTATGAGAGAGTTGAAAGATCAATTAAAAAATGTGATGACTAAACAGTTTCTGTGGGAATGAATTGATCTAGGCGACTGTTTGTCGCTGACAGGGTGTGGTTGGGATGGTACAGTACTAAGTGATATTAAGGATATATGAGAAAGATAATTTAAGTTATTAAGTTTAATTAGGGTACAAAGTATAATATTTTGAGGGAGTTAAGTTATATTGAGGGGGTTAAGTTATGATATGTCATACATGTTACCTAACATTGAATGTGGATTTCGGACTAATGTTCTTGTTATTTTCATGGCTTTTCCAGGCTACAAGATTGAAGGGGTGACAGCGAAGTTGCCAAAAGCCGCATTTGATTATGTTTTAGTTCACGTGGGAACAAACAACATTAAGGGAGGCAATGTAAAGGCTATATTAAAGAGTTATAATATCCTTTTTCAGGCAATCCTGGAGCAAAGATAGTGGTTTCGGCAATATTCCATCGAAACATGGACAACTTCCTCACCGATCCAATAGAGAGGGCAGCTTTTAGAAGTAAGCTTTATTACTTAAATATGCGTATAATGAAGTTAATGCTGAAGGCTGCCATTAGGTTCACCATCTGTTAGTGGCCTCCAGCCTCATTGTAGTCCTACCAGCAAGCCCCCAGTGACACCTGCTCCAGCCCGCCTACGGTGGAGTCTGAGGCCCCACCCAGACTGCTCGAGGAGAAGAGTGCCCCCATCCAGCCACAGTCCTTCCCTTCTGTCTTTCGACTTTTCCCCCATTAGGTTCCCCTTCACCTGCTAGTGCTGTCTGCTATAGCAAGCCCTGCCGTAAGCCAGCCCCCTGTTGAGCGTGAAGTCCAGCCCACCCGCCTCGGTTGGAGCCCCTGGTCCAGCAGTCCCCGAATCAGTCCAGGTGGGACCTGAAGTGCGATGTAGCCCTCCTCCAGGCTTCGAGCAAAGGAAGAGTTACACTTGTCCACAAACTCTCTTAGGATATGTTCCTGTCAAAATTGAGAAACTGGTTTCCTTACACCAGTTTAGGCGATTACTCGCTATCATCGCCAAAGATGCCTCATGAGGAAAGTTTTCAACGAAATTAAGCGGTTTTTCCCCTGTACTCTTCATATGTGTGTTGCTGGGAATTGGGAAACCTAACAGTCAAGTGACAGGTTTCTACATTTATAGAGTGCGACGATAACCCAATCAAAAAATTTTGGAGATATAGGAGACTGGGGAGCCTTGGCCATGCTTTTAGAATTTTTTTTTATAAATTTTATTTTTGCACTAAAAGTATGTAATAGCACATATTAAAGAAATTTTATTGGCAACAAGTATATAATAGTGATAATATAAATAATGCATTTTTTCTTTTTTAAATATATTGTTTTTTAAAACTTAGAAACTTAGCCAAATCTCCCTTATTAAGGGAGACTTAGCTCATGCAAAAATGCCTAATTTTAAAGGGCAAAATAATAAATATTTCAAATTAATTTTGTAAGCATTAAATGTAAAAAAAAAATTACATTATAACTAGCTGACCGGCGAACTTTGTTCCGCCCCGAGGCAATAAATGAGCAGACCTTTTATTTTATCAAGGACAATTTTTTATTTTGATAATATAAATTTAAAAAAGGAAAGTATTTTAATGATTTTTTTTATTGGCCATGTATTTTAGTGTATGGGTTCCACTCTTCAGTGAAGCACCTTGTGATACACGACATTTTTCGTTTTATTATCAGGTGCAAGAACAAATAACACAGATGGTCTTCCGACCCGTGAACATGCCACATATAATTGACCATGGGAAAAACATGGATTTTCTAGATTCAGACCACAAACTTTTAAGGATTGGCCTTGTGATTTGTTGATGGTCATGGCGAATGCAAGACGGATCGGAAATCGAAGTCTTTTAAAACTCAAATGGCATGTCGGTTGGGATCATCGGGACCCTTGGAATGAGAACTTCCTCACCTTCGAATTTTCCTTTTAGTATCGTCGCGTAAATCACATTGTTCATCAATTTTCTTACCACCAAGCGCGTTTCGTTGCACAGTTTTGGTTGGTTTATATTTCGAAGCATGATTACTACGGATCCAACCTTTAATCGTAAATTGTGCGATGATAAGCCCGGCACATCCAAGGAGTTTAAAAATTCAATTGGATAGTTGGTGGCTTCATCTTCATTTGTTACACAGTCAATTGATTTGAAAGAATGCAGTGTACCAATGATCTCATTCTGAATTATGAAGTTTAAGTCATCTACGTCTTTATTCTTAGCCGCCAAAATTGCTCGCTCACTTAACCATTCATTATTTTTGTGGTTAGTAATGATGTTTGGGAACACTTTGTCGATGAGTTCGTCTTTATCTGGGAACCCCGACTTATTGGTATTATGGCAACCTTGGGCGAAATTAGCAATATGAAAGTTTCTTATCATATCACGTTCTCCATACTGCGGTCAACCATCTCGGCACGCGCCGGGGTTTGTTGTCATTCGACCTGGCGATATTTTTGAAAAGACGCCAAATCCAGCCACGATTCTTTAGATTAACCGCAACAGAATGCATAGAAAAAAAACTGAACTATTTATTTAATCGTCCTCTGCAGCAACTCGTCCTCTGGTGTCTGGCGTTTTTTTGGCTTTTTTGTTGGTGGTTCTGGGCAGGCGTCCCCAGCGGGTACATCTATAAACTGAAAAACATTCAACCCGATTAAAACAAAATCTTACAATTTTTTTTTTTACATAGTTTCCAAACAGATCTATTAATAATCATATGACTTTCGGTATGTTTAAGCTTGATAAGTCCCCCAACCTTGAAGTAGGACTTTTCCGAAATTCATATACGCTAAATATTACCTTTAGTAATAGTCCAGCATTAAAACTTAACAAATATAAATCTGAACAATTTTAACTGTATAAAATATAAATCAAAACTAAATTATCTTTTGAACAAATAAACAACTGATAGTTGTCCGCTTGCTTTGTTTTCAGTATTTTTTAAAAGTTTGAACATTATTGTTTATAATATGAAGCCAATTAAGAATTTCTATTGAGAAAAACTGTAAAATGAAGTTGTGAAGTTAATTCTACAAAGGCTAACTTATGCACACCTCTGCAGTGAAAAGTTTGAAGAGACTGAGCAAAAATATTAGATAACCCTAAAAAAAGGATTGAAAAAGTTATTTTCCAAGATGATACAATTATAATCACACAGCAACAAAAAAATTCAGAGGTACCTGATCATTGAGCTGAGAGCTCTGAAATGAATAGTCCAAAACACCAGTTGCTGACGAACTACTTGGTTCAGGTTGAAGATTTGAGATGCTTTCCGCAGCCTCGCACAAGTCCAAAAACTGCATCCTTGTGAAGTGGATCCAGGGCACTGCATAGCCTTCCGATCCCATCCCACTTGCCAAACTTTTCATTTTATTCTTGTTTCTCTGATATACTGTTTTTAAGTTTGCAAACTTGGCTTTGATTGCCTCTGAAAATATGGTCGTAACATGAATAAGAATGATAAAAATTGGAATACAGTTTTATCACCGAACATCACATTTTTATTTAAACATTTTTTAAAAAAAATTCCTAATATTATGAACCTTCAAAATTTACAAATGCAACATTATTAGTATTTAAATGTGTATTATAAAGTAAAGCAATAGTTAAAACAGACAAGTAAAACAATAGTTATTCTGCTATTAAAAGTTCTGAACAAATTTAGAATTCCAGACATTCACAATAATTATAATTATATTTGAATAATTTTGCAATAGCTGTTCAGCAATTTCAAAAAAGTTTGTACTTACTCAAAAGGGTTAATTAGCAGATGCATTGCTATATAAAAAAATACAGTCTCGTCTTTCAAAGACTATGGACAATATTCTATCAAAATGTAAAACAAAAAATGGTGAGATTAGTTGAAAAATTAATTTTCCCATCTAAGGTTACTTGCACAACATGCATCAAGAATTTTTTTTAATTATTTTTTAAGGCAATAGATTCACAATTTTATTATTTTTTTTTAAATCTGAAATACTAAGTAACAAGCTAACAAGGTGTTATATAATTAGCTTGCACAAAAATTCTACAAAAAGCAAAGGAATTTAGCAGACGATAAACTAAATTATTAAATTTGTAAAAGAAAATCAATAAAAATAGTCTATTTCTGCATTTAAAACTTAAAAATATTACAAAAATCTGTGTTTGGTGATTTTATTAAAAAGATGTATAAATCTTGTGTGGAAGCGGTTCTAAAGTGACACTTTTGTTAAAATCCTACTTGTTTAAAATTTAGTATCGAAAAAATAAGAAATTTCAAAAGGGACTTAAAATAGCAAACAAATAGCTTGGCGACTTGGCGCGATATTGCTTTGGTTTTGGTTTCGATCGAAACTTAGAGATTATTTTGAATTAAATTTGAATTGATTAAATAAATAGTACAAATGTATTGCAATCAAAATAGTACAATAAAACTACATAAGTACATAATTTCAACTTACCAACAGTAAAAAGAGCTTGATGTTCTTTGAAATTAAACATCATCTTTTGCTGAACTTCCTCCCAGGTTGCAGACTTGTTTTAGCTTATAGAACTTATTTTTTTGTTTCCCATAGCTGGCGATTTTCTTTAATCGTATCAACGAGCATTTCTTCAATTTCGGCTGTCCATTTTAACATAACTGTTGATTCAGCCGCCATTTTTTTCTGTACAGTGGGTGTGTGACGTCAAGGGGACGGATGGTCATTCACTCTCCTGATTGGTTGTTGAGGTCAAGTTGGCCAACTCCGTCGCGAGAGATCGACAGAGTTGGAGCATAGCCCCCTACATATAATGCCGTCCAAGCTCGATCAAAATTGGAAGTCGTGAGAAAGCTGTCAATAGATGGCGCCATCACGCGACAACGTGATCGATAACACGTGCTGTCAAAGTAGCGCGCCCCGCTTAAAAGTTTTGTTTTCGAATTTTCTTCGGGTTTCAGTTTGCTGATCCGATATGGAATACTGGTTAAAGTTCGAAAGGGTTTTTAATATATTTTAAACTTCTTTTGATATAAATAAAAGAAGATGCCTCGTTTTTGCATAATACCATCATGTGAAGCAACGAAAGAAGACGGTATATCTCTACAGGAATTTCCAAGAAATTCTATAACACGAGAACAGTGGATAAGGAAGAATTTGGTGAAGGTTATAAAATTATTCTTTTTACGTGAAAATTTATCGTGTCTATGCTAAATATATTTATTCTTAAAACTTTTTTAATTCAACAATTATTAATAATTTATTTTCCCCTCCTAAGATTATTTAAACATGCATTTACTTTAGTTCTATAGGTTTAGATTCTATTTGGTTCCGACACTCTGTTTTCTACTATATGTGTTTTAGAATTAATATGTAATGTAAAACTGCCTGCTTGCTGACGTGTTTTTAGGGGCTATGAGTGTGGACATATACCATTTGTAACGACTTGGCTTTTTTTTTTTGGTCAGTGGGACTAACATACAAAGTCAAGTAGGACAGTCAGCTCTTTTGTAGCTAATTGAAATGAATCACACATGGATTCCTTTCTAGAATGTTTTACCAAAAATTTTAATTGAATTATTGATTGAAACACAATGAAAATTTTAAACACATAATAAACTGAAAAATTCTTTATTTTTCTGAGATTTCCTATTGCTAAGAATAAATGTAAATTGTAAACACTGGAATACTAATTAAAAAAATTCTTCATTTTTTTTATTTTGCTGCACTAAAGATTAGTTGGAATAAACACTGCTGTTTTCATCTCAAACCTCTATATATTTTAATTAGTTATAAGAATATACTATTTAAAATCCTTTTTTTAGTGTTTTTTTCTAGAAAAGAAGATGGTGAATATCAACAACATTGAAATTGTGGAAAAATAGTGATGCAGGCTTGCTAAGCAACACACAAGCCCCCCTTTTTTTATTCTAAATATAATTTTAAATATATAATTTTTATGAAATTAATATTTGATAATTTCATAATACATAAGCATGTTGATAATTTCATAAGCATGTTTCACAATGTATAAGCTGGTCATTTAAATACTAATTTAAGGATTATATTCAAAAACCTTAATATTTGAAAATAAAAGAATAAGTTTTATGTTTTCTTAAATGATAAAAAAAATATTGTGTAGTAGAAAAGGATTTTATTAATATCTATGAAAATTCTCCTTATTTTTCTGATTAACCATTCCTATATTTTAATAATCTAGTATTAACGGAAGACTCTTCACTGGTGCTGAAAGACCATTCTTGTG
Source organism: Oedothorax gibbosus (assembly GCA_019343175.1). NCBI lineage: Eukaryota > Metazoa > Arthropoda > Arachnida > Araneae > Linyphiidae > Oedothorax > Oedothorax gibbosus. Next base: position 9,119,873 of record CM033275.1, on the reverse strand, counting down.
TGTGCAGCGTACATTTTCATGCCAGTGACTTTGTACAAGGTAACAAGTTAAGAAAGTTGAAGGCTACTGCTGTACCAGCATGTTTTTTAAACACTTCATTTAAAAGAAGAAAGGTAGAAGTGAGTATATGCAACTGAAAAATTCTTTGCAGAAATTTTTTTGTCATATGTATGGATTGTCTTGATCTTCCATTGGCAAAATGCGGTTTGCATGTGGACTTTGAAGACTTTTTGTGGTCCTTTACTCTTTTCTAAAACCCTTAATTCAAATATTTAAAAATAATTTTTAAAACTAAAATGTTTCAAACAAAACTTTTCCCTTGCATTTATTTTGATGATGTATAATTATATATTATTACAAAAATAAAAATTTAATTTATAGTTAAATCAATTAAATATTCATTACAAAGAGAGATTAATTAAAGAGTCATAAGAGGTTTTGGATTCAGGATACAAATATTTCTAAGCTTATTACAAAAGTGATACAAAACTGTTTAAACTTCGAATAATGGTTATTTGGGTATCACTTTTTAATATCTTTTGAATGATGAATTCTAATCTAATGTCTAAGATTATTATTTTTTTATATATATTTAAAGTCTGAATTATAAATTATTATTTTGAGTTATGTATTTAAAAAAAAAACACTGATAGTTTTTTGGTTAAATGTAGATGGAAGCAGCTGAAGCACTGCTACAGCTACGTGAACAGTCACCCACACTACTTAGAGATGGAGCAATTGATTTATATCAATTACCAAAACGAAGAAAGGTAGAAGTGAGTATATATGCAACTTAAAATGCATTGTCCAAAAACAAACTTGTTATTTTTGTATGTATTATCTATTTTAATTCTTATTTAAAATTCAAAACTTAGAAAAATATCTCTAATTATGCATATGTTTCCAAATAAATGAATCAAAGTAACCAAACTACAACAAACACTCTGCTCATACTATACTTCATCAGGGGGACAGAGCATTAACGGATGGGGCGTTTGTGTTTGCGGTAAATCATAAGATCAAATACCACTACTGTCCCCAACACCCAGCAATGAAAGGAAGAGGAGCTCGAAATAATTTCCAACGAACCAGAGTGTTTGTTGTAGTTTTTTTTTGTTTCATTTATTGTATTGCTACATACTTCATATGATTTGCAGCTTTAGCGCAATCATCGAATTAGGTTTTCATAGATTATTTGATTCATTGAAGGTTATAGGCCCAAAATATTTATAATTATTTACTAGTTTCCAATAACTATTGAGATTCTTCATTAATTTTTCTACTCTTTTCGAAATCATAACATAATCTGGTAAAGCATTCCACTCATTGACAAGATTATTGTAAAAACCAAAACTTAAAATACAACTCAGAATACAAGTGCACATTTTTTCTAGAATTCAAAACAAAAGATAATTAGAAATAAAAGTTTTTATGTAATTTTTGTTTAACTATCTTTAAAAAGAGACAAGAAATATCTAGAGTTCATAAATAAATAGCTGATAATTTTATTTAAAATATAGGTAGAACCAACTAGGCCCATAGCTCTATCCACAAATCAAATGATTCGAGCCACAAAAGAAGATTTTTTTAATAATCAAAAAACAAAAGACACAGGTATGGCAAGCGTGCCAAATCAATTGTCAAGTGACATACACCCATCATAAAAAGTCTGCGTACAGACTGATTCTAAAACATTTCAAATAAAATTATATAGGAAAAATAGGTCATTTTGCATCCAATTTTTTTTATTTGTGTACATTATACTATGATAATGAAAATATATAATGAGTAGACTTATACATAAAACATAAATATTTTTTAAAAAAATCAAAAGTGAAGCAAGGTTGCAAAACAGTGCAGAAAAAGTCTGCGTACAGTTCAGGTAATGTAATTTATTATTTTTTTCCAGTTAGAAGAAAACCACTTTAGTAGCTTGTCGAATGGCCTCTACGTTTAAGAACCTCTCTAAGTCGTTTTGGCATAGATAGTACTAATTTGGATGTCTCCTGGGGGGTTATTTTGTCCCATTCCTGGAGGATAACATCTTTTAGCATATTTTTGGACGTTATGTCATGCTGTCGAATCTTGCGCTCCAATAAGTCCCACAAATGTTCAATGGGTTTCAAGTTCGGTGACTGAGGTGGAGAATGCAACTGTGTTTTAGTGTGGTACAGTAACCACAGCCGGACCAAATGAGCAGTATGTTTCGGATCGTTATCTTGCTGGAAGCAAAAGTCCTTATTAAGACCCAATTTTTGATAACTTTGTTTTAGATTGGTTTTTAATATGTCTAGATAGACCTTATGGTCCATTATACCGTCAATAAACACAAGATTACCAACGTCATTGGCAGCCATGCACCCCCAAACCATTACTCCACCACCACTATGTTTCACTGTTGGTAGTATATTCCGTGGGTCAAATGCTGTACCCTTCTTTCGCCACACCAACTTCTTGCCTTTCATACCAAAGATGAAAAATTGACTTTCATCAGAAAAAATAACCTTTTTCCAAAACTCTGGAGGTTTATTTACATGCTGATTAGCAAATGCCATACGCTTTTTCTTATTATAAGTTACGTATGGTTTCTTACGAGCGACTCGACAGTGCCATTCAGCTTTTTTAGTATTTTACATACAGTGTCTCGTTGCAAAACTTTGCCAAAACTACTTTCTATGTAAGCTTTAATTTGTTTGGATGTAACACGAGGATTAATCTTCACGTACCTCACCACACTTCGTTTTTCTCGGCGGGTCAGCTTTGAGGGGCGTCCAGAACGGGGCTTTGATATAAGGGATCCACTTCTTTCGTAGTTTTTCACCACTTTTTGAATTGAAGAATGAGTTCTGCCAACTATTCGACCTATTTCACGAAATTATTTACCCCTCGCTACGCAATTTTAGGATAATCTTTCTCTCGCTCGGAGATATTTCTTTATTCGTGGAATTTATCACACAATTATTACAGTTAAATTTCAGGTTTTTTTTAGAAAATATACTTTAAAGATCCTGAAGGTCTTACAAAGACACCAAAACTGCGAATTTAATGAACAACGTGTTAATTATCAATCCCTTTTAAAGGTGTATGCAGACTTTTTCTGACACGTGCCGCTGTCTGACCTTGGTTTTCATTGGCTAATCAAAGATCGAAAATCTGCGAGACTTTAAAACTGCATCTAAAATATGCATATAGGTGTGCTTAACACAAATACATGATTTAAAACTGCATCGATCAACATTTTGTACAAATTTTTCAAGATAGAAAGTTTTTTATTGGCTTGTACGCAGACTTTTTATGATGGGTGTACATATGTTTGAAAAAGTAGATGACCCTTTTTGTAAAAAAACATTAGTTACTTGTGTGGAATCTCAAGGTACTTCTGCTAGTTCCTTTTCAAAAACTTTAATTAAACCAACAGATACACCTAAGTCTAACCAAAAAGTCAAGTTTACACCTAGAAGACTTAAAAATAGTTATAAAAATAAAATTTCCCACATTTCAAAACTTAAAAAAAAGTTAAAAGTCTTAAATGAAAAGTACCTTGAGCTTTCAAAAAAATGTGAAAAAATCAAAAGTTTAAATTTAGACAAAATTCTTGAAAATGACTCTGAAAAAGACTTTAATATTCATCTACTAACAGACCAATTAAAAAACCTAAATAAATCTACACCACGATGGTCTGAAGAAGTAATTCGTTATTGCATATTATGGGAAAGCAGATCCCCCAGTGGATATCGGTACGCCAGAGATCTTGGTTTGTCATTACCATGCCGATCCACTTTGAAAAATTATTTAGGGCAAGGAGCTTGTCAGCCTGGCCTAAGCTCATTAATTAAACAACGGCTTCATTTGGAAGCCCAAAGGCTGACAGGAACACAACTCCTTGGATCCCTAATTATCGATGAAATGGCAATACAGCCTTCACTAACTTACGACAAAAATAGGGATACTTTGGTAGGTCAGGTGACATGAATGGGATGGAACAGAATATGGGCTTGCAAAATCAATTGGCCAACCACTTATTATGCTTTGTTTTTACGTCAGTTTGCTCATATTTAAAATTACCCGTTTCATATTTTTTTACATTAAATTTAACTGGAGATGATCTTTACAATTTAACACTTGATGTCATACAAAATTTAGAGTTAACCGGATTCAAAATTCTGAGAATAGTCACTGATAATTTGGAAGTTAATACAAATATGTTCAAAAAACTATGTGGTGGTAGTACTCTAAAACACAAAATTGTTCACCCTTTTGATGATGAGAGATTTTTGTTTATCAGTTATGATTATTGTCATATATTGAAAAACATTCGAAATCAATTTATTTCCAATGCAAAAAAATTTCAGATTAATAATGAAATCGTAACATCCCTTTACCTTAAGCAACTCTATGATTTACAAAAAGATTTAATAATAAAACCAATCCGATACCTAACAAAAAAACATATTCAACCATCTGGTTTTGAAAAAATGAATGTTAAGAGAGCAATACAATTATTTTCTCCAGAGGTAACATCTGCTTTAAAGTATTTATCTACAAATGATCCTAAATTTCAAAATGCAGACGAAACAATCAAATTTTTAGAAATGATCTATCGTTGGTTTTCTTTACATAATGTATCCAACACCACAAAATACATCCACAAAAAAGACCCTGATGCAATGCATTTTTATATGCTATCTGATGAAAGGTTACATTGGCTGAAGCATGATTTTATTACATATATACAAGAATGGCGAAAAAAATGTGGTGATCCAAAAAAAAATTGTTTAACTTTTCAAACCTACAAGGCCCTAATCCTAACCACCAAATCAACAGTAGCCTCTATTGAATATCTTTTAAATGAAGGTGTACAATATGTCCTTACGCGTAAATTTTCAAGTGATGATATCGAGTCATTTTTTGGTGCTGTTCGACAACTGGGAGGGAGAAATGATAGAACTAATGCACTTACTGCTGTAAATTCCATAACTAAAATTGTATAAACAGGAATAGTTAGCAAAGTTAAAGACTCTAACACAATGTCCAGTGAAACAATAATTTCTCGATCAAATTTTAAAGCTTATTGCTCAGTTAACATAGAACCAGATAATATTCAGGATAGTTGTAAAAATGCAATGAAATCAGATTTAATACTTCTGGAAACAAACTGGCCCCCTCCTCAAGGTGTTTTTTCAGCAACAGTTGGTATTGTCGGTGGCTATCTTGTCAGAACTATTGAAGACAATATTGACTGTATCGAGTGTGGGTTGTTGCTAAATAGTCCCAGGACATCTGCTCCGTCTTCAGCATTAATAAATAATTTAGATCGTGGTGGTTTAAGATATCCAAAGCCTGAGTTTGTTCATGTTTTGCTTATATTGGACAGAATATCAAAGAACATTTTAGAAACAGAAAACTTAAAAAATTGTGTTCTGCAAACTTTAATTGATTTTTTGATCCCACATTTGACTAAAAATTCTTTATTTACTTGTTCTGTTGATAAAAATAGCAATCTTAAAGATCATACTACAACAGTTTGTACATTAATTTTAAAGAAATTTTTAAGATTTTATATTACAAATTATGGAAATAAATGCACAGAAGATTACAATGCATCCAAAAAGATAAATATTTAGAAAAAACCATTAAGTAGAAAAATTTTAAAAGTTTAAATTTAGGTTTCTTCATCTTTATATTTACAAGGTATATATGTGTTAAAAGTTACAGTAAAAATATAACTTAACTATCATTAAAAAAACTACTATAGTACAAAACATACTACAATACTGGTCCTTTTAAAAATGTGTATTTGTTTTTATTCCATGATTTATGCTGTCATTTTTTTTATTGTTTAGTTTCAGAATAATAATTTAGCTACTGTAATAGTAGGGCAAGACTTAGATATTTTTTGGTAGCTACCATTGTGAGCAGATGCTGGGTTATTGTATGTAAGTAATTCTTAGCTTGTATTATTAATGGATGATTTGTTTGAGTCATGCTTGTCCAGTATGCCTTTCTATGCTCCCTCTAGCCTTAAGTTTGATAATCAGAAATCGTTAATAGACTTCTTCCAGCAGTTTCTAACACATCTTTGGACTGTTTGTATTTATTAATACCAATAACTTTTTAATTCAATTAAAACCAGTAACTTTCTATGAAAAACAATCTTCTAATATATTAACTGAATCTCTGATCAACTATTGTTTCTGCTGTCCCTGTTTCGTATACATATACTACGAAATTTTACTTCTGAGAACTAAAACGATTTGAAAATTTTATATTTTCATTTTTGTATTGCTTTTTTGACAATTTAGAATTGTTTGTAAGTTAAAATTATATGATTTAAGTTAGATAAACGTGTACGATATTTTTTGTGTTTAGTTATAACAATTAAAAAAATTATTTGTTTAGAAAAAAGATTTTAGACTTATAAATAACTAGTGTTTATATTATAATCATTAATAAATGTTTTCTGAACTCTAAATAAGTGAATTTGAACTTAAGTATTTAGTAAAAGCTCCAAAAGTGGGTATAAGGAAAAATATGCTAAACCTAAACTATAATCTGAAATGTAATTTTTTTTTTTGAAAATTGGTTCATTGCAAAAATATTTGAGTTTTGCAACATAAAACATTTTCCATTAGGAATTTTTTTTTATCTGGGAATCAAATTTTATTTCAACTATTTAGAAAGAAAACTATAATTTATTTTTATCTTGAATATATATACATACTTAAATTTTAATGTTATATAAGGGTTCATCTACTTTTTTATCACACACTGTATTTATTTCCCCTTTCTAACATGTCTGTAAAATCAAATGTAGTTTATAAGAAAAATACTAAAAAAGTTAATCTTTTATTTTTAATAATCCAAAATAAATATTTTTATATAAAGAGTGAAACATTAAAGTATAAAGTTTATGTAACAGAATCTCAAAAAGCTGTAGAGCGCTAAATATTATGTGTTATCGATTGTAATACTTTAAACCATACTAACCTATGTTATTGAAAGTTTTAAAGTCATTAGTTTTACTACCAGTACAAGAAAGTTTACTTTAAATAGCCTTACTTTATCATATGAAGCTTCTTGCTTAGGCACCTACCTATAATATATTTTTATGTTTAGTAATTGATTTTGTCGTATTTTCAATCAGATTTTTCTGATATTATTAATTTATAGAGTATTTTTTTTGTGGTTAGCAACATCAAACTCTAGGTTTTCTTAAACCGGCAGCACTTGTGCTCCTAAGAAAAACATTATTCACATTTCAGTTGAAAACTTGCAAAATTTTCACTTAAACCTATTTTGTAACAAGTATTTAGACTTATTAACAATAAAAATTTTATTTTACGTAAGTACTTGCATGTTATTCGAAGCATTTTGCAAAAAGGGCATGGGTATTTCTTTACAAATATTTTTATAGCATTTTGAACATCAACTATTGGTTTTTCTATTCTTTACATGCACACACAAATAACATCGTTTTTGGCTTGATACATTTTGTTTCTTTACATTTGGTTCTTGATCTGCAAAATTCCTTTAAGATTTTCTTCATGCCGCAAAATTAGCATTTCTCTATTCTGTATGGGACTTATAAGTTGAAGCGCTAGCTCTTTTAGGAAGTTTCTTCTATTTTTGTATTTCGATAGAGGTTCCTATACCGATAGAAGTAGGATTCTCGAGTTTATTGTAGCAGCATTCAAAAGGGCAAAGAATACAACCATCGGCCATTTCTTTGAGATTTTTGCTGTAGAATAAGCTGCAGCCATTTCATCCGCGACGTCAACTGCAACTTTAGTCATATTGTAGAAAGTTATAATCTCAGGTTTGCTTGTTTCTCCTGAACTTTCATCAATGGCATCATCATTATGCAAAAGTCGACAAAAGTACAACACATTTGTTTTTCTTCGGTACATATGACACAATTGTAGTTTCCTTTTGGAACCCGAATTTCGAAGTATATGGTTCTCTATATTTAGCTGAAGTGAATTCAAGTGGCAGTTCTTGCTTATTTTTTTTTGCATGGTACCTACAAAGGTTAGCTTTTTTCTCAAAAGTTCTTCAGCAAGTGGATAAGACATACTAATTATCCCCAGTCAAGTTGTGTGCAGAACCATATAAATTCGCCACGAGTCTTTTCACTAATTCAATAGCACTGTTATCCAATTCAAATAGTCCATCAGACTGTTTCCCTGCATAAATTTCCATTTTATGAGTATAAAAAGTTCTTGCATCCACAAGCGTGAATTTTTATACCATATTTAGCCGGTTTATTAGGCATATACTGCCTAAATGGACATCTTCCTCTGAAAGGCTCCAATTTCTCATCAATGGTTACGTATTCACCAACGGTGTAAGCTCTTTCGCAATTTTTCATAAATTTCTATAAAAAAAACTCTGGTATTGGGACAATTTTGTCAATGTTTTTTTCGGCTTTGCATCGTTCTCAAGTCATCAAATTTCAGACATCTCATTATGAATAAATACGATTGTATGACATCACTTTTCGAAATATTTCTATACCAGTTCCATCTGAATTGACCATAAATCCTTTACACATTTACACGGGATGACTTGTGAAGACCACCAAGGTACAGCTTTCAACTCAGGTTTTTTTAGTTATATCTTTTGTGTCTCTTTCATGGATGAATTTATCTGTAACAATGCCAATGTAAATGTTGGTATAGACTGTACTAGTAAAGCCAGCATGGCTTCATCCAGTATTATAGACCATGCTTGTAAAGGAGTTGATAGATCCTTGACATACTTTGTATTTCCAGGAAATTTTAGTATGATGTTTTTGCAGGAGTTCTCACATTCGAACAATATTTTCTTTGGTCCATTTTGTTTTGCCATCCTTTCTGAGGAAAAAAGTCTCTCCATTTTCAGATAAATGAACAGTTTCGGCATCGGAATTATAATTCTGAATCACATAATTTATCACTTCATCAATCTTATCCGCATGATCAACAGTAACGTCTTCTTTTTCCAACAATTCATTAGACTCACTATCGGAACAAGGACTATAATCAATTGTCATATCACATCATCCATAGCATTACCAGCTTCTTCTTCTGATTCGTTTATAGATTTATCATCCGAAGAAACGTCTGCTAACAATTTTCGCAAATGTTTTGTCTCCTCATTGTAGCACAAGTAGCATGACATTTTGGGCTAGAATGAAGGAATGCAGACACTCACATGGGGTCTTTCACACCCCAAAACCACAATTCTATTAAAACCACTTTTAGAATGTGAAAGATAAACATTCCTTTCCTTAGTGGGTGACCTTGAAAACAGCTACTCTGGGTTTGACCCATTTTAAAAAGAGGGAATTTGGGGAATTCGAAACATGAATGTGCGTGGGGTCTGATAGACCCCCTTGCGAGTGCTGCCAGGTTAAATGTTTTATAGATAGGTATTGCATATAGACTGTGCCTACCATCTTTTGACAAATTAAATTTTGTTTTACTAAAGAACTAGCATTTCTGGTGTGTTTGCTTTTACAAATGAAGCAATTGTTCAAAAGTTCTCAGAAAAGTTTGAAGATTCATACATTTGGACATTGTTTCTTTAAAATTTGTAAATGCAAAATTAAGCCATTCTGGAATCAAGGTCAAAATATCCTTACTGTATTTTAACTGTTTAAATTTTACTTGGAAATCTTTATTGATGACATTTGGCATTGATAAAAATGCATGTTTTTATTGTTAAATTTATTATTTTTATGGAAAAACTATTTTGCAGAAATAAATATTAATGTTACATTTCAAAGATTTGCCTCTTTCTTTTAATACTGTCATTAAGAAAAATGTCATATTGTAAATACTCAAAGGCCACTCTTAAAAGGTTTAAGGCCCTGTGTGTCCCAGGCCTTATTTGTTTCATAAGCCCAAAATTTCTCCTGTCAATCAAATTATTAGTAAAAATACCAATTTTAATCTTAAAAACAGTTAATCCATAATCATATTTACATTTTTGAGTCAACGTGAGACCTTCAGCGAAGGAATATTTCATACATCCCTCAAGGTGGCTCTAGAATAGTCTATAAAATATCATACTTTTAAATTCTTTTTTACCTAAAAAAAGAAACTACTTAAAGCAATAGTTATGAGTGGGTTTACTTATTTGTAAAATTGTTTAATCACTTCCCACATAATCCATTACTTCAAAAACACCAAACTTTTACTGTGTGATACAATATTTAAAAATAAAATATCCAAAAAGTACCAACCTTGTAGATACACTTTAATAAAAACAAGAAGTTGTAAAAGAACTCAAAAGGTCACTTTAATGCTCAAAGAAAGGTACATGCATAATTAAGCCATTCTGGAATCAAGGTAAGAATATCCTCTACTGTATTTCAATTGTTTAAACTTTACATAGAAAAAGTTTGAAAACATTTAGAATTGATAAAAATACTGTATTGTTATTGTTAAATTTTTTTATTTATGAGAAAGCTATTTTGCAGAAATAAATATTGATATTTACATTTCAAAGATTTGCCTTTCTTATTTTATTTTTTAAAATATGAAAAATAATAGCACATTGTAAATTACTTAAAAGCCGCCCTTAAAGGATTCAAGGCCCTGTGTGAATGTAAACTCAATGCCTTTAAATTTCCTACAAGAGCTCAATTCTCCCGGCATGTTGCTAAACTTAAAAAAATTAATCAAATTTTTACTAAAAATACTGGTTTTAAACTTAAAACAATGTTATGATGGGCTTTATCATTTGAAAAAACAGTTTAGTCACTCTTCTCTTAATTAATTAATTTAAAACGACAAACTTCTGCTGTGTGAAACAATATTTAAAAATAAAATATTCAAAAACCAAAAAAAGTACAACCTTGTAGAGTAGGTCAATAGGCTCAATAGGTCAGTTAAATATTCACAGAAATTATTATTGTTTGGCAAAAAGTATTCACAAATATAATACCTACCTCGTACTTTTCAAACAAAAAAAAAGGGAATTTTATGATTAGGATAGTAACGGTATTTGAAACAGAAACAGCCCGCTGGGCGCTGAATACGCCGTCGTGAATTTATTCCTACTAAAATATGCGACCGACTACCAACAGATGGCGCGACAAGAGTACTTTTTGAGGACAGCCTGTGAATCTATGTTATTTCTCGAGTATACGCGGCATTCTATGTAGGGGGCTATGGTTGGAGAAAATTTCTCCAACGCCTACGTCATAGCACGTGGCAGTCGAAGTCTATTTTGTGGCACCAGTCTTGTTTGGGAAGAGTGACTGCTTCAAACTTCAAGGCTATTTGTTGTACGTCTCTTGATAAGCCAGCCCTTAGCTTAGTCAAGAGAATTTGTTACCCTTCAAAGGTGAAGCTCACAACACGGGCTGTACAGTGGGGCTGCACTCATGAAGGTACTGCACGCAAGGCATACATGAAATCTTCTATGGAGAAGCACTTCAATTTTAATGTGTCGACTGCTGGATTTTTTATAAATCCAGAGTATCCCCAATTTGGAGCTTCCCCAGATGGCATCGTTGAATGTGACTGTTGTGGTGAGGGATGCCTAGAAATAAAATGTCCGTTTTGTATCCGTGATTGCACAAAAGAGCAACTTTACGATAAAGAAAATTGTATGGAGTGCATCAATGGGCAATTCTCTTTAAAACGTACGCATGCCTATTACTACCAAGTTCAGGCTTTACTTCATATTGTAAACCGACAATATTGCGATTTTGTTCTCTGGACAAACAACACCATGTTGACCGAGCGCATCTCCAAGGATGATGACTTTTGGCGTCAAAATGTCCCCATTGCGACTTGATTTCCTTTTTTCGCCTAGTACTCATGCCAGAACTAATGGCAAAATATTTCACAAGGGCTACAGAATCTCTGCAAGGGCCAGCATGTTCTGCCCCTGTGCTGGTTCGCCTGTGAAATTCCCTGGTTGAGTTTTTTTATGCTTTAGCTTCATTTGAAAACTTTCAACATAAATTTCTTTTTTCTAGAAATGTTTGTTTTAAAAAGATTTTTTTTGTTAACAAAAATTTTACTATACATACCTGTGTTGAGGACATTCAACATACATTATTCCACCTATGTGCTATTCTTTCAGTTGAGGACTTTCAGCAAATATTTTTATTATACATATATTTCTGTGCTTCAGCTGTAATATTATATTTATACTTGTAAATAGCTACATTTTATTCTTGTATTTCATAATATATATTGAAGAGCTCAACAAATATTTGTATCAGACATCGTGCTTTTATGCTTAAACGTCTATGTGTGACTTCAACAAATAGTCTTGTTTTAAATACGTTTCAATATTAAATTTTAATATTTGTATCAGACATATTTTTGTGCTTCACACCTTGAATGGTTATTTTTATAATTTCATAATCGAAATCCATAATATGTATAAATATTTCAGTTGAGGATGTTCAACGAATATATTTTATCAGACATATCTTTTCTGTGCTTCAGCTGTAATATTATATTTATACTTGCATATATTGCTACATATTATTCTTGTATTTCATAATATATATTGAAAAGCATGTGTGCAAATGTTTCAGTTGAGGATTTTCAATGAATATTTGTATGAGACATCGTGTTTTTGTGCTACACACACAGCTGTGAATAGTTATTTTTAAAATTGTATTTTATAATACATACTATGTGCAAATGTTTCAGTTGACGACTTTTAACAAAGTCTTATCGCGTTTTGTACTTCTGCTGCAAGAAGTTCATTTTTGTAATTGTATTTCACAACCATACAAGTTTTGGGTTTATGTTTGCAGTATTTGTAATTGATTGTTTTAAAAGGGGTTTCAATGTTAAATTTTAATATTTATAAAAGGGTTGGGCAGATGAAATTAATTTTAATGGGGTGGGATGAAACACTTAAAGGCAGCATCCGACATCTTTAAACAACCAATGTTGTATCCCGGTTGGAGGAGAGTCATGCGTGTTTCGGTAACGAGGATTGGGACCCTCGGCTAATGGCCTTATTTTTGTTGCACTATTTATGGATTTAAATATTTTGTTTGATTTTACAGGGTTCTTCAAATGATAATATAACAACTATAATGGATGCTGTAGTGGAATTAGTGAATGTTTACATCTGTAATCATATATGATGAAGTACAAAAAAAAAAAAAAATTGTCACTTCATTTTGTTTATTTATTCCATATTTTGAAAATCTGCCTGAGAATAACTGTTATTACTTTTTCATTTATTCAAGAAAAATTCCTTTTCAACTGTTTCCAAGAAAAGGATTAAATTCAAAAGGAAACAAAAATATCAATCAAAATCACCATTTTATTTCCTATTAAAATTAAATTTACGAAATTTTTGTGTTAATGATAATTTTGATTTATTGACAATGATAATTTTATGTTAATTGGTTAAATCCACTATGGTGCAACATTTTTTTATATTACATTTCCACAAAATAAACTTGTTCTATTATATTAATTGGGAATCGGATTAAATCATCCGCTATTGGTGCTGTGGTATCAGACTCTACAAGTAACTAGATAGGATTTAGGCAATTGTTATATGATTTTTTCCTTTTTTTTTTATCATGGCTGTTCTTTTTTGTAAATAAACTTGTTCAGAAATATAATGAGTTTCTGGACTTTATCTGACCTAATGAAACACCTACTTACTGCCAAAGGTCTGACAATAACAACTACTGCAAATCAATTAAAAGAAAATACAAGCAGGCTAAAGTGGGGTTTAAAAAGCAGTTTTTTGAGTCTTTGGCTCCAACACAAGGACAAGAATTGAGCAATCTTATTTCTTCACCTTCCTCAGACGAAGAAGAAATCCCTGAAAATTTAAAGAGCTAAGAGATGCCTACTGTAGTTGTCAAATGAAAAATCGAAGATGTTGGTTATTTCAGTTATTCCTATGCAGAAATACAAAAAAGCAAGTCTGAGTAAAGTATTTGGTTGCACAAGAAAAGCACTGTACAAAGCAGAAAAGTGGAAATATAGTTATGGAGCTTGTGGCCAGCCTAAAGAATATCCAAAAACCAGATTGAAAATGGATTTAAGAAAGGCAGAAAACTTTGTGGAGTATTTACTTTCATCTTCAGCTATTCAAGATGTATCATACGAAACATGCAGTTTAAAACTTGACACAGAAGAAAAGCAGTTGGTTCCACATGCAGTATTAGGCGCAATACGCAGTCATACAATTGCTTCTTACTTAGAATTTTGTCACGATATTATGAACCTCTTCACTTTACCAGTCTGTGGAAAATTTTGGGAGCCATAAAGCCAAGTCAGCGCCGCTGCTTAGCTGGTCTAGATAATACTATCGCAGCAGGTTCGGAAGGGTTTGAAACACTGAACAAAATAGCATATTTTTCCTACTGCACTCAGAACAACAATTGTAAAAGTTACTGTATCTCCTACGCATTATCCAGTCCAAAGGACATTAATTTTTCATTGCCTTGTACAACATCGCATGACAACTCCTGTCCACAGTGCTCTACTCTCTTGAAAACTGAGAGGTTATTGATTGCAGAAGCTATAGATAACATGAAAAGCAGCGAGCATAAAGATGACACCAAGTATGATTTTATCATGGCAACAGAGAACATTTTTGATTGCTTGAAGCATAACATTCATTATGTGCAACACAATAAGGCTAAAATAGATGCCTTTGCAAAATTGAATGACACTACTTGTCTGTGGATTCAAGATTGGGCACAGAAAGTTCTTCCCATAAAATACAGTGAATCCCCAAAAAAGTATTTTGATAAGAGTTGAATTTCAACTTCGAGGTAGTCCACTGTCTCCTATGGGCAGAAAATGCTCCGTCTTGCCATCCTGAAGAGTCCAAACTAGACTGCGGAAACTTCATGGACCAGTACATTACATGTTCATCTGACCATGATTTGTCAAGCCTCTAAAAACACCCACACATGCAAGAAAATGAGTAAAGGTCAAAACTCCTGTCGGTTTGGTCTCCCAGCTCCACCAATGGCATATTACCTTTCATGGAAGATGAAAAACGTGTGAAAAACAATCGAAGCATTTCAAGGCATTAGAAGACCTACTAATAAACATCAACAAAATTAGAGTTCGCTTCGACACTTTCAGATTTTCTTCAGAACCCAAACTTGAAATCAGAAAAAGAATACATGTCTCTCTTGCGTAACTTGAAAAATCTATCTTTTTCGTGAAAAAAGGACTGAACGACTTAGCCGTGAACAGCCGATACTTAATACCGAACATACCGAACTTAGCCGATACATCACTATCATTTTGTCTCTATGCGGCTCAAACATGGATTTGCAATTTGTTCTCAATGCTTTTGCATGTGCTCATTATGTTCTGAGCTACATCAACAAATCTGACCGGGGGATGTCGAAATTGATGGGCGACCGTCTTGAGCAGTCACGAAAAGGAAACTTGGGCATCAAAGTCCGATTGAAAAAGTTGGGGAACAGTTTCATCAACGCAAAAAAAAAGCCATATACCCGATACTTGGAATGCCCCTCTCTCGATGTAGTCGAGACCAATTTCTCTTCCCTCTTTGACTTTTCAAAAAACCGCACCAGGAAAATATTTGTGCCAGCACCTGAAAACGACGACAAAGTTGCAGAGTTCCTTGAAATCGAGGAAGCTGATTGTCTTCCCCTGCTGGACGAGTCTGGTTTAGTTTAAATTATCGTCGCACTAGAGCTACACGAGGGATATTGGCGACGGGCATCGTATTTTCAGGTGAGGCAAAAGAGGAATCGTCAACCAAAAAAGTTGTCCACTTTCAACCTCCAAATCAGGTATGCCCTGTATTTGCTGCATGTCCTTCACTCACTGAAGAATGGCCAAGGTTTTCAAGATTTCGCCTGTGGTGGAACAGGTACCAGAAAAAGTCGCTTATTAAAAACCATCTACCAAGGATGGATGGATGTTTAAGTTTAATGGCGCAAGGGCATCACAGGCCATACTGCGCCAAACACTAGGTTATTCAAAAATATTAAAAATGGAACATGGCACAAAACATTTAAAAATGATTAGAGATATTGTTAGGAATATTAATTATTAGTTAGTTCCTACTTACGTGATATTCCAATTCCTTTTTAGAAGTTTTGCCACTAATGAAACACAACAATGCTGAGATCGGGATATTTTAGCAAAGGTGGAGTGGTCCTAGTGACCAATCAAATCTCATGACGTCATTTCGTCGCCAGTTTTGTAGGAAAGACTTCGCCAATCGATAGTAGAGCATGGTTGCCCGTAAGCATAATTGCAATATTTTGTAGAATATCATGGAGGGCGACGCGTGCTCCGATTCTAAAGTTCACAAAAAATTCTTTAAAATTTGTGAATGTCAAAAAGAATTTAATGTTAGTTCGACGTATTATAAGCACAAAGAGAAATGTCAAGGAAAATCTTCCGAAAGCATGGAAACCCAAAATTTTTCGTGTCTTGAACAGGATTGTAGCTTCAAATGTTATAAATCGCTGGATTTTATTGAACACATGGAAAAGATTCATAATGTAGAAGTACCCTGTGATAAAGAATTTAAGAAATATTCAGGTAAGCACAATTAAATAATATATTTGTATATTGATAATTTATAGCTGCCTACTCGCATTAATAAAGTATGACGAATGAAAAAAAATCTTGTAATCAATAGTTTCTAAAATAAAGTTATTTTGTTGCAATCCAAAATAATATTGCATATTAATTACCACGATGTAAATAGATACAAACAATGTTAATATGATAATTGATTTCCTTCAGATGTTATAGAAAAGTAATAAGCCAGCTTGGCTATATTATTATTGCCTGTATTATTTCTGCCTGTAAATTGGTTTCACAAACTTAGCATATCTAATTGATTGACACTGCAGCTTAATCCATCATGTAAATTAGTGGTGTGTTATTATTCCATGGTAACCTAGTTTCCAAATCATTGGACTCCTAGTTGCAAATCAGTCCTCGCTGAAAACCAGTGTCCACTAAGAGCGATTTTTGCATAAGCATGTTATGCACAAGTCTCACGATTTCGATACATGTCTAGTTTTCTAATAATGTCCTCGGAATGTGCTAAAGTATGGTGTTGGCATGTAAGTTAGCTCTAAATTATGATGTTACTTAAAAGGTTAGGTTAGGTTTTGAATTATCGTCGCACTAGAGCTACACGAGGGCTATTGGCGACGGGCGTCTTATTTTAGAACCTCAGTCAAGTGACGAGTCGACACCTGAATTGGCACCCAACGCAACCGTTAAGGGCGACATCGTACGCAGCGTTAGGACTTTGAAGGATTTTTAACGTGCACTCCCTTACACGGAGTATTGTTCGTCGGACATTTTGGGCTGCACGGGCCGTTTATAGGTCGGCAGTTATTTTGGCGATGCCCGGACCCGAACCTGGGACCTTTCGCATGCTAGGCGAGTGCCTAACCGACTGGGCTCCCCAGCCCCTGTTACTTAAAAGGTGTAACCAGGGCTGCAGGCCCGTGCTTAAAGGGTGGCAACCTGGGCAGCCACCCAGGGCCGCTAAAAAGAAGAAAAAAATGCTATGCTTGTTTCAAAACTGATCAACATGCTATTTTAATAACATGCTATTTTAAAGTGCTGTATCGTGATTAAGTTATACTTCTCTGCTATATTATATAAAATTTCTTTTTCATTATTTTATTATTTTCGTTCATTATTTCTTATATTTATTTAATTAATACAGTTTATAATAATTTATTTTCTACATTTTTAATTAGAATATCATCATTTAAATATTGTAATATTCTTTAGTTTTGTATAGTTTTTTTGGATTGTATAATTAAACTAGACCTGTAAATTGAACTGTTATTTAACATTACAAAATAATTGTAATATGTTTTCCGTAGTTAAGTACATGTTGATTATCGCCTAATGAATACTGAATTTCTCTTATTTTAAATTGCAAGTCGTTTCTTTTTTCTTTTAAAATTATGCAGTTGTGTGTACATTATGCAACTTATTGGGTGCTTATTTTTTTTTCTTAAAATGTGCTTATAGGTGTTACTAACCCTGGAAAATAACCTTCCACTGAGTATGTCTAGAAATTTGAATAGTCATTAAATATGTTTTGCCCAGGTCTGCTAAAATTCAAAGTTTGTTGTTACTGCAGAGCTGTATTGGAGGGTATATGGTGTATACCAGTATACCTCGTGGTTTATTTTTAAAAAATGGCATATACCCTTTGCTTTTAAATGAATTTGATATGATAAGCGTGTAACCTCTAATTTGTTTTTCTATTTATGTATAGTATACTTTCTGCGACTTTTACATGTAACTGGACATAACTAAAGTGGCAAAGTAATCTACGATTCTGACTTTAATTGGGGTAAAAGATAGGGACCAATTGGTTCCCTAAGCCATTTGAGAGTTATATATCTATTATACACACAGTCATAATTTTAGAAGTTTGTTATGAGATAGTAAAAGTGTTTTCAGCTGTAAATTTTAAAAGATTGTAATTTGGCTTTAGTTTTTGTAACTTTGAGCATGAATTAAAATGGGAAAATGCTATGTTGCAATTTCCCCCCAGTATTGGGGATTATAAGCTCCACATTAAAAAGATAGTAAATTTAGATAACTATTTTTTCTCACTTGGTTGAACTAGTAGAGTACAGAATTTAATCACACATTTCATATATATAAAAATCACTGGTTATAATAGTTTTAAACATACATTTATCTTTATATTATATTGTATGTAGATTATTTAAGCTAGCACATTAAATTTTTCTTCTAATTTCAGAATTCAAAATATGGAAAGAAAATTATGAAAAAGAAACAAAATCACATTTTGTTTTACGTTGCTCTAATAAAAGTAACGGAAGAAATGAATATTATTACTGCAATCGCCCTGGCATGTATGCATCAATTTCAACAGGAAAGCGTAGCCAGAAGTCCCAGGGTTTGAGAAAAATTGGTTGCAAATGCCCTGCTTCAATAAAAGTTCATATTACTGAGAATGAAATGGTAAGTGTTACTGCATATAATTATCACTATGGCCATAAGAATGAATTAGCTCACTTACCGATCCCAAAAAGTGACAAGGCAGCATTGGCAAGCCAATTATCTCAAGGAATTGAGCATCAACGTATTTTAAAGAATATTTATGAGGATGAAATATCTGAAGTGGAGAGAAAGCATTTGTGCACCAAACGTGACTTGCTAAATATTGCCAAATCATATGGTATTAATAAAGTGGAAAAAGATGTTAACGATCATACAAGCGTTGACATCTATGTGTCCGAATTTTTAAACGAGGGAAAAATATTCTACTATATAAAAGACAAGGGGATGATAATTTGTTTTTTCCAAAAAATGAAATTAATCCATTGGAAAAAAAGATTTGGCGTTAGGTATAATGACCGATTTTGAAAAGAACATGTTTCAAAAATTCGGGAATAATATTGTGTGCCTAGATTCTACCCATTGTACGAACTTTTATGAATTCAATCTGATAACTGTTTTAGTTATTGATGAATATAGGGAAGGAATTCGTATAGCATGGCTGATTTCCAATAAAGAAAACTCAGTGGTGTTAAAACTGTTTTTTCAATTAAAAAAAATGTTGAAAATACCTCTCCACAAATTTTTATGAGTGACAAAGCACCTCAGTATTATAATAGTTGGCATGATGTATTTGGAGGGGAAATAAAAAAGATTTTATGTCATTGGCATGTGCACCATGATTGGAAAAAACAGATAAAGAAAATAAAAAACAAAGAAACTGCTTCCTCAGTATATAAAGCGTTATGTATATTGCTTGATGAAGCCAATATAACAAAATTTGAAACCTTGTTATCAAAATGCATGGAACAGCTGGAGGAAAATGAATGTACTCAAGAGTTTGGAGTATATTTTAAAAATGAATGGCTCAATATAAAAAAAGAATGGGAAAAATGTTATAGGGCTAATTGTGGAATTAATACCAATATGTATATTGAATCGTTCCACAGAAGCCTTAAATATGATGATGGTTATTTAGAAGGAAAACAAGGTAAAAGAGTTGATAAGTGTTTGTCAGTTCTTTTACAATTTTCCTCGGATCTGTAAAGAATCTGCTAAGAAACGGTTAATAAAGCTAGAAAACGGCAAAACAACATGGAAGATAGGTGAAATTAATAAACGGCACAAAAAGGGCTTTATAAACGCCTTTATTATTAGTTTCGAAATTATCCGAAATATCATGGAGTGTTAAATCCCAAAAAAGTATTGATTCTGTAACATCTGAATCGGATCATTTGTTGTATGAAGTAAAAAAGCAGGTACCATGTATAAATAATTGCAAAATTATGTGTACTGTATGCAACATCTGTTTGCATTCTTATACTTGTAATTGCCATGATGGCATAGTAGGAGCGACTATTTGCAAACATATCCATTTAGTTGTTTCATACCAGAAAAAAGAGGAAACTGAAGTATATGATGAGATTAGACAAAATCAAAATAGTAATCAATTAGATATCCAAGATGTATCTGATGATACATTATCAGAACATTGTTTTGAAACCAGAAAAGTTACAGAACAGTTGGTTCCAGTTGAAGATTTGTTTGAAAGAGATTTAATTCTTAATTCTATTAATCCAAGTGGAAGAGAAAATCTTGAGGCTTTAAAGAAAAGTTTATTGGAAAAACATATGCAGCTCTTAGAGAAAATTATGGCATGTGACAATAGAGATGTTACTTGCTGCAAGAAATCACATTACTAATGCTTGTAATATTTTAAATTTATCTAATTTTTCTAATTCTGGTGAGTTAAAAGTAAGTAAAACGGCAAATGCAGTGTCCAAAAATATAAAGCAGCAGAGGTTCTTCTCCACAAAAAAGAAGAGAAATAAACCTCCGATCAAATATGCAAAGCCAACTTTAGAAGAAAAGATTGATTTGGAAAACAAAATTATTAAATGATGAGAACCAAAGAAAAAAGGTTCTTAGTAGTTCCAGTGGACATTTCTATCGAATTAAGAGAGATGAGAAGAAAAAAAAGAGTAATGAATTGCTGAATAAAATGCCTAAGATGACTACATTTTTTTCATTTGGACTTGTTTTAGCATCAGTGGTTGAAGATGCTGAACAAGTTGTTATTCCAGAAAAAACAGCTGAAATAAAAAAAATATACAGATGAAAGTGGAGAACACGAGAGTATTATTATCGATTCTCTATGTTCTCCTATACATGATGTGCAAGCTGCAGATTACAGAAACCTAGATCCAGGGATGTGGAATGTAACAGAGACACTGATTGACTATTAGTGCAAAAATGGAGTTGCTGCTTGCCAAAATAGAGAGCAAGATGGTGTATATGCTGCTTCACGAATAAAATATGGCCATGAATATAGATCGTTCACTGACAATATGACTAAGAGGAAATTGTTAAATGGTGAAAAGATTTCACGAGAATGGTTGATCTACTCTCCATCTCAAGGAAAAATACTGTTTTCAGTGCAAATTATTCAATACAGCTATAACACAGCTATCGGGAAATGGGTTTTGTGACCGGAAGCATGCCGAATCAAGACTAGGTAGTCATGAAAACTTTACAGAGCATGCTAGAGTGATGGCAACTTCGATCAACCGTACACAAAAAAAGTCAGGTGCTTGCATTGATGCTGCAATAAAAAAGCAATACCATGATAAAAGGTATTATTGGGTGAACGTTTTAAAGCGAATCGTAGAAGTAATAAAATTCTTAGCTGAACGAGGTCTGGCTTTCTTTGGACAAAATCAGGAAATTGGTTCACCCAACAATGGAAATTACCTTGGTATTCTTTAGCTTATTGCAAAATTTGACCCATTTCTAGCCAGTCACTTAGCAAAGCATGGTAATAAAGGCTCTGGTAACACTTCATATCTTTCCTCTGACATTTGTACAGAATTTATTAGTTTATTGGGTGCAGAAGTTATGAAGAGGATAATTAAGATGATCAAAGATGTTAAATATAAAAACAGAAATTGGTTCAATTTTACACCAGACAATACAAGACAATATAGCCACTTTAAATCTTTATTCAATTCATATTTACTTCAATTGTACAATTTAACATCTCTAAATACGAACCGAATGCCTACCAGTCCATCACCTTAAAGTTTTGCCACGAATTCGTAGTTTTAGAGACATGCATTGGTCGATTTCCTTGATGAAAAGTGCAGTCTTTCCCATATAAAATCACAAAATAGCGACATATTATTCTTTTTTGCACTTGTCATTTAAACGTAAATTTACTCCACACCATTACGAAAGTTCCTTCTTTATACTGAAGTTTGAAATTTCTTGAGAAAAAACCGGTTTCTTTGAACTGGTTACAATTTAACCGGTCTCTTTAGTGCTATTTAAACACGTTCGGTTTAACCGAATATTGAAAAATAAGCTTTTGAAAATACCGTTTTTCCCCACAAAAACGAGGAGGAACGTTTATAATGGTGTGGAGGGAATTACGTTGATGAGACAGACTTTTTTGTCGTTTTTGAAAAGGTGACTATCTCTACATTGTACTAAAGTGCAAAAAAGAATGTCACTTTTGTGATTTTATATGGGAAAGACTGCACTTTTCATCTAGAAAATCGGGTTATGATCGGGTCAAAACTTTAAGGTTATAGACTGGTAGGCATTCGGTTCGTATTTAGAGATGTTAAATTGTACAATTGAAGCAAATATGAATTGAATAAAGTTTTAAAGTGGCTATATTGTCTTTTTGGTGTAAAATTTAACCAATATTCTGTTTAGTTCACCGGATATCTTGTTTTTTTTAATTTATCATATAAAAAAATACAATTCATCAATAAAAATGCGAAATTAGGCCATTATCTTCTTTAAATCAGCATAATATCGCACTTGTGTCTAAACTTTTGCATCATACAAATTTTTATGTTATGAAAAAAAATTGTTATAGCAAATCAAACAATTATGTTTCAATTATAGCATTTCAAAATACTTTTTAATATGTTTAGGAGGTTTTTGTAACTCTACTATCACAATTCTAAATTTTACAGCTAAATAAAGTCATTGTCTAAACTTTTGCATCGCAGTGTAGTGGTAAGGTATGCCCAAAAGGCTATAGGATTTGGCTCCCTAATGAACGACGAATCTATTAATGTTACGTTCAGTAACGTTTTTTCAAGCAGTGGAGCGAGCAGTCTTGAACCCTCCCCGTAATCTTAGGGCACCTTATCAAATTGAATCAGACTCCGACACTTCATCAGATTCTGAAATTGAGGAAATGACGCGTCCTAGTAGTCCTGTACCAGATCCTAGTGAGCATGTACCTTCTAGATCTGTTCAAGATCTTTCTTGGTCAAGAGAAGCTGTACCTAGGCGAGACGGGAGTAGAACTGATATCTATTATAGGGTCGATGGGTATCAAAACAGGTTGAGGTCTCATAGAGATGTTGAAGAATTTTGTAAATCCAATAATGTTTCATATAGTAGGGAATTGTTTGATTTTAATGGAAAAAGTTTTTCTGGTAAATTAAGTAATCAGCAGGTTAGTTCGGTCAGCACATGACTAGATCATTTTTTACCAACAACCTTTAAATCAGCCATGAAATCTTCAGAGTTAGATCTTTGGTATCAGGCAATGCTTAAACGCCAGGTCTGGGAGCTAGTTTCAAAACCGGCCAATACAAGGGTCATAGGTAGCCGATGGGTATACAATATTAAATGTGACAGTGAGGGTAATATTGCCCGATATAAAGCCCGACTTGTGGCTCAAGGTAATCTTCAGATCCAAGGTGTGCATTATGATGATGTGTTTAGCCCAGTAGTGAACTTTTCACTTATAAGAATGCTTTTCGCGATTTTTGTTTGTAAATTAATGTGGGCACATATTCAATTAGATATTAAATGTGCTTATCTTTATGCAAACCTCACTGAAACGCTTAACATGTCCCAACCTCAGGGCTTTGTTGATCCCACTAAACCTGATCACGTTTGCAAATTGAATCGTGCCATATATGGCTTGCACCAATCTGGCAGGGAGTGGTATTTAGAAATCCATCATGTGCTGATATAACTCAAATTTTATAAGTTAGAATGGACTAATTGTGTTTATATTTTAAATGATAATGTAATTTTACTTCTTCATGTTGACGATATTGTTATTATATCTAACAGTAATGAGATTATTGAAAATGTCATTTCCAAACTTAAATCCCATTTTGACCTTAAAGTACTGGGAGAAACCCGCAAACTTTTGGGTGTTGAGTTTGAACAAATGGAAAATAATATGTATATACATCAACATTTTTACATTAGTAAAATTTATCAATCTTATGAAAAATATAAAGCTCCCATTTCTTCTTTGGCAATTTCAGTTAGTACAGTTTTACCTAAATCACAATGTCCAAAATTCCCAAGAAGAGGATTCCACTATGTCTAAATTACCTTTTAGAAACTTATTGGGGTGTCTGTCTTTTCTGGCTAGCAGGACACGCCCAGATATAAGTTATGCTATAAATATTTTGTCCCAGTTTCAATCAAACCCTGGACTAGCATATTGAAATGTTCTTCTTAAACTTTAGGGTTATGTTTATTATACTAAAGATTATAAATTAAATATTTCTCAAGTTTCCCAAAATGAAATCAGTTGCTATAGGGATGCAGACTTTGCATCAAATAGGGATAACCGTATCTCTATGGGTGGTACTATTTTGTTCATTGATAGCTCGCCGATAATCTGGCGTACATTTAAACATAAGTGTGTAAGCTTATCAACTCTAGAAGCTGAGTACGTATCGCTTACTGAATCAGTAAAAGAGCTTACATGGATTTTAAACATTATCAAAGAATTATTTGAATGCAAGATTCTAAATGTAGTTTCCTATAAGAAGTTAAGTTTGTTTAATTTTACAAATGCATTTTCTTTGTAAATAAGAGTGTTATTTACAAATGCCAACTGCGTACGGAAACTTTTTTTTACCCACTGTAGATATAAAATATCATTTTATCAGGTTAGGTTTATCGTCGCACTAGAGCTACACGAGGGCTATTGGCGACGGGCGTCGTATTTTTAGAACCACATCATTTTATCAGGAATCTAGTGAATGAAAATTTATTTAATCTTAAATATGTAAACAATAAGAGAAATCTTGGAGATTTATTTACCAAATCATTGCCTAAGGTTGGATTAAAGAGTTTAACAGATAAGATTTTTGTAATGTAAATATTTGCTGATTTGTAACATTTACTAATTGTGTTTTCTTCTTTCCATGTATTTACCTTCAACGAGCTGGAGTGGATTTTTGGTTGAACATTTTATTGTTCGGTTCTGACATCTGTGTCAACACGAGCAGCCCTCAATACCGTCTCAGAGGGGGTGAAATTGTAATTTGTGTTGAACTGCATGGTGTTTGTGCAAGAACTCATTTGCAAAATTGACTTTTCTTATTTGTTATTTTCTAGAAATTGAACTTTAAACTGTTTTTCAACTACTTCAGAGCTCGTATGTTTTCTTTATGAAATTTTTTTCTATTAATCTTTGAATGTATTTAATGTTTAAATAATAATGAGATAAAAAGTTTTTCTTGAATTTTTTATTAACTAATCTCAAATTGTTTAGTGTTTGTTATAATTTGTATTAGATCCTCAAAATTTCTTCATTAATGGCAAAAGGCGGGCCAATGTTAGGAATATTAATTATTAGTAAGTTCCTACTTATGTTATGGCTGCGTAAGGCGGTTTAGTTTTTGTGTAGTTCTAGTTGCTAGAAATGTTCCTAGCGGAAGGCTAAACTCATGTCGGTCCCTCTGCAATTGAGGGTGCGTTAGTTTCCCTGATCCGTCCAGTGCCTAGTCAAGAGTCTGCAATTGACTCAACCCTACTTATTAATGTTAAGTAATATAGATTAAATTGTCATAGATATTTAATTTAAATATTTTTTAAAGAATTATAAGAATATTTGTTGTCTCATATGCAAATTTTCTGATGTTAACTGCAACCTGAACATTCTGTTATGCATATATAAATATTGGCATCACAGAATGTTCTTACTGTTGGGACAGACTCAACCCAGGCTCAAGTTATTCCTTCTACCCAGGATAACATTACTGCATCCTCCCATGCAAATCCCGCCAAAGGGTTGGGAAAGAGGAATAGAACAAACAGCAGTAACTCCACTGACAATGAGGGTTACAAACTTGTAAACCCCAAAAAGCCTGCTAAGGCTCAAACTGTCACGGCCTCTGAGCCCTCCACATCCACAAGCAATAGCTTCCAGCCCATTGCAAACACCACTAGCGTGGATTTGTTAAATTATTGAGTTAAATTAATATATTCTAGTGGATTAAGGATGGATGAAGGAAGATTGCTATTGTAGAAAAACTTAACGATTTATTTTAAGACATTGAGAGTTAGACTTCGAATGTAATTGGTTACATACTGGTCTGTAGCTTGTCGGTTACATTTCCTGTTATACGGTTAAGAAAATATTTAGTAACATTATTGGTTATGGCTACAGTGGATTAGTTATCGCCACAGTAGTATCCTCCCAGTGAGGGAGCGAACGATTAAATACTACAATTTGAATTGAGGGGATATATAAAAAAATCACAAAAATATTTTTCCAAACAAAATCACAACACTCACAAAAAAATAATACTTAGTAATTATGCCAATTAGTTAATTAGAAATTTACTTAGATTAAGATTAGCAATTAACTAGCATAAGATTAGGCAATCATGAAAGGAACTAATATTCAATACAATGAGGGAAAAAAAAACATTTGAATTACAAAATTAAAACAACTTCTGGAAATCAGCCAAAACGAGTTATCCAACCATTGAACAAAGCGCGGCAAACAGTTTCTGCAGTAATATCTTCAATTGGTATTACTTCTGGCCATCGAGTAAAACGGTCAATGATGGTTAAACAGTAGATCTTCCCATCAGATGGTGGTAAGGGTCCAATAAGGTCGATATGTATGTGAGAAAATCTGGCATCAGGTGTTGCAAAGGTTCCTAAAGGGGTTTTCGTGTGTTTGGTAATCTTGGAACGTTGACAAGCACTGCAGCCTTTGACCCAATCTTTGATTTCATTCCTCATGCTTGGCCAAACATACCTCGAAGATATCAGACGATATGTTGATGAGATACCAGGGTGAGAGAGGTTATGGAAGTGGTCAAATATAGCTTTCCTGAGTTGTTGAGGAACAAATGGTCTTGGCGAACCTGTAGATACATCACACACAACATCAACTGGCACAAAAGGACAGGCTTGCTTCCTTAGTTTTAGTGAGGTTTCTTCACTGTTGATTATTTTCGTCAATTCATCATCTGTCTGTTGAGCAGCTGCAAAATCCTCGAAATCAATGAAATCAGCATTGGTAACAGAGTCAATGTGTACTCGAGAAAGAGCATCAGCAACTGTATTTTCTGTTCCGCTTATGTGGCGAACATCAGTGCTGAATTGGGAGATGTAATCCAAATGACGATATTGGCGTGGACTACACTTGTCAGGGTTCTGTTTGAATGCATAGATAAGAGGCTTTTGATCTGTGTAGATAGTGAATTGGCGAGCTTCTAGCATAAACTGGAACTTCTTTACTGCAGTATACATGGCCAATAATTCACGGTCATATGTGGACCATTTTTGTTGACTAGGATTTAGTTGTTGAGACATGAAAGCAATTGGTTCCCACTGAGTATGAACCTTCTGCATCAATGTGGCTCCTATGGCGAAACTGGATGCATCAACCCAGACACTTATGTCGCACCTGGAACAGGATGACAAAGGAGTGTTGCGTCAGCAAGGGCTTTTTTGGAATTTGAGAAGGCAATTTCAGCTGCTTCAGTCCATTGAATTGGGGTTTCCTCCGTCTTTGAACGGCTGCTTTTCTTTTTGTTCTTTATTCCTTGTAGAAATTGCACAAGTGGATATAGAATCTCTGCAGCTCTTGGTACAAAACGACGGTAGAAATTGTAAAGTCCAAGATAACGTCTCAGTTGAGTGATACTGGAGGGCTTTGGATAGTCGTTGATAGCTTGTACACGGTCAGGCAAAGGCTTGATTCCTTCAGCAGATAATTTGTAGGCAAGGAAGTCCAATTCGGTGGCGCCGAAGACACATTTTGCAGCATTCACACTAAGACCATATTCTTGAAGGCGTTGAAACAGCATACGCAGGTGTACTAAATGCTCTTCTTCAGTTGTCGATGCCACCAGGATATCGTCGATGAAGGCATAAGTGGAAGGCAAATCACGTATGACATTGTCAATGAACCGTTGAAAGGTGCTGGCTGCGTAGCATAACCCGAACTGCATCCTGGTGCTCTCGAAAAGACCGAAAGGAGTTGCAATTGCTGTTTTATGTACATCAGATGGATTTATTGGGATTTGGTGGTACGCTTTCACTAAATCAATGTGCGAAAATACTGTTTTGCCATGCAGTTCAGCTGTGAAGTCCAAAATATTTGGGACACCGTACTTATGCTTTACTGTCTGGTTATTCAAGGCTCTGTAGTCTCCTACAGGTCTCCAGTCAGTAGAATCCTTCTTTGGCACCATGTGAAGAGGTGATGAATACTGGCTTTTTGATGGTCTCATATGTCCTAGATCCAGCATATGTTGGAATTCTAATTTTGCAGCTTTTAGACGATCTGGAGCTAAACGACGAGCTTTGGCAGATACTGGTGGACCATTGGTTTCAATGAAGTGGTACACATCATGCTTGACCTCTTGTTGAGGCTGTGGAGGTCTGGTGATGTCTGGAAATTCACGAAGCAGTTCATGATAGACACTGTCACCAGAAACTAACTTGATTGAGTGTAGTTCTGCTCCACGTAAGGTACAGCTCGAAGAAAGTTGGGTTTCCTGATCGACTAAACTTCTTTTTCGTAGGTCAGGTAGTAAGTGAAAATGGTACAAAAAGTCTGCGCCTATGATTGGTGTTGAGACGTTCCCAACGAGAAAAGGCCACTTGAATGGTCGCCGGAGCTGCAGGTTAAGCGATAACAGTTTTTGTGTGTAAACTGTGATTTTTTATCCATTTGCAGCTGTTAGGGTCATTAAACTTTTACCTAGTTTGTTGAAGGATGATGCTGGTACTATTGAAACATCAGATCCAGTGTCCACTCGATAGGTTACGCCAGTGTTCTTGTCCTTCACAAATAGGCGACGAGAAGTTGTTGGCAAAACGTAAGTCGCCGCTTCGCTTCGCGATCTTCGTTTTTTTCTTTGTAGGAGCAGGGTGCTGTGCATCTATCAGCTTTTTCTTGAAATTTGCGATGGTACCAGCATTGTGAGTTGTCTTCTTTTGGTCGAGATTTGCTTCGCTTCCGTTGGTTGTTGCCGCGGTAGAAACTGCGTCCGCGTTCAAGCGTATCCATCCGAGCGGAAGTTTGTTGATCTCCTGGATGATTCGATCTTCGGCCGATTGCTTGGCAACTGCGCAGACCTGCGGAACCGGATTCACTTCCAACACGCGATCTGCAATTTCGGCAGCTTGCTCGATAGTGAGATCTTTAATCGATGCTAGGATGGCTTGAGTTGATGACGGGAGCTGTTGAGTGAATATTTCCATTAGGAGCTTGTCAGGGATGTCATAATCGTGTGATTCGGCACGTCGTTTCAAAATCCTCATGTGCTCCGACGGCTTCCGGTCTCCTAGTTGCTCTCCGGAAATCAGCTTTCGCATTGCCTGTTGCGAGGATTCGCTCATTCTTTTCACCAGTTCTTCCTTAATTCTTTTGTAGGGATCCTCGCTATCCGGCTTCATAATAATATCTCGAATCACCGACGCTGCTTCCGGTGGTAAGTGCGCCACGATGTAGTTGAATTTAGTTCGGCTTTCCGTCACAGGTTTGGGTGTGCCCAATTCAAAGGTTGATTCGCACATGTAGAACCATAAAGCTGGGTCGGCGAAGTTGTAAGGAGGTATTTTTACTGCAGAAATTTCGGCGTCTGCCATTGTTAGGATGTTATGCTGGTAGCGCGTGCAATCAAAGTTCAATTATTTTGAAAAATAAGGCTATTTGATTTGAAATTTTATAATGCTCGTTATTATCCGGGTCACCATTGTTAAATTATTGAGTTAAATTAATATATTCTAGTGGATTAAGGAAGATTGCTATTGTAGAAAAACTTAACGATTTATTTTAAGACATTGAGAGTTAGACTTCGAATGTAATTGGTTACATACTGGTCTTTAGCTTGTCGGTTACATTTCCTGTTATACGGTTAAGAAAATATTTAGTAACATTATTGGTTATGGCTACAGTGGATTAGTTATCGCCACAGATTCTGAAAACTCAGACCCTGACATTATCCCTATCCAATCCCCCAAAATCCATCCCGTTTTGGTTAAGATGGCTGTTGAACATCCCTTCTAGAAAATTTGCTCCACCATAAAGGCTGCCGTTAACGGAGCCAGCTGTAGGGCCCAGGGTAATTACATCCGGGTGGCTATTAAGTCTGAGGAAGAGCAACGACTGGTCTACCAGTGTTTCAGAGATAATGATTTTGGATATCTTATTTATGTCAACGAAAGGCCACTCAAGGTGGTTATCAAGGGTATTCCACGCGACACCTCCACTAGTGATGTCGCTATTGAGCTCCCACTTCAGGGCTATGCTCCCACTAAGGTGGTCCAAATCAAAAGACTACAGGACAAGGTTCCCTTGCCCATCTACCAAATCACGCTACCTAAATCCGAAAAATCCAACACTATCTACAATCAAACTCTTTTTGGGTATTGATGTAGAAGTTCACAAATTCATCAGGCCTAATCAGATAAACCAGTGTTTTAACTGTCAGCGATGGGGACACTCCTCGGCCAATTGCCATGTAAAGCCCAAATGTGTTGTGGACAGGACCATGAGAGCAGGTCCTACACTAAAACAAGGGAAACTCCTCCCAAATGTGCCAATTGCTAGGGAGAACACCCGGCTAATTATCGCAACTGCCCTGCGTTCCCCAAGCCCAAACCAAACCGTCATGCAAACCCCTCTCATGCGCAGACCTTTGATAGGTCATCTCATGTTCGTAACAACGTTAATTATGCGCAAGCCACGTCGCGCCCACGCACTCGTATTATTGTCCCTTCTGCTATGGAACAGGTTCAGGCCAGAATTACAAATTCTGATAACTATGGGGAGGAAGATGAGATTCTCATGGATACAGAGAACTTCGCCCTCAAACAGGAAATTGAGGACCTTAAGCAGCAAATGCAAACCATGACAAGCAATATGGAGAAAATGCTCCAAAATATGTTTTCAAACTTCTTTGGGCAATCTTATGAAACCATCCTCAAAGCTGTGGCTCAAAAACCCCTTGAACCTCAGACCAGCACACAAAAATGAATATAGAAGCTCAAATTACGTGTCCCACTAACATATGGCCTCCACAAACTCGCTCCGAGTCCTTACATGGAATGCGGCCACCCTCTCCTCCAAGATAGGAGAGCTTCGAGAACTAGTCTCTCGAATTGCCCCTGATATCATACTGGTCCAAGAAACCCAGCTCAATGCCCCTAACAGAGTCTCCATCCCAAACTACACCTGTCACAGGAATGACAGGCAGGCTCCTACACCCCAATTTCCGCTGCCCAAACATGGTACGGCGATCTTTATTAAGAGCTTTATCCCACACCACACGATCCCCTCTACCACGATGGTGTTCCTTCAGGCCACCATCATCCAATTTAATATTCACGGTCACAGTCCATTCACCATTGCCTCCATTTATATCAACAATAACCCTGGTCTTGGTCTTACTACCGAGATCGAAACTCTTACTGCTGCCCACAATCAGTGCATACTGTGTGGTGACTTTAATGCGCACCATAGGCGCTGGAGTAGGAACTACAATAGAGCCGGCACTATGCTTAGCGCTTTTGCTGATAATAACAGCTTTCAGGTCCTAGCTCCCCCGACTCCGACAAGATTTGGGTACAACTCCCAATCCAGTATTGACCTTGTCCTTACAAGAAATGTCCCTTTTCACCATCGCATCTCTTCCCTCCCAGAGTTCAGCTCTGACCACAACCCTGTCATGTGCGATTTCTTTACTAATGTTGATATCCCTAGAGCCTCCAAAACTTACAAAACCAACTGGTCTGACTACACTGATAGTCTTGTCAACATCAATATTGATCACAATATTTCTTCTCCCGACCAACTTAACTCTGCTGTGCACAATATTACCAAAGTCATCCTTGATGCTTACTCTAATGCCACCCAAATTATTGACACCAAGTCTGAAATTTACACCCCTCCCCTTATTAGAGATCTCATTAAATACAAAAATAGAGTCCGTCGCACATGGCAGAGGTTTAGGGACCCCAGAGATAAGGTGGAACTTAATAGAGTTCAAAACAACATCAAGAAAGAACTCCACAAACATATTCAGCAAGACTGGCACAATTATCTTTCCTCTCTTGACCCACAAGATGGCTCCCTCTTTAGAGCAACCAAAAGGTGCAAAAGAGCGAATTTCCGGAATCCTCCCCTTAAAGAATCTAACAATACGGCGTACTCGGATGATGCAAAAGCCGAATTCCTGGCCAACACTTACGAGGATCAATTCCAGAACAATCCCTCTACTGACCCCATTTTTGACAATATCGTAAATTCCTCTGTTCATAGCTATCTTGCAACTCCCCCCACGGACCCTATTCCCCCAGTTGAGCCCTCTGAAATTACAGACTATATTTCTAAACTCCATATCAAAAAGGCCCCTGGCCGCGAGGGCATTACCAATAAAATGATCAAGTATCTCCCTCCTAACATTATCCTTGCAATAGCCTATATCCTAACTGCCATGCTTAACACTTACATTCCCCTCTGCCTGAAAATCGGTTGTCATCATCCCGATACTTAAACCTAGCAAAGACGAAAACAATCCTGTATCTTACAGGCCGATCTCGCTTTTGCCCATCTTGGGTAAGATTGCCGAGGTTATTATTAAAAATAGGCTCATGACCTACTTGGAGGAACACAAGATCATTATCCCTCAGAAAATTTGGCTTCATGAGGCGCCTTTCGACCACCCATCAGTTGCTTAGGGTGACTGAATACGTGGCGGAGGGCTTTGCGAACAAGCAGAGCATTGGGGCTCTTATGGATGGATGTTTAGGTTTTATGGCACAAGGGCATCTAAGGCCATACTGCGCCAAACACTAGGTAATTTTAAAATAGAACATAAAAATGACACAGAACCTCTAAGAACTAAATAAACCACTAGGTTTTGATAAAAGGCTAAAATGGTGCTTTAAATATACACATGAAATTTAAAAAACGGACACTAAATCAAAGAATAAAATCCAATATCAACTAAAAAGGAAAACAAAGCATGATATGGGGGATTAGCTAAAATGTGATGGATAGACAGGTTTATTAGGTTAAAGTGTTTAAGCCTGCTCAGTGTCAAAGCTGGACAGTCTACTAAAATATGGTGAACACTTAGTGGGACATGACACATATGGGCCGATCTTCTGCCAGCAGAAGATGTACATGTGTGAGTCTCGTGTGCCCAATCAGGAGGCGTGCCAGCACTACCTCCTGCCTTCTGCTCGGTGATGGAAAAATGGCCATGATATAGATGGAGATAGGTTATGAAATTTGTTTTCTGTAAGAAGGTCCCATTCGTTTTGCCACACTATTTTAATTGAATGTGCACAAGCCAGCCTGGCATCGGGCAAGTTGAGAGGGGCGCCGCTGCTTTGACTAACAGTCTTTGCAGCGCGGTCCGCCTCCTCATTGCCCGGAATACTAACATGGCTCGGCACCCAGCAGAAACTAATTTTAAACCTATTGTTCTTGAGCCTATAGAGGAGCTTTACAACTATGGAGATTAATGGGTGGGATTTGTATGAAAAATTATTGAGGGCATCTAGCACACTTTTTGAATCTGAATAGATAATCCACGATTTAAAGTTTTGATCTGCTACGTGATGAAGTTCAAGATAAATAGAATATATTTCTGAGGTAAAAACCGAGCATGAAGGATTAAGTGTTTCTGCTATGGTGATGTCAGTAAAAACTGCGGCAGACCCAACATGTGCAAGAGCCTTGGAACCATCAGTAAATACAGGTTTAAAAGAGAAATTAAAAAAGCGGTGCTCATTAAAATTTTTTACAAAAGCAGAGTCAGGCATTGATGACTTTTTAAAATTAATGATATTATGGATATTTACAGGTGATTCTTCCCAAGGTGAAAAAAGATCATTAAAATTAAAAACTCTAAAATCTTCAAGATCAAGATAATTTAATAGCTCTTTCATGCGAATAGAGAAGGTCGGAATAAATGACTTTTTATTGGAGAAGAACTGATGAAATTTTGGATTTAATATTTGAGGATATAAGGGGTGATTATGGTTACTTTTAATATTGAAGTAGGCAGCTAACGAAAGTTTTTCCCAACGATGTTGCAGAGATGACTCCTGGCACAGAACATATAGGCTTTGTACAGGAGATGTACGAAAAGCCCCAGAAGCCAACCTCAGACCCTGGTGATGAATGGTGTCTAGGTATTTTAGAGCCGATTTCCTGGCAGAACCATAGGCAGCGACGCCGTAATCTAACTTTGACCGTATCAAAGCACGGTAAATCCTCAGCATTGATGTTGTATCAGCACCATAAGTTGTTGTACATAGTACTTTTAAAATATTCAGGGTCTTATTACACTTCTGCCGTAGATGTTGAACGTGTGGCAAGAAGGTGAGCTTTGAATCAAAAATAACAAAATTTTGCCTCTGATCTTACAGGCAGAGCCACACCATTTAAAATAATTTCTGGGTCGAGATGCAGCCCACGCTTCCGGCAGAAGTGCATGCAGATTGTTTTCTGGTTAGATATAACGAAACCATTATTATTCGTCCAATCCGTGATCTTGCGGATTGCAATCTGCAACTGTCTCTCCACTGTACTCATGTTGGTCGAGGCACAGGAGATCTGGAAGTCATCCACAAACAAAGTGCCTTTGACAGCTGGAGGAAGCTGCTCGACTATTCCATTGATCAATAAAATAAACAACACAACGCTGAGGACGCTGCCTTGAGGGACACCTTCTCGTTGGTAAAAGTCTCGAGACAGAGTGGATCCAACACGAACTTGAAATACACGGGTCTTAAGGAAATTCTGAATGAAGACTGGTAAATTGCCTTGAAAACCAAGATGGTAAAGGTCTTTCAGAATTCCGTACCTCCATGTTCGATCATAAGCCTTCTCCATTTAAAAAAATATGGAGACAAGGTGCTGATTTCGAACAAAGGCTTCACGGATGGAGGTTTCCAGAAGCAAGACGTTGTCGATGGTGCTTCTATGGTGTCGGAAACCACTCTGAAACGGGGAGAAGGCCCCTTTTTCTTCTAAGCAATACACAAGGCGGGCATTAACCATCCGCTCCATCAATTTGCACAGGCAACTGGTCAGAGCAATGGGCAGGTAGTTACCAGCATCTTGAGGGTCCTTTCCTGGCTTAGCAATAGGAATTACGATTGCTCTTTGCCAGGAAGTCGGGAAAACTTTCTCATTCCATATTCTATTGTAGAGTTTTAAAAGGGCTTGTAAGGAATTACTATTTAGGTGTTTTAACATTTCATTATGGATTTTATCATGACCGGGGGCTGATAAGTGGCATTTGTTTAAAGCACATTGTAGCTCCCTTAGAGTGAAATTAGTTGTACCCATTAGTATGATAAGGCCTGAAATTTAATTTTTTAAGCTCCTCTCTTTGTTTAGTTGTTAAAAAGTCAGCATTATAATTTGCACCGTTGGAGACAGCTGCAAAGGCTGCTCCAAGTTGATCTGCAATATCTTCTTGAGAAGTAATTAAAACAACATTATTTTTTAAGATAGATAGCGGCTGTGCGTCAGCGTAACGACCCGAAATTCTTTTTACTTTCTTCCAAACTGTTTTTAATGTTACGTGACTACGGATGGAATTGAGGTATTGCTGCCAAGATGACCTCTGGCTTTCACGTCGTATCCTACGGGCATGGGACCGAGCCTTTTTAAATTCAATAAGATTTGCCTCCGTTGGATAACGCCGGAAGATACCCCAAGCACGCTTCTTTTGTTTTTCAGCCTGTGAACAGTCGTGGTTCCACCAAGGCTATGGAGATTTTGGAAGTCTGCCTTGGGTCATGGGAATGGCTAAAACAGCAGCATTCAAAATAGTTTCCGTAATGACATTTACAGCCGAGTCAATATGTCGTCCGTCAACTCAGAATGGGTTTTAAAAATATCCCAATTCGCATTACTAAATTTAATTTTTTTTGATCTTTCGCATTGAGGTGGTGAGCTCCTCGATGTTAAAATGATTGGAAAGTGATCACTGTCATACAGGTCACTTCCAACCCCGAAAGACCACTCTAAAGAGAGTGACGGCGAGCAAATGGCGAGGTCGACAGCGTGAAATGTCCTTGAAGGCAGATGAAACAGAGTAGGACTTCCGTCATTAAGAAGAAACAGATTTTGCCCGTGTATAAGCTGTTCCATTATTGATCCTCGGCTGTTATGTTCACCACTGCCCCACATTGGGTGATGACCATTAAAGTCACCCATGAGAAAGAATGGGGCAGGCAGCTGCTGAACTACATTTTCCAAATCCCCTATATTAACAACATGGTTCGGTGGTAAATATATGCAACAGATGGTCACAAGGTGGGAAAGTTGAATTTGAATAGCAATGGCTTGGAGATTAGTATTGATGTTTAAAATACTGGTGGGCAATCGGTTAAAGTACACGATTGCAACTCCACCACAAGCCCTTCCACCGTCTGAGTAGTCTTTTCTTAAAATTTCACAAGATGGTAATTTTGTGATATCGCCTGGTTTTAAGAATGTTTCCTGCAGGCAGACTACATCAGGTGCATATTTATCCATGATTGCCTTGACACCATCTTTATTGTGTCGGAAACCACGACAATTCCACGAGACTATTCGGGTCATTTAGGGAAGTTTATCGGTGGGTGTTTCGTCACCGATTTTTCTCGAGGCATCAGATGTTGTGGTGCCTCGAGTCCCGCCTCAATTTCCATTTCTGGGGAATCGGAGGAGTCAGAGCTATTAAGCTTTTTTGTATTTAAGGATCTGCTTCTAGTTTTGTTTTTTGGAGACCTTTCTAAACGTTTGACTGGAGATTTGCTAATTCTTGGAGGTTTCATTGTGCTGGGTTTTACTGTATTATTCAGAGTTTGTGAGCTGGAGGATGATGTATTGGTTTTAGTAACAGAAGCTATTGTTGCTTTTGTGCTTGTGGATTTGGCATCTTGCAAGTATTGTTCCCTAAACATATTGCACTGGATAGCTATTGAGGCTGTTGTAACGTTAGTGGCAGATGCGTATGATACGTTAGGTTTATGATGGATGGATGTTCGGGTTTTATGGCGCAAGGGCATCTAAGGCCATACTGCGCCAAACACTAGGTAATCTAATTAAAAAGATTAAAAAGGTTCATAAAATCAACACACAACATTAAAAAACATCTAGAAATCTAAAACAAACACCAGGAGCTCTACCACGTACTGGTCGGAAAGGATTACGCGTCGGCAATTCTGGGCGTTTCTTCCCTATGACCTGTTTGTGACGTCACATCTCGCCACGGATAAGCAGCGAGCTACCACGTACTTGTTTTTGTCATTTTCTTTCGTCGGAAACTTTCCACCGGGTCATAGGCTGGTGGAAACTCTTCTCGCCATCGGAATCGAATATTTGTTTACACAAGATCACAGCGTTTGACGAGTTGCTCTTCAAAATGCTCGGTGTTTAATTTGATGACGACGGACTTAATATTGTTAGCGTTATTTGAAGAAGAAGAAAGGAGAATTCGATCAAAGGTGATTCGGCCACATTGTGCGGATGTGTTTTCTTTGCCTGAAAACGAATTTATTAAATTATTTCGCTTGAACAAGCACGTAGCTGCAGAGCTCATTGAAAAATTGAGGCCGGCACTACAACCACGTACCTACCGCAGAAATGCTTTTTCTGTTGAAACAAAAGTAAGTTTAAACAATGCATATATGTATATTTCATTTAACAACTTTATACGTTTAATAAAAGCTGTTAATTTTCATCCATCATTAATCTTTGTATTTTACTATTAACTAATTGCTGTGTAGCAAAAACTATAGGCAATTATTGCAATATATTAAATTTCTATAAAGCTGTTTTTATAGTATTAATATTTCATATATAATACTTGTACTTCACAACTATATCACTATATGTTTTAGAAAATCAATTAGCTTTGTAACTGCTGATTAAAAGATATGTAAAAAAAAATTAACGCCTAGAAAAATAATTACAATGAATCTATGTGGTGAATCGTGTATATAAAAGCATTTATTATATTACTGAATTTTAAATAGTTATTTATGCAACTAGTGTGAAAAGTAAGGCTTTTTTAAACGAGTTGAATAAATTATTTCACGAACGAGTGAAATAAACTCACGAGTTTAAACAAGGCTATTTTCGATGTGTTTTCATGCACTATTTTTTATAATAACGTGCAAAAAAAGTATTAAATTGGCATCGAAAATTAACCAGGCAAAAAGTAAATTCTCTTTTGAAAAAATACGAAAACGTTGGTGCTGTTAAATATGGATTTAGAATTAGAAATGTTATGCGATAATTATGAACTTCCAGATGATATACAAAAAAAAAATCAAATGATTTGAAGGTGATGATTTATATAAATGATTATTTTAAAATTAAGCGCAAAAAGTATTTCTTAGATTGGCATTGGAAATAAGACGCCAAATAAAGAATTTTACACCAATCACAAAGCCATCGAATAATATATCATGCTCACTAGGTAGTGCGTAAAAGTAACTGAAACCCGATTACGTTAAAAGCATCACTTTGCCACGATTATTGATTTGAAAAAGTTAGTTTTTTTTTAACGATAGTTTTTTTTATCACTATGTATACTTACTATTTATGTAACATTCTTTGTTTTGCATATTTTATTATCTAGATCTTCATTTTTAGTATTTAAAAAAAAAGGAAAAAAGCTTATCTTATTTAAATTTATTTCAGGTCTTCACTGCTTATAAAAGCATATCTTATTTAAATTTATTTCAGGTCTTCACTGCTTTGCGGTTTTTTGGTAGCGGTAGCTACCAGAGTTCCATCTCGAATGACATTCACATCAGCATGGCCCAACAAAGTGCCAGTAACTGTATTCGGCAAGTTGCGGATGCAATTAATGAAATAATGTTCCAGGAGTATATATACTTCCCATCTTCTCCACAGTAAGTTTGATTTTTGTTGTGAGGACATGACATTAAAAGTAATTATGAAAGGTGAAGGAGAAACAAACCCTAATATGTTCATAATGATTTTTCAAATACTTCCCGTGTTTTGAGGCCCAACAATCAATGTGTTCATAGTTCATCATGCCAACATTACAAAAGACGTGTTTTACATAGTTAAACAGTTTTCTAATTTCCACTTTTTTAATATTATTTTTTTGATGTTGTTACTTTATTTTGTCTCTTAATATTTAGGATAGGTTTATAGTTATATTGTTCTCAAGAAATATGGTAGATTATATTACTATCTTGTCATAATAAATGTGATTAAAAGAATTTTCAATTTCAGAGAGCTTGCACAAATAAAACTGGACTTCTACCAGTACTGTCAGTTACCGGGTGTGATTGGAGCTATTGATTGCACCCATGTAGCCATCATCGCACCTCCAGACGATGACCATCACATGGAGCGAAATTTTGTGAACCGAAAGAATTTTCACTCGATTAATGTCCAAATTGTAAGTGTTTTGCTTGGGGAAAGGGGGGGGGGGGTGAATTTAAATTCTAGAACTATAGTTTTGTGATAGATGTACATAACCACATAAATCTTAATAAATTAATTAAATTTCAAAATTTTAATAATTGAAGACATTTAAAAATAATTTTCCACACAATCAATAAATACTGCTTACATTATCTGATAATGGTACAACTTGGCTTCCATAGGTATCGGATAACAATCTAAAGATCTTGAACATCAATGCTAAGTTTCCAGGCAGCACCCACGATGCTTTTATTTGGAGGGCGTCAAACTTAAAGACTTTGTTGAGCCAGATTACTTTCAAAGATTGTTGGCTGTTGGGTAATTATCATTTTTAGCAGATAGGTAAAAACGCATATACTGTGTTTTTTTAAACAAAACTTTTTTTTTTTTTTAGGAGATTCTGGTTATCCTCTGCAATTCAACATGCTGACACCTTTTGATGCTCCCAGCACCTCTGCACAGAGGCGCTACAACAATGCACATACTAGAGGTCGCTGTGTGATTGAACGTTTAAATGGAGTCTTAAAATCCAGGTTTCGATGTCTTCGGAAACATCGTACTCTGTCGTACATGCCAAGAAGCGCAGCTAGAATCATCAATGCATGTGCAGTTCTGCACAACATGTGCATTGAAGAGGATTTATTTTTTGAGGACGACTTGGATGATGAAGATGATTTAGCTTTTGATACTGGCCTGTCAACTACTACAAGTCACACTTCAGCGACACTGCGGGACAGAATTGCAGCAAATTTTGCTTAAGTAAGTAAGATGTTGTAACTCAATAAAGCGGCGATAATTCAAGCTAACCTAATCTTAATCAGTAAAATTAATATTCAAGTATTAAAATTGTTTTCCTATATAAGAATTTATTTTTTATTTGAATTTTCCTAATTTTTAAAATCAAAGTATCCTTTTTAATTTGTCTATAAAGTAAAACAATAATAATAAATTCCTTCATTCAACTGTTTTAAAATTGAGTGCATTGGTAATCAATAACTATTACAGATTGCTCATCTTCCTATGGCTGCGAATAAATGTAGAAAAATTGTAGTGCTGTTTGAAACTACATAGAAAATTAAGATAAGTATTTATATGACTGACTAGTATAAAATTGTTACATATTATAATTTATGGTATTTTAGTATTTCCTGGACCACTAAGTTTTTTACTTATCAACATGTCTTTAAAAAAAAATGTAAAATTGCTTTGCGTTTTCACTATGCACTAGTAAATTACTGAGCTCTCACCAGGTCACTATTCAAGACACTGTCACCAGATTCTTGATTTTTAAGTCGCCGAAGATTGCTCACTTTAGAATCGCCATATATTTTCTGAGCGTGTTTTTTTTGTGAACTATGAAAAAACTTTATTTTAGAAATTTTATTGATATTTGGGTAAAGTCGGTTAACAGAGGTCCGGATACTCGAGGTTCTACTGTATTAAACACTAGTTAAACGTACTTGCTTCAGTGAATATCTTTTCAAAAATAGTTAATTGACCCATTACTACTATTTTACATATATATTCCGGCTTGTGTGATTAATTGACCTAATATGTTGTTCCTTTTTAACAATAGGCTTATTTTTTGCCATTTGGAGTCAATGGGAAAAGTTAAAATATTTAACAATATGAACTATGCTTTTAAAGTACATAGTGCTAAAGAATATTACAAAAAAAGGAATACAAATTGCTCGATGTAAAAATTTTAATATGCATTACTATTTTATGTGGGAAAAATAGTACGTGTTAACATCTTTATTGATACTGTTATCTTTTTCTTTTCTCGGGCAAAACATGAATTGAAAGTGTACCAAGAAGGGAGGAGACTTCAACCTAGGGAGGCTTTGCAAGAGCAATTAGAAAAAAAATTATGAAGAGAGAACTCATGAGGCCCCAATCCAAAGCAGAATTTATTCCAGAAGAACTCAAGAAATTCATCTACTTATGAACATAGTGTCAATTGTGTGTAATAAAGTTTTTTTTTAAATCCCGATTTAGAATTTGTTACCTGTTTAAAATAAAATTATAGTGCAGTTAATTTCAGAACTAGGGATGCACCGAATATTCGGTTGGTATTCGGCCACTTTAGCCGAATATTTGGTTTGGCCGAATAGTGAAATTTAAAAATTTCTTCAAGTTATCTTATAAAACGTCTTGTTTTTGGACTCAAATTTTTTAAGTTTTAATTATTTATAATGTTAAATCAAGCTTTACTCAAGTTAAATTAAATAAACATGTCTCTTTAAGTTAACAGTTACAATGAGTAGGCTTTAAATGAGTAGGTTAAAAAATTACTATATATATCACAATTGTAATTTTTTCACTAAAAGATAGAAATAATTAATTTTAATTATATAATAATATTGTAAGCCATGGCTTGTCGATGAACTCACAAAACATTTAATTTGAATGCTTTATTTTTATTTCAACAAACATTTTTAAGGAAGTTAGAAATAGACAGCCGGAAACGATTAAATTTCCCCACAAACATGTTAATAGACGATTTCAGGATAATTATTAAACGTTTTATCTACTTAATTTATTTCTGATTCATTCTTCATTTTTATTTAAAATAATTTATGGCCCAATAGTGAATGACATTTATATAAAAACTACGTAATAGCTTTTGCTATTTTAATTAAGTTTTATGTTTTCTTTTAAGCAATATAGTTGAATTTGTATTAATTTAATTTTAAATAGATGTATGAAAATTATATTTAAGCTATATGGCTGTATATAATTTTATAGTTTGTATTTACGGAAATGGAAACTTTAAATGCCAAGACTAAGACCCACTACTAAAAATATTACTTATAATTAAATTTGGTGATAAAATATTGCATTTTTTAAAAAATTTATTGTTAAAGAAAAAAATTTAATTAAAAAAAAACTTTACAAATATTCAGTCTTTTTTTTAATACATTGTTTTTATGTGACAATTCACATAACAAACCAATGAATTTTTACTCAAAGCTATAAATAAAAAAGTTGATGTGATACTGAGTCCCATTAAAGAATAAAAAAGTAAGAATTATTTTCTGCTTAAAAAATGCTAAACAATCAAAGAAAACCTGATTAAATATGTAAGTTACCATAATAAAAAAAAAGCTTAGAATATAAAGTATAAAGCACTCATACAAAATAATAATTTTTATTTTTTCAAAAGTGTCAGTAATTGCTGAAAAATGGAATTTTTCTCAGCTCTTAGCTGGTTTGCAACTTTTTGCTGCTCCAGCTGCTCTTTGCTTATATTGTTAGGATTCCATTTTTATTGCGATATTTCAGAGAAGATGCAGCAACAGCAACCGGGCTAGGCAGAAATAAATAAACACTCAAAAATGCAACTGCTGTTGCCATTTACCAAA
Organism: Oedothorax gibbosus; assembly: GCA_019343175.1. Lineage (NCBI taxonomy): Eukaryota > Metazoa > Arthropoda > Arachnida > Araneae > Linyphiidae > Oedothorax > Oedothorax gibbosus. The sequence goes on along the minus strand of CM033275.1, from coordinate 9,076,797 downwards.
ATACAAACTTGGAACGCTATATGAATTTTCTGATTGGTCACAACTAGCCACGCCCTCGCCAGAGTTTTCGACAAGATCACCATCGGAAGCGAGTTCCGCCATCGGGGAAAAATGACATCGTAGTAGCTCCAAAACCGGTTGTCGGAACTGAGGGTCGGAATGGGAACTTCTCGCCGGTGAAAACTTCTCACTGCGGTAACTTTCCGACCAGTACGTGGTAGAGCTCCAGGTTTTCTAAGGAAACACAAGTTATTCATAATATTTACACGTAACATTTAAAAACAGACATCTAAATCAAAGAATAAAAGCCAATGTCAATTAAAAAAGAAAACAAGGCATGATATGGGGGATGAGATAAAATGTGATGGATAGACGGGTTTAAAACGTTAAAATATTTAAGTCTGCTCAGTGTAAAAGCTGGACAATCTACTAGCATGTGGTGAACACTTAGCGGGACATCACACATGACACATATGGGCTGATCTTCTGCCAGCAGAAGATGCACATGTGTGAGTCTCGTGTGCACAATCAGGAGGCGTGCCAGCACTACCTCTTGCCTTCTGCTCGATGATGGAGAAAACGGCCAGGTTATTGATTGTGATATACTATGAAATTTGTTTTCAGTTTGAAGGTCCCATTCTTTTTGTCATACTATATTAATTAACTGTGCACAAGCCAGCCTGGCATCGGGCAAGTTGAGGGGGGCGCCGCTGCTTTGACTAGCAGCCTTTGCAGCGCGGTCCGCCTCCTCATTGCCCGGAATACCAACATGGCTCGGCACCCAGCAGAAACTAATTTTAAAACTATTGTGTTTGAGCTTGAAGAGAAGCTTAACAACTATTGAGATTAATGGGTGGGATTTGTAAGAAAGATTGCAGAGGGCATCAAGTACACTTTTTGAATCGGAATAGATTATCCATGATTTAAAGTTTTGATCTGCAATATGATGGAGGGCGAGATATATTGAATAAATTTCTGATGTAAAAACCGAGCATGAAGGATGAAGGGTTTCTGCTATAGTGGTGTCATTAAAAACTGCCGCAGATCCGACATGTGCATGAGACTTTAAACCGTCAGTAAATACAGGTTTAAAAGAAAAATTAAAAAAAACGGTGCTCATTGAAAATTTGTACAAAAGCCGGAGGGAGTCGGGAATTGATGACTTTTTAAAATTAATGATATTATGAATATGAACAGGTGATTCTTCCCAAGGTGAAAAGTTGTCGTTAAAATTAAAAACCCTAAAATCAACTAGATCAAGATTATCTATGAGCTCCTTGGTACGTATTGAAAATGTTGGAATGAATGATTTTTTATTCGAAAAGAACTGCTGGAATTTGGGGATATAAAGGGTGATTATGGTTACTTTTAATATTGAAGTAGGCAGCTAATGAAAGTTTTTCCCGACGATGTTGCAGAGATAGCTCCTGGCACAGAACATAAAGGCTTTGTACAGGAGATGTACGAAAAGCCCCAGAAGCCAACCTCAGACCCTGATGGTGAATGGTGTCTAGATATTTAAGTGCCGATTTTCTGGCAGAACCATGGGCAGCGACACCGTAATCGAGCTTGGATCTTATCAAAACACGGCAAATTCTCAACATGGATGTTGTATCAGCTCCATATGTTGTGTTAGAGAGCACTTTCAATATGTTCAGCGATTTATTGCACTTCTGCCGTAGATGTCTCGAGACAGAGTGGATCCGACATGAACTTGAAAAACACGGGTGTTAAGGAAATTCTGAAAGAAAACTGGTAAATTCCCACGAAAACCGAGATGGTATAGGTCTTTCAGAATTCCGTACCTCCATGTTCGATCATAAGCCTTCTCCATGTCAAAAAATATGGATACTAAATGCTGATTTCTAACAAAGGCTTCACGAATGGAGGTTTCCAGAAACAAGATGTTATCTATGGTGCTTCTATGGTGTCGGAAACCACTCTGAAACGGGGAGAAGGCCCCCATTTCTTCTAAACAATACACAAGACGGGCATTAACCATCCGCTCCATCAATTTGCACAAGCAACTGGTCAGGGCAATGGGACGGTAGTTACCAGCATCTTGAGGGTCATTTCCTGGCTTAGCAATAGGGATTACAATTGCTCTTTGCCAGGAAGTCGGGAAAACTTTCTCATTCCATATTCTATTGTAGAGTTTTAAAAGGGCTTGTAAGGAATTACTATTTAGGTGTTTCAACATTTCATTATGGATTTTATCATGACCAGGGGCTGATAAGTGGCATTTGTTTAAAGCGCACTGTAGCTCCCTTAGAGTGAAATTACAGTTGTACCCATTAGTGTGATAAGGTCTGAAATTTAATTTTTTAAGCTCCTCTCTCTGTTTAATAATTAAAAAGTCAGCATTGTAATTGTCACCATTGGAGACAGCTGCAAATGCTGCTCCAAGTTGATCTGCAATATCTGCTTGGGAAGTAATTAAAACACCATTATTTTTTAAGATAGATAGCGGCTGTGAGTCAGCGTAACGACCCGAAATTCTTTTAACTTTCTTCCATACAGTTTTTGATGTTACGTGACCCCGGATAGAATTGAGGTATTGCTGCCAAGATGACCTTTGGCTTTCGCGTCGTATCCTACGGGCCTGGGACCGAGCCCTCTTGAATTCAATAAGATTTGCTTCTGTAGGATAGCGACGGAAAATACCCCAAGCTCGCTTTTTTTGCCTTTCAGCTCGAGAACAGTCGTGGTTCCACCATGGTTTAGGAAATTTTGGAAGCTTGCCTTGGGTCATGGGAATGGCTAAGACAGCAGCACTCAAAATGGTTTCAGTAATGACATTAACAGCCGAGTCAATATCGCCTATTTCAACCATGTCATCCGTCAACTCAGCATGGGTCGTAAAGCGATCCCAATTCGCTTTATTAAATTTTTTGGTCTCTCATGTTGAGGTGGTGGGCTCCTCGATGTTAAAATGATTGGAAAGTGATCACTGTCATACAGGTCACTTCCAACCCCGAAATACCAGTCTAATGAGAGCGACGGCGAGCAAATGGCGAGATCAACAGCATGGAATGTCCTTGAAGGCAGATGAAACAGAGTAGGACTTCCTTTAATAAGCAGAAATAGATTTTGTCCGTGTATAAGCTGTTCGACTATTGATCCTTGGCTGTTATGTTCACCACTGCCCCACATTGGGTGGTGGCCATTAAAATCACCCATGAGAAAGAATGGGGCAGGCAGCTGCTTAACTTTATTTTCCAAATCTCCTATATAAACAACATGGTTTGGTGGTAAATATATGCAACAGATGGTAACGAGGTGGGAAAGTTGAATCTGTATTGCAATGGCTTGGAGATTAGTATTAGTTTAAAATACTGGTGGGCAATCGGTTAGAATACACGATTGCAACTCCACCACAAGCCCTTCCACCGTCTGAGTAGTCTTTTCTTAAAATTTCACAAGATGTTAATTTTGTGATATCGCCTGGTTTTAAGAATGTTTCCTGCAGGCAGACTACATCAGGTGCATATTTATCCATGATTGCCTTGACACCATATTTATTGTGTCGGAAACCACGACAATTCCACGAGACTATTCGGGTCATTTAGGGAAGTTTATCGGTGGGTGTTTCGTCACCGATTTTTCTCGAGGCATCAGATGTTGTGGTGCCTCGAGTCCCGCCTCAACATCCATTTCTGGAGAATCGGAGGAGTCAGAGCTATCAAGATTTTTTGTATTTAAGGATCTGCTTCTAGTTTTGTTTTTTGGGAGACCTTTCTAATCGTTTGACTAATACTGGAGATTTGCTAATTTTTGGGGGTTTCTGTATGCCTGATTTTACTGTGGTATCACGTGTTTGTGAGTTGGAGGATGAAGTATTGTTTTTCGAAACAGAAGCTATTGTTGCTATTGTGCTTGTGGATTTAGCATCTTGCAAGTATTGTTCCCTAAACATATTGCACTGGATAGCTATTGAGGCTGTTGTAACTTTAGTGGAAGATGCGTATGATACATTAGGCTTAGGCAGGGTTATTGTTACTTGTTTGCGAGCTTCCTGATAAGATAAATTTTTAGTTACTTTAATGTGTTGAATTTCTTTCTCTTCTTTCCACGTAGGACAACCTCTAAAGTTGGCAGTGTGGTCGCCTTCGCAGTTTAAGCATTTGGGTGGAAGTTGGCAAGAAGCGAAAGAATGGCCTTTAGCTGAACAGTTGGAGCAATATTCTTCTTGGGATCTGCAAGTTGCTTTGATGTGGCCGTACCTTTGGCAATGGAAGCAGCGCAAAGGATTTGGGATATATGGACGGACGGGACAGTTGAGATAGCCTGCTATTATATGTTTTGGTAAGTTAGGTGTTCCAAAAGTCAAAATTACATGCTGGGTGTTCATGATTTCATCTCCTTTTTTGATGGTTATTCTTCTTACTTGAGTAATATTTTGATGTCTAAGTCCTTCAAGTATTTCTTGCTCAGAAATATTGAGCAGATCTCTTTCAGAGATGACACCACGGCATGAGTTTAAAGAGTTATGGGGTGTGACAGTAATCGGTATGTTACATAGCAGTTTAGAGTTTATGAATGATCTTGATTGTATGTAAGAGTTAGTTTCAATAAGCAAGTCTCCAGATTTTAATTTTTTGACCGATTTGGGGTTTCCTCCAATTCCTAAAAGTCCTTTCTGTACAGCGAACGGTGAAACTTTTGATAGCTGTTAGGTAGCTGAGCTTATCGCAAGAAATTTGGGGTATAACGTGTTTATGTCGGGTATATGTTTCGTCTTTTCAGATTCTGGTGTTATTTTTGGCGGACTTAACCCCCCGCCTGGGCTTGGATTGAGAGTCATGATTTAATAAATAGGGAGTTCATCCCCGTAGTCCACAGGTAGCTCCGGATACCCTTTCTCACCCACCTACTGCAACTACGCCGGAGTGGCCGGGATACGGCAGGGGCTTACCGGCTCTGGGCAACTTAAAATAATAAGGGTGCGAACTTTCGCAAATAAAATGCATAAGCCCAGCCTTCGGCAGGGTCCCTAGGCAGTACTACGGAGACATAGCGTTACGGGTTCGGGGTGTGGATCCGCACTGGGCACCCCTAGCCGCAAAACTAACCTTTTTCCGGAGCGAAATACTTAATGGCAGTGGTGTCCAACACGTCAGAAACCAAAGTATCGGACAGCAGTGCCATTAGGCGAGCCGATTGCCAGGGGCGGGATCCCCCCTGGCGCCCGTCAACCAGTGAAGCATGGACCAAAGGGCACGCAACAGTGGCCTCAGGAAACTAACACCTGTTCTATGGGAGGCCACTGCAGGAACCCCAGGACTCCACTTTCCCCCGGTTCAGTCGGTCGCAGCACACGGCAAACGTGCTGGTCAGAAATGTCTGACAACAGTAAAATAAAGAAATAAAATTATACAAGGGTCTAAATTATATCTGGTCACTTGGTATACGGAGAAAATTAACAAGATAATTTAACTAGCATTGATAAGAAAAATTTTTGCAAAAATTTTCATAAAGAAAAGGCTGACAGCCAAGCAAAAAAACAATAAACCTGCCAAAATAAAAATAGGGAAATCAAGAAAAAATGAGGTTTTAGGATCTGGAACTAAACTTTTAAGCAAATAAAATAGCCAGAATCAACACAAAACCGGACCTTTGCAAGGAGGAAAGAAAGAAGAATGCAAAAGCCCAGCTAGGGAACCTCGGGGTCGCCACTCCCGTGCTCACAAGAGTGAGCTTCCTCAGAAGCTAGGGACTCGGGATGCCCACCTACCCACCGAAGTGGGCCCTGAGGGATTGGGCTCTATCCTGATGTGAGCAAGGCATTTGATAAAGTGTATGTACCGGGTCTCATACACAAACTCATTCATTATGGCATTCCATCGCACCTTATTCCACTCATTCGCTCCTACCTCACCAACAGACAGTTTGTGGCCCAGGTTAAAACTTCCTACTCCACGCCCAGGAATGTTATGGCTGGGACGCCTCAAGGTTCTGTCCTGGGACCTACCCTCTTCATTCTGTACATTAACGATATCCCCATTAGACCTCCCAACATGCTGGCACTCTTTGCTGATGACACAGCTGTCCTTGCGAGAGGCAGATCGCACAAACACATCATCAGGCACCTCCAGGAGCACATTCATGAACTTGAGACCTGGCTCAGTCGCTGGCGCATCAAAATTAATGTGGACAAGAGTGCTGCCATCATGTTCACAAGGAAAAGGAGCCCCATTCCATCCAAGCTCAAAATGTATGGTACGGACATTGAGTGGTCTAAGACCACCAAATATCTAGGGGTCATCCTGGACTCTAGACTAACCTGGAAAGCGCACCTTGATTATATCGCTACCAAGTTCCGAAATACCTGCATCTCCCTTAAACATCTCTTGGGTCGCAACTCTGTCCTTAATCTTCCTAACAAGCTTCTGATCTATAAAGTTATTATCAGACCTGCCATCACATATGCAGCCCCTGTGTATGTTGGGGCCTGCAAGACCACCATTGATAGATTTGAAAGGCTTCAAAGCACCACATTAAGGTACAGAGCTGTCAATGCTAACAGGTATATGCGAAATGCTGACATCCTTGAGGCTCTCAACATCCCCAGCCTGAAACATTATATTGCAAAAAATGCCACGAAATTCTTCGCTGGCTTAGACTCCATTGAAAATTCTGAGATAGAAAGACTTGCTTTCGATGACTACGACTACACTAATGTCAGAAATATTCATCGACCAAGAGCCACTCTCGGCTTGGGCACTTGACATTTCTCTCTGTATATACTGGCTTGACATGCTTGCGCCTCGCTTGCTTTATTTTTGTCCTGTCTTGTCCCATCTTTGTCTTCTAAAATTTTGTATTTATTTGTTCTAAAAATTATAAAAAATTGAAATAATAAAAGAAAAATTAAAAATGTGTTTGGTCATGTATCATGTCCTGACGTGGCCTTAAGCCAAATTTCTCTGTTTCCTTTTATGATCCTTGCATTATCATGTAGTTATTTTTCGATGTTTCTTTGTTGTCCTATCTGTCTTTCCCATATCATGGCAGACAACTTCTCATCTGGCCATCAAACTTTTCATATCAGAGGTAGAGTGCCCATCGGGCACAGACCCTCTATTTAGCTAATGGACCTAATGTTCTTACTCTTCTCTTTCTTGAAGGCACCACGGCAGCTCGCAATGCGTTGTGAAACCAAAATGCGTAAAATGTGGCCAAAACCACGAATCGAAATCTTGTAAAAATAACGCCGGACACTGCACCTACATGTGCAAACTGCAACGGAACTCACCCCGCCTCATATCAAGGATGCAGGATGTTCCCTAAATATCGACCAAGCAACAGGTTTAATAACCCTGCTCACATTAAAAACAACTACGAGTACGGCGTACCAGAAAAAAACCCGAGAAATTTTAATTGGAGCCGTCCTAACAACACAACAAAATATCAAAATCAAACATCAGCAGTTCCAGCAGCAGCAGCTGTTCCGAGCACTTCACAATCTGAGCCCAACAACAGCAGCGCCCCCAGCAGAATTTCTGGACCAATAGAAATCACCAAGCTCCGCTCTATGAAGAGCAGAAAACTATCGCCGAGCTTCTAAAAGTCGTCGCCGAATTAACCAAACAAATACAAAACATGCAAAACACGATTAATGAATTAAGCCAGAAAATCAACAATATTGTTAACTAGGCTACAAGACCTTAAAATTACTTCCTGGAACGCCAACGGACTTTCCGGCAAAATCGGCGAGCTCAGAGAATTCGCCGCCAGACATTATTTGCATTCAAGAAACCAGATTACACGATAACAACAAAGTTTTTATCCCTAATATGACATGCCACCGAAATAACCGTGTGGTTTCCACTAATCTTAACAATATCCCTCACACTAAACATGGGACCGCTGTTTTTATCAATAGCTCCATCCCCCATGCCTTCATTCCCTCTCCTAACTTTCTCTTTATCGAAGCAACAATTGTCCACATCCAGCCGCTAGATCTCCCTAATTTTACCGTTGCTTCTATTTATATTAAAAATTCCCCCGACCATAACCTCATTAATGATCTTAAAACCCTTAGTAATATTGCCAACTCTATCATCATCTTTGGCGATTTCAACGCCAAGCACCCCGACTGGAGCGCCGACACCCCAAACCAAGCTGGTATTTATATCAAAGATTTCGCTCTCAATAATTTCTTTCCTTCTCCGACAAGAATCGGCTGGAATTCTATTTTTACAATCGACTTTGCTCTCATCCGCGACTTTGGCGCCCCCTATGATATTAATTCCATCCCCGATCTAAGCTCTGATCATAATCCTGTCATTCTTGAATTCTTTCTTAATTTTAATATTCCTAAACAAACCACCTTTCAAACTAACTGGGAAAATTTCACTAACTCTCTAAATGATGCCCCTAACTTTTTTTCTAACATTAATACTCCCGACGATCTTGATGCGGCTATCAATAACTTAAATGATGCCATGTCCACTGCGCATAACTCTTCCTCTACCATCAAAGACGTCATTAATAATATCTACACGCCGTCTGAAATCAAAGAGCTCATTAAACGGAAAAATAATTCTAAACGCGAGTGGCAGCGAACTAGAAATCCTCTCATCAAAAGGAATATCAAATCCCTCATCCAGTCTGACTGGCACTCTTATCTAACTTCACTTAATCCCGAAGACGGCTCCATCTACAGAGCAGCTAAAAGATGTAAATCAAATTTTTCTCCAATCCCCAACTTAAAAATAACGGCAACTCCTACACCTCAGACATCGAGAAAGCCGAAGCCATTGCCGACGTCTATGAAGAGCAATTTTCAAACAATCCAACCCAAATTCCAAATTTCAATTCTGACGTCACTAATAAAGTGGACGTTTTTTTGGCCACGCCCAACATCCCTAATTTAGACCCCACTGACAGCCAAGAAATTATTAATGGTACCATTCGAGATCGCGCGCCTGACTAGTGCGGACGCGTTTTTCGAAGCTCCTATTGAGTGATTTTGAGACTTAGTGTCGATTGTATTTTACGCGCGTATACGCTACGCTGCTGCCCTGTGATATTTTCACTGCTGATTTGTATTGCAATCAAGTTTCAAATTTTGTCGGCGGCCTAGTTCTCTAGCTGCCGGGCGATTGGCTTGCAATTTGTATTGCCGTGTCGTTCAACTGAAACGTGGTTTGCTTAGGCTTTCCATACGCTTTTGTTCGACCGAGCTTTACCTGACCGGACTAGATCTTTCCTTGCGGAATTTTCTATCGTCTTCGTTAAGGACCCAGTCAAATACTTTTGGGACTCCCGCGATTTTTAAAAAAATTTACTTGGTCTACTTTTGTGTTGTTTACTTGGGTCACATATCCCTAATTGGTTTGGGTCAATTATCCCTTGTTGCACTTTTTTTTGTTTAATCCCAAAACAAAGTCATTTGCGAATAATTACATTAGTACTATTATGCATGTAACTGTAGCTAATAGCATGGACTAAACAAATAACTAATTGAAAAAAAATCTTTCTTTTAAACCAAAAAATGTAGACCGAAAAACCTTACGGCCTCAAAAATTTACTTTCAGTGCATGAAAACGTATTTCTTCGCATAACTTAACAAATACGCAACGATTCAGCTCGTTTTTTTTCACCATGTGATCAACTGGCTGAAAGGAAAAAAGTGATGCCACTTTCAACTCACAAAACTTTTCCATTGCTGAGAAAAAGGCATTGGGTCATGTATCCTTAGGGGTCAAATGTCCCTAGTTCCCCCTATTATTATTTGTTAAAAGATGAAGTAGTCAAAGCAACTTCTTTACAAAATGTTTTTTAAAAAAAAGTATATATTTTTTAAACTCCTGAAGTAATAACTCGCAGCATATCTCTCTGTTATAAGCTGAAGTACTTTTGAGTCATGATATATTTGATGTACGCTCTAGTTGCTCTACACACTAACTTTTTTTGCTGTCACCGAATGAAACACAGATTTTACTGTTACTGGCTATGAGTATTAAACCTGTTGATTCCCTGGATCCTACACTCTTACCGATTGGCACCTATTACTCCTACTAGCCACTATTTATTATTATTATAATAGATTTGTTTGGTGAGCTCTCTGCGTAAAGATTTTAATATTGTTGTGGCCAAATCTCCACAATATATCTGATTTTTATGTGAATTAAGGCCAAAAGCTATTTTTTAATAAATTAGGAAATTTAGCTGATACATATCTGTCAACTGGGGTAGCCAAAATAAAATATTTTGTTTTACGCATGTCTGACCACAAATATTATACTTTAATCCTTATTGGTACTATATTTATTAAATTGGTATATGTGATATATAAAAATAACAAAGTTGTATTCCTTCAATAGCTGTTCTTACATATAGGCATTCAGTCGCTTTCTAACACAGAGCTATTAAATAGCAACACAACAATGCCTAAAAGTTTTCAATTTTTGTAATCATGACGTACTTTTATTCTAAGCTTTTAATTAAATTACTAATCTATGTATTTTTTTTATAGGTGAGCCATTCTCAAAGCCTGTCTGATAAACCTGTTCAGCCTTGGGTGATAGCTACAGTGGATGGTGTAATCGAATCTGCCCATTGTACATGTATGGCTGGACTCGGGGAGTCATGTACGCATGTGGGAGCTTTTCTTTTTTATATGCAGAACCTTACTCTGAACCGTGAAGAGTTGTCAGTTACTTCTGTACCTGTATATTGGTCTCAACCCAACCAGGAAGACAGTGGAGTATTTAGAAATTCAGAATATTGACTTTTCAACTCCCCATGCCAAAATTGAATCTTATTCAAAAACAGCTGCTAAACCTTTGCAAGATATGCCTGAAATGAGCGATACGGAATTTCATGCTATGCGTAGTACATTGCATGATTCTGGAAGTGGTAGTGCAATATTGAATATTGTGCCACCGTTTAATTGCTCTTCTAATGTCGCAGATAAATTGTCTTAAAGAAGTTTGTTTATCGACAGCTATTTAAGCAAGTCCTTGCAAGAATTGCAGGAAATTGCTAAAGAGTCATTCTTCCAAGTTACAACAAAGGACATCGAGCTTAAAACAAAAGCTCAAGCCAAGAGTAAATTGTGGTACAAATAACCGAGCTGGCCGCATTACAACATCGAATTCGAAGGCAGCTGGTATCACAAAGCTGGATGCCCCATCCATAACGACAATAAAACGCATTTGCTATCCAGAGAAGTCTCTTTTTCACAGCAAGGCGACTTCGTGGGGATGCAATCATGAAAAAGATGCAAAGTCCCAGTATGCTGTGCAACAATCAAAGACGCATGATAACTTTGAGTTGTCAAATGCAGGTTTGATAATCAACGAGAAATATCCATTTCTTGGTTCCTCTCCAGATGGACTTGTTTCTTGTGCGTGTTGTGGACTGGGATGTATTGAAGTAAAATGCCCCTATTGTCTACGGGACTCGGAGATAACAAAATCATTGAAGCATGCGTGTTTAGAAGTTAGAGAAGGGGAGCTAAAATTGAGTAAAAAAACATGCATACTTTTATCAAATTCAAGCTCAAATAATTGTGACACAACGATTGTACTGCGACTAAAAAAGGATTGCATATCGAGAGAATTTATCCTGATCTTCCGTTTTGGGAAGTAAAAAGTGCAAGGGCCGAGTTATTTTTTTAAATCGGTTATTTTGCCAAAAATGGTAGGCAAAGTATTTACAAAACCAAATTATGAAAATGGCCTCCCACGAAATATAGGTCCTGCAGCAGATACTGTAACACGACCGCATATAATTCATTTGCACCATAATGCTTAATAAGTTACTTTTATTAATTCTTTAGATTGCATGTTTTTTCTTATATAACTTGTACATAAATTTCATCTCTAGTTGTTTCGTTTTTTTAACTCAATGAATGTTTCTCCAAAAAATATAAATTCTAAGATAATTGTGAATAAAATATTCATTAAATTCTAGTAAATAAAGTTGTCTAATTATTTTCATATTTTTTTGTTTTCTTTTCAGTGTTATTTAAATTTGAAAAAAACTGAGAAAAGTAGGACTTCAATTTAATTATATTATGAAAATGGCGTTATTAGCTGGTTTTTTTAAAAGTAAATATAGGTAGTCTATACTTATTCAACAGTTTTTCAGGTAGCAAAAGTATTTAAAATAGAAAAAGGCAAAAAGTACATTTAGAGCTTACTATTTAAATTAACTTTAATGTAGGCCTATGTTAAAATACCCATATTCCCCATAAAGTTTCTCAAAAGAAAATAGCTGTTAAACATAAACACTTTAAGAAGTTGTCAGTTACTAAATTGGAATATTTATTCTGTTTTACGTATGTATTAGATATTTCTTGAAACATTTTTTTAATCCTATAACTTTTAATTGGTTACAATACTTTGAGAAAAGTAAATAGCCAGTTTTCACACATTACATCAGATATCCCATGCTATGTAACTCAGTTTTCAAATAATAGAACGAGATAAATATTATATACTTTAATGGGAAAAAATAAACTAAAAATTGGCCCATTTTACCATCATGTATGTGACAACCACTCTAAAAGATATGGATAAATTGTCATTAAATGTAAGTACAGTTGAAGAAAAAAAGACAACCCCATATTTTTAAACCATTTAAATTGTTTGAAAATTTGGTTTTTTGTGTGTTCCTACAACTGAACTGTATTTTATGAGAATTTGTCCATATCTTTTAAAGAGATTGTCACATGCTTAACAGTAGAATGGGCCAAATCATGCATTTTTCAAGAAACTGGCATTATAGATAATAAAAACTGCAGATGGTCTAGAAAAATGTATGGAAATTATGTACACACATAAAAAGTAAATAGGGTTTAAGTACGAAACATAATCTAATCGAATGGCACTATTTATGGACACATATTAGTTAGACAGCAACAGACATATACAATTTGATCTACAGTTGAAGGCGCATCTTTAGTTAAATAGGCATAATATTGTGCAGAATGCGATATTTCTGTCGTAGTACCCCAATCACTCTTTCCACATGAATTCGGACATGTGCTAATGCTCTAGTGTTCTCTATATCTAAAGGAGATGGTTGTTTTTTGCCTTTGGTAAATGCGGCACAGCTCCACTTCATCCTTCACGTTGAATCCCCTGTCTGCCGAAATCAAATCACCAGGAATCAGCTTTTCTAAAATCCCACAGTTCTGCACAATATATTTATCACTAGCTCTACCTCCCCACCCAGAGGACAGGTAAGTTATTACACCTTGTGGAGATACACCAATAAGATACTTTATTGTGTTGTGGTGTTTGTAATTTGAGAAGGTTTGTGCAGCAGCAAGGACATTTGGTGGTTTCTGTATAAAGATCTCGAAGCAATCAATAATAACAGTTACTTTATGGGCAAATGCCTCTGTGAATAAAGCTGGCATTTTCGATGTCAAAGCTTCTCGATCTGGCTACATAAGAAATTTGCAGCAAATATGTTGACGGAATTAACCACGTCGTAGGATTAGCCGCCAATTTGACACAGAACGTCACAACAAACGTAGCTGAGAGGTAAGAAGAAAAAAACTGTGATAAACAACCTCAACAATTAACATCGGGGTATGACATAATAATTTATTTTTGTTTTAGCTACATGAATGTAGTGGCGAAATTCAACGGGGGAATAACTCGTTCCGTGGCAGCTATAAGGCAAGGTGCATAGGAGCAGGGCTGCAGAAATTCTCCGGACAAAGGTGGCATCTCAGCTCACTGAAGGCCTTGACAGGACATAGCCCGAGCCTTACTTTGAAGAAGGTAGTGGGGCGGCGGCATAAGAAAAATCTGAAGCCCAGAAAACTCAAATATCGCAAAAAGAATCAAGCTACTGTAGACAAATGTTACGCCCCAGAAGCTACAGTTGAAGCAGAACCCGACATACCAGAGGAAGACCTCGTACAAAAAATGAAAGATATCTTGGAGGAGCTCCGAAGAAGCTGCCCCACAGCTAAACAAATTCGATAAATCGAAAGGAAAACTGTGGGGCAGAGCGAAAATCTGGCATGGAAGGAAGAGAGACTACAGCGGCTAACAGCCTCAGTATTTGGTCGGGTAGTCCGAATGCGGAAAATAACAAAATGCCACAATGCTGTCAAAGATATCCTATTCCCTTCCGATATAACAACATCGTCTATCCTATACGGAAGAAACAACGAATCACGAGTCAAGGACGAGTATTCGCGCCTCGTAGGAAAACCTGTGACAGATTGCGGGTAGTTTGTGTATCAAGAACTGCCTTTCCTTGGAGCAAATCCGGATGGGATTTGTGAGAATAAAATCCTCGAAATTAAATGTCTGCCCTCCGTACAGAAAGATCTAAAAGAGGCTGCAGCAGAAAAACATTTGTTTGCAGGTCTGCGACGGCAAGCTGATGTTGAGAAGAAGCTACAAATATTACTATCAAGTTCAAGGGCAACTCAACATCAGCGGCTACAATAAGTGCGATTTTATTGTATCAACGGGAACCGGTGAACTGTTTATTGAAGAAATCGCCAAAGACACTATCTTATGGGAAAACATCATGATTCCAAACAAAATCTATTCTGCCTGAAATAGCTGACAGCAGGATAAGAAGAGGTTTGATGTGCCGCGAGCCAACAGAAGTAAAAGGAATTGATTTCTAGCAATGCTTTTTATAAAAAGCAATGCTAGAAATCAATTTCTTTCATTTCTGTTAATTTGGATACAAAATAATATGGATGCAACAATATTTAATATAATTTTATATTTTTGTATCCATATTAATTTGGGGATATTTAATATTTTTTATTATGTTTTAATTGTTTTTTGGGGGTGTAGGGACTGGGGGGAGGGGAGGGATGAAACACTCAAAGGAAGCGTCCGATATCCTTCACAACGCCTGAGAATTGTTTGTTGAGGGCTCTGTCACTCGTGTTTCGGTAACAGGGTGTCAAAACCTTGGCTAATGTCCTTCAGAAAATTAGAATATATGCTATTTTCTTTATGTTTCATATTTGTATGTGTGTAAATAACGGTTTTCTTTCCAGATATGTCCAAAAAAGAAATTTTGTGTATTTATTAATTTCTTCATATTTTTATTTAATTTCTGCATATAAACTATTGAATTTTATTGTATTTTCTTAATAATTTCGAAACTTTTATTGGAAAATCTATAAGATTTTAAGTAATGTTATAATTCGCCCTAGATTTATAGAGGATTTGAAACACCAGTTTTTTTATATTCAGATATTTTTTTTTAAATTTTAAATAAACTGTGGAATACGGCCTTGCAATTTGTATTTTTAGAATCCGAAATTTAAAAAAAAAAAAATATTTAAAAATTGTCTTAATTTACTTCATTGACGGTAATAGCTCTTATTCTAATATAATTTTTTTTGTTACGAATCTTTAAAAATATTAATAAAAATTAATTAGTAGCCACAAATATTAGTCATGCAATCCATTTAAATAAGATATATGTTGGATCTTACAATTGCATTTGTACTAGAATTTGATGCAGAAATAATTTTGAACACAAAAACAAAATCTTTACAACTGAAAATAATATCAAATAACCATATGGTGCAGACCTTCCTCTGATGCTATCCACCCAAAGTGGCCCACTCAAATAGAAGCCGTTGCCCCTGGTCGTCTTCCACAGACCTGGCACGCGGCATATGCTTGCAAGTGTAGCATAAGTTCATACTGAAATCGTATAGAATGTGATAGTCACTTTGAGAGGTTTCAAGAGAAGGGTTTTGTTTTAGTTAATTGTCAATTTTGTTCAGGTATTTCTATTGATTAAGTTTTTTTATGATTTAATTAAATATTTAAAAATGGCATGCGCAATAGCCACTTGCGGAAACTATTTTAAAAAAACTAAGCAGAGAGGATTGATCTATCATGCTTTTCCAAAGGAACCCAATGCAGCAAAGGAATGGCTTCAATGTTGTAAACGAGATGATGTTGTAAATATTACTTTTGCTCGAATCTGCAGTAGCCACTTCACAGATGACAATTATGAAGACGATATGAAAAACAGACTACTTGGATTGCCGCAAAAAATATTTTAAAGAAAAATGCTGTGCCTTCTCTATTTTTGCCAACATCAAAAACATAAATTGCGACATCAATGATTCAAAAAATTTAAGAGAATCTAGAAAACGAAAAAGAAGTACATTGCAAAGAGCCTTCAAAAGACTATATGAATTAAGTCCAAAAAAGAAACGCCAAGAAGACGTATCTAACGATGAAATATTGGAAAATCAAACGTGTTCTTCTTGTCCACTGTTACTCAAGAAAGTTAAATCTCTTGAAGATGAATTGAAAAAGCTAAAATCTCAAAAATCCAATTTGTCAAAACAGAAACAAAGAAAAAAACAACAAAGAAACCATAGGTTAGTAGCTGAAAATAGGTTTTTAAAAAAAGAAATAGCTGCATTAAAAGAAAAATATAAAAAGATGATTGTTAAGGAAACTAGTCTCAAAAAGGTATTAACGAATACTCAGATTAATGCTATTACATCAAAAAACCACAAAATTTACTGGACGGCATTAAAATTTTTGTTTAAATATACTACAGTAGTAAAAAAATAAGTCTAAACTTTATTGCAGGAAAAAACCAAAATTATAAAGCTACAGTTAACTGCGATAGTATGAAGAGATTAATCATGCCAAATATTTATATTTGCAAGAATTTTTGTGATGTCTTTGTTCTGTCCTAGATGTATTTATATAAAAAAAATATTTATTTATGTTTATATCTATGCTTATTGATTAAAAATTTATTAGTATTGTAAATATGTTTAGGATTAAATAAAATCTTCATTAGAGAGAGGTTTGAATGATTCAGATGATATATCTAATATAGATTAGTAAAACGAGCTTAATTTGTGTCCATTTCCCATATTATCGCATTGCAAGGGGAAAGAGAGTGTTAACATGGTGACGTCACGGCCCCTCCGCGAAAATGAGCGCTTTTCGACCTTGGTGAACCAGCCCTTATTCCTACTTTCTATGGCCCTGCTCCCAGATGCTCTTCCCCCCTCCTATCAGTAAAAGAAGTCAAGTGAAGAACTCAGTCACGGAATCGGAGGGCGTTTGATGGCCCTTAATGACCAATGTTTAAAAAGCAACTCACTTTTTATTTTTTATTGTTATGAATTAAATTAATAAAATAAATTGTAAGCAGTGTCAGTGAATATTCCATTAATTTCCTTAATTTTATTTAAGTAAGAGAGCTTACTTTTTTTAATATAGAGAGATAAATAATTTGTTTTTAGGATGTTTTGAAGACAGCCAGTTTGAATCGAATAGAGCTGATGGCAGGAGAAAACTCAAACCAAATGCCATACCAACAATATTTGATGTTCCTAACCCGCCCAAATTACTAGAGTGTCAGAGAATTAAGGGCATTGGAATGCCAAAAGACAAGGTAAGGAATTGTTCTTAAATTCACAGTGACAACAAAACTGAGAAATATTTGAGAAAATAATTATTCTTAAATTGTCAGAAAATTTCAGAAATGCAAAGTGTTGGTATGGGAATACCCCTAAAATAAAGTAGTTTTTTGTTGTTGTAATGGTATGTATTTCAATATTTAACACTGTATTTTCATATCTATGCAAGTAAAAAAAAACTAGTTTAATGTAGGATAATTTAAAAAAAAAAACATTTTTCAGGCTCAATTTTCCATATTTATACTATTGCAAAAATGAGAAATCAGGGAATTTTAATTTGTCAAGAATATATCCAAAAACTTATTTTTCTAATTTTTTTAACCACCCTGTAAAATTTGTCTGTGTTCAACCTCCAAAGTTAAGACTACTCATTTCAAAGGACTATATGATACCACAGTAACAATTTTTTTTTTGACTCTCTACCACAAATTTGAAGATCTATCAATTTATGTTGTAGATTTTTTCAAAGAACCTAATTACGATAAATTTATTATCAATCCAAAAGAATCTTGTGTCATAGATATGGGAACCTAGATTCCTTGAATTAAATTTTTTTAAAAACTGCACTATTTTGCTACTAGTACTTACACCTTGAGAATTTCTAGGTGGTTCTTTGAAGCAATTATAATAAAATTAGTGTGTCTCGAATTCCTCTTTAGATATTATTCTAGGGTTTGGCATTAGTTTTGAGTTGTTTTTATCCAAAAAGTACTTCTTTATTAATGTGGCTACTACTCTATTTTTTTTTAAACTAAATGGGATACTCAAGGCCCTTCAACTTCCTCAGAACAGATTTGATAAATCAATCGGAATTTCTTCAAGGAAGGAGTTCAGTTGTCACTTATCAGGTAATAAGTTATAAGAGAATTCCACCAAGAGGGTAGTCAATAGTTTTTACCGCCCACGGTAAACCCTGGTCTGTCTACTGAATCTAGAAATAAAATAAAATGACTTAATAAGCTTTGTCAAACTATAACGCCCACGTGGGGGAGGGAACAAAAAGCGTGAGCTTGACAAGGGACCCTCTAGCCAGACAGTGGTACAATTACAATCTTCAGAATTCAAAGATTAGGATGTAAACAAAAAAAAAGAGAATGGATGTATACTTTTACTATTTTTTAATTAATTACAAGGAATTTAAAAAACTTTAAACAAAATTTTTCTTTGTAAAAATGTATTGGATACAGTACTCTGCATTACTTAAAATGTGGCAGGACGACTTTGAAATTAAGGGGGACACGGGCCCGCTGGTCTCCAAAGCAAAGTGCATCAGTGTTAATCCAATTGAGAAAAAAATATTTTCTCTGCCATATTTCTCCGGCTGTATTGAATATTTTTACTAACATTTTTTTATGTGATAAATGTAGCTGACTTACAGGTCCCAACAGTCCCACTTTTTGAAATTGGTTCGAATACTTTTAAAAAATCTCAATAAATAATTTTACAAAAAGTATTCGAAACAATTTTAAAAAGTGGGATTACAGAAACCTATAAGTTATCTACATTTATTATTTAAAAAAATCTGTAAAAATATTCAACACAGCCGGAGAAATGTGGCAGAGAAAATAGTTTTTTTTTCCCTATTGGATTAACACTGAGGCACTTGAAATGGAGACCTGTGGTCCAGCGCGCCCATTCCCCCTTAAAGCAAATTCTTAATTCTAGACTATTGCTAATATGCTAATCAAAAATACAATTATGGAATTTCTAAATAAATTTACTGGCAAAGTAAAAATCTGTAAATTTTCAGGTTTTTCCGGTATTTACCAATTTTTCCTGCTGGGATGGGAAAAATTAGTTTTGACGGGGTAAAACCAAACCCTACTTTCCTTTGAATAATATTATTGAAACAAAAACATTTTTTTGCATATTTTGAAAAGTATTTGAATAGATATTTTTCTAATTGTGTGAAACAGTTTCATGCGATAATAACTGTTATAATCCAACTGTTTGTAACTTGTTGGCCATTGTTAGAAATGAAATTTTGTTAAATTTTTAGATTAAAAACAAACTGGTGTTTCAATGATTGCAGCTTATTTTACTTGGTTGAGGTTTTAACTTGTATACTCTCTAAAGAATTGGTGTTTCAATATACTTACATTTTTTTCATTCATTACAGGATTCAGATGCTCTGAACAAACGAATAAGAGAATTAGAAGCAATGTGTGCAGCTTCAAACATGGGAGCTCTGAAAGCTAAACAGCCATATGAGACTTTGCGCGATAAATTGAAAAAAAAATTGTCAAAAAATCAAGTTGACAACTTGTTAAAAGAAAATAGTTCCAGGCCAAGTTGGGAAGATGCAGCTCTTGTTAAGGGGTTAAAATTACGGTTTTCCCTTTCCAAGCATGGATACAATTACCTTCTACAGATTGGGTATCCTGCACCATCCTATAGCACTCTCAATAAAAGAAAAGGAATTGAGGTGCCATTTGAAATTTTGTGGGATTTCATTGAGTTAATGAAAGTGAAGGGTGAATCTATGGACCTTCATGTAGTAAAGACTGTATATTAAGCGTCGATGAAATGATCATTTCTTCTGACAAAGACTATGATCCCAATCGGAAAATGTCTTTGTCGGAAACAGCACCCTGGGGCCCGCTAAAGAAGGAACACACTATACCGTGCTCCTTCTGTGCCTACCTGAAATTGCATTGACCACTGCTTGGTGGTTTAAATTCATCTGCCAGTGGTTTGCTAAAAATATCAGTTCTTAATGATGTTATTAGTGTTTTAAAACATTACGAATTTCAGGAGGTTGGAAACACCTTAACACAGGAGTAATACTTTGTACAACAGTTATTATCCAACTTTCAGAAATGTTTGAATCGAGGATACGACTTCTTAACGGAAGAACAACGCAAGATGCCTTAGATCTATGGACCTTCATGTAGTAAAGACTGTATATTAAGCGTCGATGAAATGATCATTTCTTCTGACAAAGACTATGATCCCAATCGGAAAATGTCTTTGTCGGAAACAGCACCCTGGGGCCCGCTAAAGAAGGAACACACTATACCGTGCTCCTTCTGTGCCTACCTGAAATTGCATTGACCACTGCTTGGTGGTTTAAATTCATCTGCCAGTGGTTTGCTAAAAATATCATTTCTTAATGATGTTATTAGTGTTTTAAAACATTACGAATTTCAGGAGGTTGGAAACACCTTAACACAGGAGTAATACTTTGTACAACAGTTATTATCCAACTTTCATAAAATTGTTTGAATCGAGGATACGACTTCTTAACCGGAAGAACAACGCAAGATGCCTTAGATCTATGGACCTTCATGTAGTAAAGACTGTATATTAAGCGTCGATGAAATGATCATTTCTTCTGACAAAGACTATGATCCCAATCGGAAAATGTCTTTGTCGGAAACAGCACCCTGGGGCCCGCTAAAGAAGGAACACACTATACCGTGCTCCTTCTGTGCCTACCTGAAATTGCATTGACCACTGCTTGGTGGTTTAAATTCATCTGCCAGTGGTTTGCTAAAAATATCATTTCTTAATGATGTTATTAGTGTTTTAAAACATTACGAATTTCAGGAGGTTGGAAACACCTTAACACAGGAGTAATACTTTGTACAACAGTTATTATCCAACTTTCAGAAAATTGTTTGAATCGAGGATACGACTTCTTAACCGGAAGAACAACGCAAGATGCCTTAGAAAATGTCTTTTCCCAGATACGCAGGAAAGCCGGCAGCAAGCCAACAGCCCTTCAATCCTCTAAGGCCCTGAAGATGATTTGTGTTTTGCAATATTTGAGTGATATCAAAATATCAAACTATTCGAATGATACTGATAGACACCTTTTGACCTTCTCAAAATTTATTACAGCAAAATTTCTAACAGTCAAGGACAGGAATCTCTCCTTAAGATGCCCTTAAACTGGGAACAACTTAAAATTTCTACTTAAGAACAGAATGACATTTATTAGATTGCAGGTGCAGCAGTAAATGCCCTCAAGAGTCGTAAATTGTGGGACACTTGTCAAAGCATGTTGGAAATAAAAGAAGGTGAAAAACTTTCAAGTGCAGTATAATACCTAGTAAATTCAAGCAACTTTGGAGGGTTAAAGAAGCCTTCGTGTGTCATATACAATATATGTCTGGTAACGAAGAAGGTGCTTATGCACAATAAGCACAAAATTGTAAATGCTCAAGTAAAAATAGATCCCTTGTTCATTAATGAAATTATTGCAAAATGCAAGATTAGTGTTCCAGACTGCTGCAGTTTAACTAAGCAAGTTGTTGAGTACTATTTAAATACTAGATGTATTGCAATAAGGAACCACTTAGCAGCCAAAAGTGCCCATGATAATAAAAACTCAACACGTGTTTATGCCTCAAGCTCAGCAAACGAAAAATCGGTTGGCATAAAAACAAATTGCGAAATGATATAAATTCTTGCAAATCAATATAAGAATATCTCATTCATTCTTAAAGTTTCCTGTATAATCTTCTTTAAGTGTAAAAATCTTGAAAAACACCTAAATCCAACTATGTGTCAGTATTGTATTCTGTAACCACCTCTGAATGAGGGGGGGGGGGGCTTTCAAAGCTCCTTCTACTCCAAGTTAGGAAACTCCATACATTCGACCGGAGCCAAGGTTTTTCCCGCTAGAGGCGCTGCGATACGTTGGGGGCCGAAAATGACGAAAAAGTGATATTCCGGGATGCAAATCTGGATATAAAACTTAAATTAATTGTCGATTTTCCTCGTTTAAAGCACCTAATAATGAAGAGGATCTTAAACTATGGCAGAAGAATATCCCTAGGAAGGACCGTCTGCTGAAAAGTACCGATTATGTTTGTGAAAAACACTTTCAGGTAAGCTGCCTTTGTCTGAACAGTTTCCAATTTTAATTGAAGGATTTCTTCTATAAAAATGCATACTCCTATGCTAATTTAATTTTCTGATAATCTATCAAAGGTTTTAAACTTTCCGTGGTTTTTGTTTTGAATCTTTTGCTATATTCAAAAGGCCGTGATATGGCTTTGAAGCAGAATTCAAAGGGCTTTGTTAATATTTGATATTTTACTTACGAAACAGCTACACATCTGTTCACCTTTTTTGTAATTCTTTCACTTGCAAAACGTATAAGTATTAAGCAGTAACTTTTTACTCACAGTCAAAATCTGTCACTGTTTACATGTCAAACAAATGTTGACATGTCAAATTAATGTTACATTGAAAACAACATATCAGTTGCATGTCAAAACTGTTCACTAGTTTTATTGGTCACCTTGTAAATGATTAATCTTTCACACACAAAACAATGTTGACATGTCAAATTACAATGACAACAACACATCTGTTGCATGTCAAAACTTTTCAATTTTTTTATTAGTCACTTTGTAAATGTTTGTTCTTTCACATGCAAAACTTCTAAGTATTAAACAGCAACTTTTTACCAAATGTCAAAATCTGTCACTGTTTACATGTCAAAAAAAAAAATGCCATATTGAAGATAGCATGTCAAAACTATTAATCTTGTGTATATGTATCTTATTTTGTTGGGAGAATTATGTCAAAAATCTCATTTTGAATGTGTCCAAAGCAAACGTTTTATATATGTTGAAACATTATAACTATATATAGGGTAACGAGTACAGTGATTGGCCCCCTCATTCATTATTGAAAATAATAAGATGTTAAAGCCCAAAATAGGTGTGACAAAGGTTTTTAAAATTCCCGCCATTAACGTTTGTCATGTTAACAACAGTGCACCAACAATCGGAAAAGCAATATGGCCGCTAAAGAAATATGTATCAATGTCAACGGTGCTTTATGAGCCTATGACGGAAAATTTAAGAAGAAGCCGATATTGTTTTATTCGTCAATCAAAGTAAAATCAACTGAGGACAGGTAAGCATAAAATAACGTTACTAGGGCTTGTTTTATAAGTAATTGCTTGTGAATTAACTACCCGGCCCATTGTGTACATCTTTAGGGTAGGGCCAATAACTGTTTCAAACACCATAAATGATCATCCATAAATGATATCCTTACCCTAATATTTATTTGCAGTAAGACAAGTTAACTTTAATTAAGAAAAAACTTAAATATGAATTTGGGTTTCATAAATAGAATACTTAATATTAACTTCAAAGCTTATAATTTAAATGGACACTGAAGTTCATTCTCTGTAGGCCTATACTAGTTAACAATTAAATCTTAATTATGTATAAAAAAATTAAATTTGATCAGTTACCAAATATTTCGTTAAAAAAAAGCATTTTACACTAGCTTTTGTTATATTTTTTTCAATATAAACTGTTTTATTCATTTATCTGGTATTCTTTGACCTTAAAAGAAATCTTGAATTTGTCTCAAGCCCCCATGTACACCGTTTTTAGATGTTATGTCCCTCTTTTACAAACTGTTTTAACTTTTCAATAAAAAAGGACTTAGTGTTTCACGCAGTATGGCCCCAGATGCCCTTGCACCATTAATCCCAAACATCCCTCCATACAGTCCTTTATCACACTTAATTATAAAAAGAAATACTATGAAAACTTTCTCGAAAAAAATTTATTTGTAAGAATGTAAGGAACCATATGTATACGGCAATGTATGGAATTCTAAAAATAACATTACTAATAATGAGAAACATCATTTTTCAGAGTACATTTCAACGTATAGTAGTTAAAAAATCTTAAAAATAGTTAGTTTAATCGATGCATTTTTAATCTGTATTATATTGTGATTGGTATATTTGCTTATGGCTTTTTAATTCAAGTCTAATTGTTTACAGATTAATCAACCTGCCGTTAAAAGAATGAATCTTGAAATGAGCACTTCTGAAAATGATTGGCAAAGTGAATGGGATCTGCTGGAATCTCATCCTTTACCAAATGGTTGGGGGACGATATATAGGGGAAAATTCAATCTCTTTCACATTTTCAACTTCTCCTGCTGTAGCAATAAATGTTCTTTTTAAGGTCCCAAATTTGAGTTTAGTTTAGTTTGAATTATCGTCACACTAGAGCTACACGAGGGCAATTGGCGACGGGCGTCATATATTTTAGAACCACAGTTAAGTGACGAGCCGATACCTGAGTTGGTACCCAACGCAACCGTTAAGGGCGACATCGTACGCAGCGTTGGGACATTGAAGGATAATTAACGTGCACTCCCTCTACACGGGGTATTATTCGTCGGACATTTTGGCTGCACGGGCCGTTTATAGGTCGGCAGTTATTTTGGCGATGCCCGGACCCGACTGGGACTTCGATGTTAGGCGAGGCTAACGCTGGGATCCAGCCCGGTCCCAAATTTGAAGCCTAAAATATATGTGCAGGGCTACTGAAATCCCTCACGTGGCTTTTTTGGATGCATACATACCAACTAAAGATGGCCTGTGCAGCCTGTTTGCTGCCATTGAGAGTTCTTCTCTTTGTGTAGGGCATGAATTTGGCAAAGTTGAGAAAACCTATGTTTCCACTTGGTGGTTGAAGAGTTTGGTTATCTGTAATGGCAGATTTTTTTAGCCAAAATTGTGTCGGCTTGCATGACGGCATATGCAAAACTTGTCAAGTTAAAGCTAGCAAAATTCAAAGGGCCATACACCTAAAAAAGTCCCCCAAAAACCTCAAAAGGTCTTGCCTGAGGGCCCATAAAAAGTTTATATCCATGAGAGAAGATGTGAGACAGCTTCGAGAAGCCAACCGGAAAATATCCATGGAAACCCTGGAAGAGCGCATACAGCTTCTCCAAGCAGCCAGCAAGAAGCAGTTCGGCACTGTTTCAAGAAAGGTAAAGCTCAGGGGATGCGGTATTCGAAGGAGTGGTTGTTGGACCTTTAAAGAGATATAAGCCTTATTGTACAATCATATGATTAACATAATATTTTGGCTTGCCCTCCCGTACTTTGCAATGTCACACATTCAAGCTATTGAAACGGACTGTGGTCTGAGTCAAGGCATCTTGACTGCCTTGAACGCTAAACTTAAGCATTTGCCACATGATTCTACTGAGCGTCATGGAGTGTTAATTCTAGATGAAATTGCCCTTAAGCCCCACATAGATTTGGATGTTTCCAAATACAAAGTTATTGGAATAGTAGACCTTGGCAAGTTTACTAGTGATATTTAGTATAGACAAGCTGAATATCGGTATCTTCTTCGCATGTTATGGCAAGTATTTGTATGTATGTATAAAGAATGCGCAGTGGATAGCTGGCAAAGCTAGTACTTGAAACAATAGTCAAGCTGGAAAAGGCTGGGCTATATGTTGATGCTGTTACTTCTGACTGAGCAACCAGCAACCGCCGCATGTGGAGAGAGTTTGGTGTTGGTTCAACTGAAGACCAGTTAGTTAATGAAGTCATCCATCCTTGCAATGACAAGCGAATGCTAGGATTTGTTTCTGATGTGCCTCACTTGTTTAAGTGCATGAGAAACAGGCTTCTCAAAAGTCAGATTTTCAAGGTGAGGGCATCTATATTATATTTACGACTAAAAACAATGATTAAATTTTTTTATCCCAATAAATATTGTAAATCTTTTTGAAACAGATGGGTGATTCTCAAGTGCTGTTTAGTCACTTTAAGGAGCTACATCGAATCGACTCTTGTCTTGATGCGGTTGGAATGCGTGTGCACCCCAAACTTTCAGATGCTCACATATATCCCAACAATTTCCAGAAGATGAAAGTTTCTCTTATGACTGATGTATGTAATGTCATGTATTTATATTTTTTTTTACCTAACACAAATATTATAGTTATGTTCTCTTTCCGTCTTTAATATCTTTTTGATTTCTGAAGTTAATCCTAATAATGTTATTCTTATACCTTTCCAGTTGTTCAGTGTGAAAACCATAGGTGCCCTGAAATTTTACTCTTGTAAGGAAGGGCTTGAGGAAACTTCTGGTACAAGAGACTTTTTGGAAACTATTGTAAACATTTACAAAGTTCTCCTGAACAAAAATCCATTAGATGGGTTAAAGCCAGAATCCCAGCAACAACAGGTTTGTTTATTTGGGTGAATTGAATACCCCACCAGAGGTGTGCCTTTCCCAATTTTTATTTGATGACTTGTTCCGATTTTGCTCTCCTAGTTGTTGAAATAATGTTGATTATTCTTATCTGAGATCGAATTTTTAAAAGTTTTTTTTACTTGTCTTTTGTTCAAACATTTTGAGCATTTTAAGTTTGGTGTTACTCGTGGCATAATTTCAAATCCTACTGTAGCACATCTTTTTCTCATCCTCTGGATCTTTTCGGCTCATATTGAACCTAGTATTTTTGTCCAATAATTTTTTATTAAGAATCTTGCATTCGTATTATAATTCTTATTTACAGGATCGAGTATTTTCTTGCCTACCTTGATGCCTGGGAATCAACTTGTCAACGAGAAGTATTCTTTATCTCGGAAGAAACAGCTCTTGGATTAATTTAATTTAGTTTGAATTATCGTCGCACTAGAGCTACACGAGGGCTATTGGCGACGGGCGTCGTATTTTGCTCTTGGATTAAAAGTAACCCTCAAGTCTATTTTGAGTTTGCTGACCTATTGTACGTCCGAGCTTTGAATGTCATATTTTGACTGCTAAGC
Organism: Oedothorax gibbosus; assembly: GCA_019343175.1. Taxonomy (NCBI): domain Eukaryota; kingdom Metazoa; phylum Arthropoda; class Arachnida; order Araneae; family Linyphiidae; genus Oedothorax; species Oedothorax gibbosus. Next base: position 9,049,822 of record CM033275.1, on the reverse strand, counting down.
TTTCTCAAGACATTTTGGAGGTATGTTTAATTGTAAAATAATTTGTTAACATGTAATGCAATGAATTAAAAATAAAGGTTTTGCGGTGGACTAATAGAAATTTTAAATTATAAAAGCTTGTAGCAACTAGGTATTGTTTGATATTTGCAAAGCTTTGTTACTATATCTTTCATGGTTAAACAGTACAATACATTTCACAATTTGTAATTGTAGCATTTCTTTGGTATCTTGATTAGAGGTACTGGATCAAATAACCACCCAACCGTCAGAGTTTTTGTACATGACAAGATTGTTATCAGTGAGTAAACATTTTGAATATATATAGTAAAAAAGAATGTAAACATGTTGACTTTTTAATTGTAAATTTGTACTTGTCGTGTTTTACTTTTTTGACACAAAAACCTGATTTTGTTTAAGAAAATTGGTTGCGCATTACCCAAAAAATTAAGTAAATTCCAAAAACCAAAAGTATTTTCCTTCAGGTTTATGATCTGGCAAGACCTCCTAGAACAGGAAACTGCCCAGTTGGCAATGATAGGTTAGAAGTACTAACCACCTTGGAGGCTATTTTGAAGAGCAAGCCCTCAAATGCTGCTGATGAAATTGACAGTACTTTGGAGGAATGGCTGTAGGAAGATTTTCCTGAAGATGTCTTCTCTTGCTTCAGCTATCACGACCATCAATACAACACGGACAACAGAGTCCAAAGCATTGTCCACTACTTAGGAGGATTTGTTGCCAGAAAGGCATCATAGCCTTTCAATGCCAGTCGTGTATGGAGGATCTTCTCTCCGATTCTACAGATACGTCAAATCCTGTAACAGCCCTCACATCTGTTCGTGACAAAGGAGGATTACTTTGGCCCTCCAAAACCTTTCATTCCCAACTTATATGTCTGGAGAATTGTATATCTAGGGTTTTGAAATCCTTCCCTTTATTTGCCGGAATGGTGCAGATGGTTCTTTCTGAGATTGCTGTAACATCTCCCCACTTTGCCAATGGTTGTAGTGTTCACTGCACTGACATCCTTAAGTACATCACTCGATACTACGTTACAATGAGGCTACACTTTTTTATTCGGGAGGAAAATAAGCTCTCCGAATTAAAGTCTCAGCACCATAAGCATGCTAAGCTTTCAAAATTGTAACTTAAAACCAGAAGCGGGCGACAATGAGCATCTAGGCCGAGGTGATACCCCCATCAGTGGATGGATAATTGGAGACAGCTCATTTAAGTTATGGGTTTGCTTACAATGCTGTCTTCGGGGACCCGTATGCCATGGTAATTTTTTAAGGGGAAGTCAAACACCTCCCCTCCCTTTTCACTTCCCATGTTAAGTCTATGGGACAATTTTTAATGCACACTGACTTTGATTTTAAGTTTATCAATTAGCGGCTTTTTGTAGAAGAAAGTTTCATAAGTATATTAGCAGACACTTTTTATTTTTTACTGCCAGATCTAAAAAAAAATAATTAAAAATTTAAATTGAATTTTTAAAAAAAGTTGGCTAGATAAAATGACGAAATGCCTACTAATATCCATAGAAAACATTGTGACCTTCCATATGCAAAAAAACGCTAGTTGATAAACTTAAAATCAAAGGCAGTCTGCCTTAAAAACAGTTCCATAGAATTAACATAAAGACAGAAGGTGTTTGACAACCCCTTAATCTAATGACAAGTGCTTCTTCAGGGGAAAAAAATACTATTTGAGGTATAAAAGTTAATGAAGTACTTTCAAAAATACTTTAGAACAATTCTGGCATTTCCTAAAATACTTGGACCATAACTATTTTCTTTTTAAATTGTTGAATGTTATACCTGAAATTGTAAAACTCACCTGTTTATATAATAAAAAAAAATTTAAAAATTTGTTTTGATTAAATATGCAGTAGTTTGAAAGTAACAAATTACATTATAAAATAAAAATAAAAAATAAATAAATTTTATTGTCACAAAAAACAACAAATTAAATCAAACGAACGCCGAGGGGAAGCATGGAATCTCGTATAGGCGAGATAGAATTTTTTTTTATATAATTTGAACACACACACAAATAACATAGAGAAATGATGAAAAATAATGCAACAACTAACTGCTTAAAAAAATATACAAAAGAGTTTGGCAATAAGCTGCATAACAAAAGGAAAAAAAATTATTAGCTTCAATAAAGTGAGAAATAAAGATCTAAGTCGTCGATATTGATCAGAAGATTGAAAAGTGTATGTTTAAAGATAGCATAATTATTAATATTTATTAAATCGATGGGAAGACTATTGTATAATTTAGGAGCGAGGTAGAAGAAATGTTTACAAAAGATATCTTTATGGAAATTAGGAATTTGAAAAACATCATTTGATCTAGTGCTATGGAGATGATTTTTAAAACTGCAAATAGATTTATTGCGATGGAGATAAAGTATAATACGAAAGACGGCGTTATATCGAATTGGTAATATCTTAAGAATTCTAAAATTAAGAGGATAATGTTCTCTATTTATGAGTTTTGAATATGTTAGGTTAGGTTTGAATTATCGTCGCACTAGAGCTACACGAGGGCTATTGGCGACGGGCGTCGTATTTTAGAACCACAGTCAAGTGACGAGCCGACACCTGAATAGGCACCCAACGCAACCGTTAAGGGCGACATCGTACGCAGCGTTAGGACTTTGAAGGATATTTAACGTGCACTCCCTTACACGGGGTATTATTCGTCGGACATTTTTGGCTGCACGGGCCGTTTATAGGTCGGCAGTTATTTTGGCGATGCCCGGACCCGAACCTGGGACCTTTCGCATGCTAGGCGAGTGCCTAACCGACTGGGCTCCCCAGCCCTTTGTTTTGAATAGAAATTAAAGGTTGCAAATTTGATCTATATTCACCTCCCCAAATGATAGAACCATAATTTAATAATGAATAAAACCAAGCATAATATAAAGTTCTTAAGAAAGATAAATTAATTTTGTTTTTAAGGTGGTAAAATTGAAATAAGGCAAAACGTAATTTTTTTCCCCAATTCATTGATGTGAGTTTTCCATTTAAGGTTAGAATCTCTGTATAAACCTAAATATTTAATATTATCAACAGATTGAATAGTGGGACACTGACAATCACTTTCAATCTTGCTATAAAAAGCAGCGTGATATTTAAAATTACAGTTCAAGTAAAACTTTAGATTTGTTTTGCCTGAAGATACACTCAATAAACTTTTAGATTATTTAGAATATGAACTTTCTTCAGTGCACTATTTTCCATTCTTAATATAAATTATCATTAATTTTATAATATGTAAAATATGTATTCTTTTTTATGTCTCAAAAGTTTTACTCACACATACTAATTTAGAAATGGAGTTATGTAAATGAAATAAATACTGTGTATTTAAAATTGAATGTCAATAAAAAAACAATGGCCTTTTTTTACTGAATTATAAATACCTTATATAGGTATTTTTATTTGGAGATTTAAAAATAATTTGATAATATACCCATGAATTATGATATAGTAAATGAAGTTGAGAGTTCAATGTATTTATTTGGTTGTTACTTTAACAGTATTTGAAGATTTATTCAGATTTTATTTTTTAAAATTAATTATTTTTACTTTGAGATGTTTGTGCAAAAATCTTAGAATATATATATACCCCACTGAGGCACTTGAGTTTGGAGACCCGTGGTCCAGCGCGCCCATTCTCCCTTAATGAAGTTAAACAAATTTAAATTTATTTCATTGTTGTATTTACTAAAAAATTGTAGGTTAATAAAACGAAACGTTTGAATAGATTTTGCATGTTTAAATTCTGCAATACAATTTTATTTTAACTAAAGGTCTTATTTTGGTTATTTTGTTTTGTGTGAAATGTAACTATTAATACAATATATTCATTATTTAAAAACGATTTATTAATTGGCAATAAAAAAGCCTCCGAGTAGCTGTAGAGTCACTAGATTATTGTAAACTAGGGGGCACGCCCCCTCTCGCTATCGCTCGCCAACCCCCGGGAACTGCTTGCACAGTTCCCTTTGGATCGCTTCGCTCGCTCACCGTTCATTGAAATATTTTAGTCTAGCCTAAGGGTTAACCTTAAGGAACATGGCCGGCAATTTTTTCGCAAAATTCGTATTACGGCAGCCATTGGCTACAAAAATCGCCAAAGATTGTATTTTAAGCGAATAACTATCAAATAGTTCAGTTTTTTTTCTATGTATCCTGTTTGCATTAGAGAATTTATTTTGCTACTTTGTTGATCCTGTCCATTTCTTTCATCGTTAAGAATTCTGAAATCGTATTAATATATTTAAAATATTATTAATCATTAATTATTAAAATAACTCATTTCTTAAATTATTTTTTGTGCACATTGTTTTTGAACCTGCAGCAAACTGTCGAGCATATTCTTATTTTAAAATATCGCTACGATCTACGATCGCAAATCCCACGATAATTTTTAATAAGGAAATCTTTCATGTTCTCTCAGCAGACATTTTTGCAAATATTTTTTTTTACAAATTTGAAATTAAAGCTGATATAAAGTTTGGCTCTCACATTTAAAACAAAAGGGACAGTTTTTCCCTTCTACTTTACATATAGCAAATGATAAATAAAATTATTGAATTTACGAAAGAAAATCCATAAAAATAGCTTATTTCTTACACTTAAGGGGACTCGGTACCCCAAAATCGGTGAAAAAATCAAAAAAAAAATTATTGGCTTAAAATACTATTAGAACCTTTATTAATGTCACAAAGTATCAAGACGATTTGAAAAATATTTTTTACATTAAACGCCATTTTATGTAGCTCCTAATCACAAATATCATGCCCACGGATTAGTTTTGGTTCAAAGCTGTCTGCTAGCCTCACTTTTTTGTCAAAAGGATTAATTTCAGAAGAAAAATATTTTTTGACTGTATTTGTAACTGTTTTTTTCGCTTTGTAAATGTTTGTTTACTAATATTTAATTAGATTGCGACGATATATTTTTGCGAATCGACTATAATAATAATTATTTAAGTTATTTTATATACAACTGTCAATTTATATTATATATCTTCGATCTTTTTATTTCTTTCGCATTTTGAATATGCCTCGTCGTAAACGGTCTGACCATGCGGTTTCAATGATTAGTAAAAGATTGTGTTCTGAGAAAACAGAAGGTGCAAATGAAACTGAAAGTGAAACAAAAACCAGCTTAAATGCTAGGCTCCTTAATTTGTCGAATAATGAAACATCAAATATTGAAACATCGACTCCAAATCATAATATTGAAGATGGACAGTATATAATTATGATACAGCTCAGTTGAAAAAAACTGTTTCAAACAATAAAGTGTCCTAGTTGCCTAAATAACTCTCTTACATTGAAACTTGGTCGCATACAAGGTTTTGCGACAGAACTGACTGCCTTCTGCAAAGATTGCTGCGAAGAAAACTCCAAAGTGATGTCTTCAATACAACAAGATGCTACAAAAGGTATGACTGCTGGTGTAAACATAAGAATAAGAATAACTCAAGCCTTTAATTACATCGGAAAAGGGTATTCAGCTATTGAACAGTTTGCAATGATTATGAATATGAGTGTGTATTCATCAAGCACTGCTTAGAAAAAATGCTTTGAAAAACTCGAATCTTCCTGTTCACTTCTTGTTAAAAAAAATGTTTCATGATGTACATATGGAAATAAAGAAATCCTATGGAAACGCCGTTGATCCTACTGGCGGTGCTATTGACATAGCTGTGTCTTATGATGGAACTTGGTTAACTAGAGGATACAAATTGCTAATTCGTGTTGGATGCGTGATTGACATTATGACAGGCTACGTCGTTGACTTTGAAACTATGTGTAAAGTCTGTAGATCTTGTGCTGTAGCTGCAAGCGAACTTGGCAAAAACAGCGTAGAATTTTGTATGTGGTACGAAGGACATAAATCTTCATGCGACATAAATCACACTGGCTCTTCCTCTGCAATGAAAGTCTCTGCAGCCGAAATGTTATGGAAACGCTCTGTTGGCATCACTTGGGATTGAAATTGTAAGAGAGCGCGATAACGTGCGAGATTGTAGTTTTCAAATAGAAAAGTCAGTTGAGACTTTGGAAGATCGGAAGTTGGTTTTAAAAAATAAACCGTTACGATTGTGTTTGTAAGTTTTAATTACGAAAGCTTTTACATTACACATTATATTAACGTTATAAAGTTTTACGACTACAGCTCTGAGTCTTTGGGTTTCCGGTATACAACTATGTTGTCTGATGGCGATAGTAAAACTTTTGATCACCTTTCAAATTTGCAAGTATATGGAAAGAAAACGATTCTAAAAAAAGAAGAATCTACAAATCATGTAAGTAAAAGACTTGGCACTGAATTACGAAAAGCAGTAAAACA
>CM033275.1:8188627-8443343 GCA_019343175.1 Oedothorax gibbosus | reverse complement strand
GCCTAAAATTTTTTTTCCCCCTTTTTTTACTTTAAAAATCTTTTATTTCTTCCCCGGAGATGGCGGATTTCCGACTGTGAATATCTTTGTAGAGTCGGGGGGTTAAAAAACCCATTTTTTTTTAGCACTTTAAAACCTTTTTTTTTCGCGCTAAATCAATTTTTATCGGTTTTTCTTATTAAAAAAAATCTTTTTATTTTTTTTATGATAGTTGGCGCCCCCTTTTTACCATTATTAAATATCTATAATCTATTGTACAAACCTACTCAAATGACGTCACATAAACAATATTTATTGTGTTTAAAGTGTTTTTTCATATAAAAAAATTTTTTATGAATCAAAATTTACTTGTTTTTGAGAAATTAGTGCTACCATCAAAAATATGCATTTTAAATAAATTTCCTTTAAAATGATCTTCAAATCCCTACAGATTGCTGCGACTTTTAAATAAACTGCATCTGAGAATTGTTTTCAATTCATAAAATTGATTATTTTTAGTTGTAATAATTCTAAAGGTTCCCCTTTTTTTATCTATTATATAATACCTTATACGGCCCCCCCAAAATTTTCCCTTATTTTTATCTCTGGAATGGCAAAAATCAAAATGAAAAAAAATACTACAAAATTTCAAAATGACCGATGAAAAAAAAAAAGTGTTTTTAGAAATGGCTTAAAAGGGGGAAAAAATAATATAAATATTATGCCGCCAAAGGGTAAAGATAATTTGATTTTGATATACTCTAAGTGTTATATAAGTTTCGTTATTAGTTTTAAAAAAACCCAAACAATTAGGATAGAATCGTTTTGTTTAAATTTTAAATGCAAAATTTTAGGGACTTTAATGTTTGAAAAATTAAATTTTAATTTTTGATCGACTGAACTACCAAAACATTGTTAAAAAAAAGGGAAAAAATTTAAATTTTTTTTTAGATAAGTGTCTAAACGTTTTAGGCTACCCCGTTTTCCAATTTATTTTCAAATGGATGTTAGTCGAGCACGAAATATTTTCGAATAATAACCATTTAAATTTTTAAGCATCAATTTAAATTATTTTTTTTTAAAAGGGAATTTAAAAGGGGTTAAAACCCCCCCGACCAGTCCCGGGTTTGGCGCCCCTCGAAAAAATGTCGCCAAACAAAAGACAACAAACCGAGCGTTTGCCAAGTGTGTGAAAAAGACAACAAATCATTCATAAAATGCTGCTCAAAACTGAAAAAGTCTGTGAGAGAATTGAACGATTTCCTTATTAAAAATTATCGTGGCATTTGCGATCGTAGATCGTAGCGAATTTTAAAAAAAGAAAAACAGAACTCAACAGTTTTTTGCAATTCTAAACAAAGTGCCAAAAAAATAAATTTTGGAAATGAGTTCTATTAATAATTAATGATAATAGTATTTATTATTTTAAATAATTTTAAACACGATTTAAGAATTCTTTGCGATGAAAGAAATGGACAGGATCAACTTATAAAGAAAGTAGCAAAATAAATTATCTAATACAAACAGAATACATAGAAAAAAACTTAACTATTTGATAATTATTCGTTTAAAATACGATCCGTTGCGATTTTCGTAGCCAATGGCTGCCATAATACCGATTTGGCGGGGTATACCATATTTGGCGAAAAATTGCCGGTCATGTTCCTCAAGGTTAACCCTTGTGGCTTGACTAAAATATTTCAATGAACGGTGAGCGAGCGAAGCGAGCCTGGATCGCGAAGCGATCCAAAGGGAACTGCGCAAGCAGTTCCCGGGGGTTGGCGAGCGATAGCGAGAAGGGGGCGTGTCCCCTAGTTTGAAATAAATCACAATCCCTTTGTATTAACACGTAATTAAATTTTAAGGATACGTTAATTAGCAAAAAATGGTTATGGACTTATGTATGCAAGTACTTAGACGATTTTGTTAGGTAGAAACGGGAATTTTTCAGTTTTTGTTTTTAAAAAAGATGTTTTCTTTAAAATGTAGGTTTTGTTTTATAAATATACAATTTTTATATTGTGATTTGAATAGTATTACTTCCTAAATATATTATCATCCTCACGAAGCAATACGGTTTTTTAAAAAGCAGGTTTGTAACAGAATCTGTCACTTAACCCGCTTCCACACAACAGTTGTGTTTAACAGGCAAAAGGGCGCTAAACACAGCATTAACTCTATATTATACAGTTTTATGCTAAATTTGCCTAGTTTAATTTAATTTTTTTTCGAAAATTCAATAATTATTACTTATCGTTTGCAAAAACTAATCTATATTTTAAAGAATAAATAGGTAATATTTCTCGCTTTTAAACAGAATGAAAATATTTCATATCAACATACGAAGAATCTCATAGTGAAATATATTTGACGTCATTTCAAACCGATCGATGTTGCAAAAATAAATTTATTTTAATTTATTGTGTAAAAGAATAAAAGTTTCTGGAGCGATTGTTGCTAATGGCAATGGTGAATTAATTCTAATAAAATGGCTTCCTATACATTTTAAATGAGCATTAAATTTTGCAGTTTTTTACATAATTGAAGTACTTCGAATTCGAATTCTTTTTTGAAATTTTCAATGCATTCTAATTATGATGCGCTGAATTTTTTGACGCATCACACTTGTCCGTAGCATTTGTAGTTTGTGCTATGAAAGTGGGTGACGGACAGATAGACGGACTCAACGATTATGATACCTTCCCATTTTAGCTTCCACACTACGTTTATAACGTAAAAAGTGGAAGGTTTTATAATCGTTCAGTCCGTCTGTCTGTCCGTCCGTCACCCACTTTCACAGAAAGAACCACAAGTCCCACAGACAAGTGGGATACGTCATTTTGAAGCAAAAAAATCAGATTAGGCTACATTCCAAATTTCATTAGAAAATTTAAATTAGAAGTTTATTTAAAATTTAATTAACTAAAAATTTAATCTACATTGAAATAACATGCAAATTCCATTTTTATTCAATATTTCACTTTTTCCATCCACAAGTCCCACAGACAAGTGGAATACGTCATTTTGAAGAAAAAAATCAGATTAGGCTACATTCCAAATTTCATTAAAAATTTTAAATTAGAAGTTTATTTAAAATTTAAATAACTAAAAATTTAATCTACATTGAAATAACATGCAAATTCCATTTTTATTCAATAGTTTCACTGTTGCCATTTCGTTAAACGTACGAGAAACTTTATTTGAAAAAAAAAAAAAATATTTATTTATGTGATATAATTCAGTTTGGATTGTTGTAATATCACAATAGAGTTCTTTTGATGGTTCATTATATATGTATGAAGAAAGATGCATAGAAAATTCTAACTTGGCATAAAAATGTGCAGGAATGTGCGAGGAATATTACATATTTATTCTTTGAAATATAAATTAATTTTTGCAAACGATAAGTAATAATTATTGAATTTTCGAAATAAAATAAATGAAACTAGCCAAATTTGGCGTGTAAATGTTTAATATAGAATTAATGTTGTGTTTGGCGCGTTTATTCCTGTTAAACACAAAGTGACAGATTCTGTTACAAACCTACTTGTTTACATTATAAACGTAGTGTGGAAGCTAAAAGGGACGTTCAACTCTACATCAAGATTATGAAATCGTTGCATTTAACAATAAAGAAGTATGAGTCGTTTGTTTAGAAATAGGAAAGAAATTTTAATAGCCTAAAACATGAAAGTCTCATAAATAAACTTATTACAAAATAGAAAATCTCAAACCAACTCATACATATTATTAACTCATTTTGAACAACAGATGTATGCACATTAGAATCAATTACTGTATGCAAATTAGAATAATTCGCTGTCCGAAGTCAAAACCATTAATGCTGGAGTTCACCAATCGACTTTCGTTGCATCGTCGAACATTTTTTTGTTGTGATTTTATTAGTTACTAGCTTTATAAACCCGGCGTTGCACGGGTGCACCCTTAATAACCCTAATTAGTAGGGGGGGGGGGGGGGGGGGTATGTAAACTTTTATTTTATACCAATTGATCCCTCCACTGTTGTCCACTCCATCAGAATATTATAATCTCCTCTCATTCTGATATGAGGAGTTGATTTTATCCATGCCCTTCCGGAGATTGAGGGCTTTCCCATAGGCCCCTATTCAAATTGCCAGAACAGGCTATATGATATAATGGCCTGTTTCTATTTCACAATTAGCGCAAAACGAAACTGCTCAAATGTGGTAAACATTCTACTTCATATTTCATACAACTCGATAGGGTTGGGGGACCCAGTCGGTAAAGACTTTCATCTTGCATGCGGTAGGTCCCAGGTTCAGGTCCGACCTTCGCCAAAATAACTGCAGACCTATGAACGGCTCGTGCAGCCAAATAATGTCCGACGAATAATACCCCGTATAGAAGGGCACTTTAAATATCCTCCAAATTCCCAACGCTGCGTACGATGTTGCCCTTAATTGTTGCATTGGGTACCTACTCACGTGTCGGCTCGTAACTTGACTGCGGTTCTAAATTACGACTCCCGTTTCCAATAGCACTCGTGTGTAGCTTTAATGCGACGATAATTTAAATTAACCCTAACCCATACAACTGGATGAGAATAGCTACCCTACGTTAAATTTTCAACTTCACCAAAAGCCGCCAATGCCAAAATTCAATCGACCATTATGCCATCTTAACATCAGAGAGAAAAACAAGAAGTTCATAAAGAACTAAAATAGCCTACTTTCCTGTTACTTAAATACTTACTGAAGTTCTAATCGGGAAAAAAAAACTAGGTTCCTAAAGTAAATATCATCAACAGCCGTTTCTACACTAGATTTATACACATTAGAAAAAAAAATCGAAACACAGCACCCAGCTATAATTTAAACTTCTAAAAGCCAAAATCAACTATTTTCCTTAATATTCTTTCGCAAATTAATTAAATATTATTTATCATCTGCTCGTGATTTATTTGTAGTTCGAAGAATAATTAAATATTTATTAATAACAAAAGTAATGAAACTACTCCGAACTGCATTAAAAAATAAGAAATGTAAATTAAAACTAAGCATAATTGCATGCAAAAGTATGCCTTGCCGCTTTCTTGGTAGATAAATAATGAATAATCAAAGAATCAAATTGTGCTACATTTTATGACGTCATTCCAAACTGATTCATGAAAATATTATTTTGCTTCAAATATGTTTAAATAAATAAAGTTTCTCATGCCATTGTTGATTTGGCAACAGTGATTTAAATGACTCAAAATTGAATTTCAATGGGAAATTCGCCGAAAGATAGTAGATTTATGTCCGTCCGGACGTACAGACAGACGGACAAAAAGTATGAAAGTTGGGTATCTGAGGTCATAACTTTCTAACAAAAAAAGAATTTTTAGGATCCGAGGGATAGAACCGATTTTGGAAGAGGGATACGGACAGACGGACAGACAGACAGACGGAAAGACAGACAGACATACGAACAGATTGACAGATGGACATCAACCGCATTTCAATACCTACAGTGATTTAAATGACTCAAAATTGAATTTCAATGGGAAATTCGCCGAAAGATAGTAGATTTATGTCCGTCCGGACGTACAGACAGACGGACAAAAAGTATGAAAGTTGGGTATCTGAGGTCATAGCTTTCTAACAAAAAAAGAATTTTTAAGATCCGATGGATAGAACCGATTTTGGAAGGGGGGTACGGACAGACAGACAGACGGACATCGACCGCATGTCAATACCTACTTTTTCATTTTTTTAATTCTTTCGAATTAAAAAAAGAAAAGTAGGCTAAAAACAGACATTCATCCTCTTGTATGGTTGGAAACGTTTTATAAAGTACAAATTCCTTATTTATGCCGAATATATCTTCCGGTTAACGTAAAGAATCGTGGCCGGCAATTTTACGCCAAATCTGGTAACCCCGATGGCAACCACTTCCACTTTTTTTTTATAAATCTGGTCTGCAATTTACTGAATTTTTCCACTGTTTTAAGTCGGCCATTTTGAAATTAGGTAGTATTTTTGGTCATTTCGAGATGGTAACCATCTCGGCAAGCGCCGATCACTTCGACTGTTGTTGTTATCACTTTGACTTGGCGACATTTTTGAAAATTCGCCAAATCCGGACACGATTCTTTAGGTTAACCTATATTCCTCCATATCATCATTTCTTACCATTTGTAAACATCAATTAAATTAAATTCGGAAACGTAATTAAAATCTAGTTGAGGAAATCTGATCCACCATAAAAAAAATGAAATGATTTAAAATCAACAAATAAAATAAAATACCGATATTCAAATAACAATCCAGAAAATTAAACCCATGCGCTCTTTTTTTTTCTTTTCTTAATTTTCGTTCACGCTGAACGCGCTGGAATTTCTTGAAATTGAATTAAAAAGTATAAATGCTAATCTTACAATGCTATTCCTATGGGGAAATCGGCTCACGTTTTTCACCCCTACACCCGTTTGGGTTCGAATAAAAAGTTTCCTATAGCCTATTCCTACACATTTCCCTACTGGTGGTCTGCAGTAATGGGCTAATGTCCCATGTTTTAGAAAAAAAATTAATGTTTAGGTTTTAGAAACGACAGGGGGTGGGGGGGTGTATGAATTCTTAATATATATCTAGGAGTGGCTGTGTAGTTCTGTTTTCACTAAATTTTAATTGCTGTTTAATATTTAAAATGTGTTTTATAAAAATTAGTTGCTATTTTTATATAAAGACATAAATGAAACAATTTTTAAATTATTTCTCATTGGCCTTTCGCCTGTACGATGTCGTAAATTTATTTAACAATAAGAATTACCTTAAGTGAAGTTTGAAATTTTAAATCATTTAATTGTTTTAATATGTCGTATAGAATTTTTTTTAAATATGTCCGATTTAATTTATTTGTTAAACTCTAGATTACTCTGTGATTTTTCAAGATATATAGTCATTATTTGCCTTGTTTACATGCTATCTACTTTGCACCTTCGAAAATTTGCGAATCAACTTTTTTTTACTTTCACGAAATATTTTGTTAATGCGCTTGTTTCAATGGTTATTGAATACACTAATTTCTTTAAAAATATTTTTTTGTGCAATTAATTTTGTATTTAGTATATTTTTATTATTTAAATGTTTACAACTCAAATAAATGTTAAATTTATCTGTACACTAATATCTTTTTATAATTAAATTTAATATTATAAGCTTATCGTTTAGTTTCTGTACAAAAAAAATCAGGTTATTTAAATGAGGTTGTTTCACGTTGTGGATGACAACAGCTCCAACGGTTTGTTTTCATTTTTGTCTGGAATTACTTTTGTTTCGTTTTTCGAAAATGAGTTTTCTAAGAATATTTTACTTATTAAATTTTTTAAATGTCAACTTCTTGCTGTGCTGTTGGTTATTCAAAACATTTGTCAAAGAAAGCTTGCATAGAAAGAATAGTTTCTTTTTTATCTATATCGGTCATTTTGTGAGAAATAACCGAAGCAACCAATGAAATCGCAGTTCGTGGAAAAATGAAAACAAGAGCGTTACATCATCAGAAACATTCCCATTATCTAAGTAGTTAAATTTTCAACAAAAATATTCGCTAATTATATGATTTTTTCTTATGTATTGAATTTATTTTTTATTTAAAAATAAATTATTAATTAAAAATACAAAATGTGTTAGGTTACATAAAAACATAATGATACTCATAAATAATTATTCGTAATAATAAATTAATAGTAAAAAACTATTTATCATGGAAAATTAAATGTAAAAAATAATTTTAATAATAATAATTTTAATTACAAATAGCTTTAATTACAAATAACTTTTACTTAGTAGTTGATGAATTTTATTTTTGATCAAACTGATTGTGTGCCTTAACAATACTTGCCATACCTCTAAAGAATAAGTTCCGGCGCCACTGCATCCCGCTATATAGAAATTTTGATTATTTAGGTTAAATTACCAAAAATACTTAATTTTGCAAAACAGAATTGGTTACCTTGAATTACGAAAGTCTTCACGACAAAAGATGCGAGTTATGATTCGTTATCATATATATTATTTATTATTTTCTCCATTTGTTTATAATAATTATCATTTTGTAATATTATTTGTAGTGGCCAATATAATGTTAGGTTTCTATTTGTTAATAGATACCTATTTTAATTGAAAGCCTTAGATTTCTCCTATACACTTGCACTTTTAATTTTTGCTTTAAAGTAAGATGTTTAAGAGTTCATTAAATAGTTACTAAAGTTAATAGTTTGTGATGTCCAGTCAGGGCCGTAACTTGGACATTTTATTGGAGGAGAAGGACCACGTTTTGGCGCTCTCTTAAAAATTTTTGGAGCCTCGTCAGTTATGAATCATAAATAACGGCAAATTACATTAATTATATATATAATTAATTAACTTTGCTGAATCGATTGTAAGTGAAATTTTTATATTTACTAATTAAACCTTTTTAATTAATATTAAATAATTATTTTACTACTTCATATTATTATTACTAATGAAATAATTTTATTAAAATTAAAATTATTAATGATAATTAATTGTTTAACATTAATGTGTAAATGTTGCATGAATGAATGTAACTATTTGAAAAAGCAACACTGATTAATATATAAATTTACACGTATAAATATTGGCTTTATAGTAATGGACCTTGTAGAGTAAAATTAGATAGTACCTTGCAAATTTATTTTGGCATAACTGCATACAATTTTCGCTACTGAGTTTTTTCACGCGATCACTTCCGTAGGTCGTAGTCTCTGGCTACTGACTGAAAGATGAAACAAGAGAAGACTGTTGTACACAACAATAAGGCTCCCAACTTACAGCCCCCTTTTCTGTCCCCCGTGGGAATCGTGTGATCACCCACCACTTTTTATTGCCATGTCCACCAACAGCATGCTTTCGTTGAAAATCATTTTCGTCCCTTTGATACTGTCTTGTTTAGGGTTATCGACTTCAAGATAACGGATTGTCCCCCACGGCCCCACACAGAACAAAAAAAAAATCCTAAATACGTAGCTATGTCTCGACGGTCTTTGTGTCTTAGTACAGCTGGTCCAACATCCAGTTACATTTGGGGGCAGAAAAAGATAGTGCAACTGATAATTAAACTACCCTTTTTACAGCCTGAATCGAAGCTTGCAAGCAAGAGGGCAAAAGGGGAGGAAGAGCAAAGAGGGCAAAACTGTTAGGTAGTTTCATACTTAGGGAAATACCAACACACTTAAAAAAAAATCAATATTGTCTTTAGAAACTCGTTTTAAACTAGTATAAGTGTTTGGATCTCATGGGGGGGTGGAAGGAAGAGAATAATAGGAGTGAAAGATTTCCGTTATTTTTTTAAGTACCACTATGTTCTTCATACCAGTTTAAGCTTCTGTTGTTTATTGTAAAATCTTAGGGAGGGCGCCATTCACATGGTGCCATTTTGGCTAAAATAACGCTCTAAAAAATTATTGAGGGGAAATAAGAAAATAAAATAATGATACAATTACGTATTATTATTAAATAATTGTTAAAATAATTAAAGAGGGTGCCTTTTTGGGCACCTAACGGCGCCCAAAAAGACATGTAAAAGGCTCCCCAAATTACATGTAAAAGGAAATAAAATTATACACGTTTTGGTATCCATTGAACAAAAGTTTAAACCAATATCACATTATTATACATTGAATGATTTGAACAACTATTCCTATGAAATGATTAAAAAGTTTGAAACTTTTTCAAAAAATGGAGGCACAGGTCAAAGCCGATGTAAACAGAGGTTCCAATCCACTAATTCTTCAGATTCTAATTTCGTATTGTGTACCACTACAACTGTATTTTGAACGTAATGATGCAAAAAAATATAATCTATAACAATTCTAGACCAGAATCATACCGATTTTGTCGTCCAATACTTATACAGTTTTGAAGAGGAATCAGCAGAATTTACTTACACATACTGAATAGGACATATAACAAAAGTGGCAATTTTAGCCTAAATTAGCTTAAATAAGGGAAAATAGGGCTTCATTTTCCTAAAAACATTTCAAATGTTTAATTTGATGTTTTTAGTCCATTGGAAAAATTACAAAAATTTTGCCATGTTTTTAACCCTTTTGCCACACCCATTTGACCCCCTCAAAATTTTTTGGCAAGGCATGCTCCTGTTTGTTTTGTGGAGTTTGTTGAGGATTCGTATCAAGTTGAAAAGTAAATGTGTATAGTAGTGTGTTCAGCGTTTTAAAGACGAATTCAAAATAGAATTTTTGCAATTGAACTAAAAATATTTAATTGATTTATACACTTTTCGAAGAATTGCGTTTTTTTTTTATTATTAATAATAAACGTGCGAAGTGTTTCTCGGTTTGACGATCATTGTTATTTATTTATCTTCGAGACCAGTTTGAAAATGAAAGTGTAAAAAACACACCTTAATTTTAAATTATATTTAACCCCCCGTCGGGGTACGTCAGCCCCCCCGTCGGGCATTTCCTAGCGCCACCACTGGTCTTCGGTGACGCACCCTCAATTTATAGCTTTCCACCACCCTCTCATTCGGCACAAAACGAAGGAGTATCAATTTCACGTCTTGTTTTTCTTGGAATATTTTTGTGGGATGAACCCCCCCCCCCTTCCCCTTCTCTTAGCCAATAGACCAGTCTCTCTGTGACTAACTAGAAATATTAATAGTTACCATGTGTTTAAGTTCATCATTAATGAAGAAATTTGACTTCTTATGATAACATTTATTTTATTTGTAATAAATAATTTAGTAATTAATAATTTTGTAATTAATATTTGTAATAATATTTTTTTTTTAATTAATAAGTACTTAGTTATGCAAATTAATGAATGTTATTAATTATAACTAATTTTGTTTTAAACAGATAATGGTAATTAGTTATAATTATTAATATTCATTAATTAGCATTTTCAGTTAAAAACTACATTGATAACTATTATAATGAACTTTTCTTTAAACCGAGTCGGCAACTTCAAACTTTTGTAAAGAATCTCGTAGTGCAATATAATTGACGTCATTTCAAACTGATCGATGTCGCAAAAATAAATTTATTTTAATTTATTGTCTAAAAAAATTAAAGTTTCTCGAGCGATTGTTGCAATTGGCAATGGTGATTTAATTCTAATAAAAATGGCTTCCTATGCTTTTTAAATGAGAATTATATGAATTATATTTTGCAGTTTTTTTAAATAATTGAAGTACTTCGAATTCGAATTCTTTTATGAAATATTCAATGTATTTTAATTTCGATGCGCTGAATTTTTTGACGCATCACACTTGTCCGTAGCATTTGTAGTTTGGGCTATGAAAGTGGGGGACTGACAGACAGACGGACTGAACGATTATAATACCTTCCACTTTTTACGTTATAAACGTAGTGTGGAAGCTAACACTTTTTACGTTATAAATGTAGTTTGGAAGCTAATACGTTATAAACGTAGTGTAGAAGCTAAAAGTGGTTTTTGGAGATTGGTCCGATTGTCTGAAAACTCTCTACAGCTCGAACTAAAAGAACTACGGACTACTGTTCCAAAAACAACTTTCTACGAAATCAGCACCTCTAAAACGTGCAGAAAACACAAACTTCCATTTCTGATTATCGATCCCATATAATACATTCAATACCTTATATTTAATCTTTAGGCAATTGAAAGTAAAAAGAATTTTGCTTAAATATTTTTGAATAAACTTTTATAACAGTTATAAATATAATTTTAAAAAAGTTAATAATAGCAAACACAACTAAATCTTTATATAAATTGATATTAAGTCTTTTAAATTACACACAAGAAGTGCCCCATGTCATGGCAGTTATAAGTCAATTGATAAATTACATCTTATAAATATGCCCTAACAATGACAGAACCTTTTTTCATCTGCTTGATAAATAATAAAAACGCAATAAAAATATTTTCTAATGTCACAATAAGTGCTCAATTATACACGTTGCTATAAATCTTCAAATAAGATTAAGGTAATAAAGTGTTTACTGTATTTTTTTTTACATATCCCTGGGTCAAAATTAGACCAGTTCCATGATGTTTGTGACCCTGAGAAAGTCCAAAAATAAAAGTAGGTCGTCGTTCATGTCCTTCCACGTCGAACCGAGGCAATGGAGTATGTGTTCAGGACTGGCTTGAGCACCTTCACGACAGTTGGGGCAGTCCGGGAACAGCTTGGTACCGGCCTCAAACTTCAAACTCTTTGTGTGTCCCGTCCTGAATATGGAGAGAGCAGTTTGGTCTTGCCTGCATAGTTGCAATTTAGAAATATCGCCTGGTTTCTTAGCGCCAAACCAAGAGTGCTGAGGGGGACTCCAGTCTATTACTGTCTTTTTGTAAATGGAGCCAATTTCTGAAGAAGTCAACAGGTTGTCCCCCTCTAAGATCTGATCACAGCCTGCCCTTGCAAGTCCGTCAGCCAGTTCATTCCCAGCTATACCGACATGAGATGGTATCCAAACTAAATGCATTGGGAAAAAACGCGTAATCTATTATTCACCGTGTCTCTACCTTGTCGTTGGTGGTGAAGCTTGCGTGCCCTGACAACCCCGAGAGCTATGCCGGCGGTAGCTTGCTACCGGTAGGGTCTCCCAAGCCGGACAGGTCTTCGTGGGGTAGGGGCCAGACTAACAGAGACAGCCGGCGTCTGTTTTCCATGTTGGATCGGCCTTTTTTGTTGGCAAAGTCACACTACTACAGCTAGTGCCAGGCCTCCTCGGAGGGACAGTAGGTGCATTCCCTCCCCACTCCATGATGTGTTTACTGTATGGAGGAACGTAACTGCCAAAATTGAGTTGCTTAACTACTGTAACAAATTTATTAAAACAATTTACTTCAATCGATTGACTTAAAGTTTTTGCATAATTTAGTGACAACTGACATCAATGGATAACTAGAATGAACACGCCTACGGTGACGCTGCAGGTACGTCAGATGTTGTCTAATATACCACAAACAAAACACCCGGCAGCTAAGTCGTTCAAAAAAGAAAGCCCCCCTACGGTGATGACATATCTACGTCAAACACTGTGTCTCTTATCTCGTAAACAAACCACACTGCACCGTTCGAATCGTTCATTGGAATCAGTAAAATCATTTTCTTTTCTATCGATATTGATGTAATTTTTAAAGATATATCTATTATTGTTGTCTCTTGTTCAAAAAACTTAGTGCAATGGCGTCCGGTAGAACCAAAAGTTTCTAAAACGGAATCGACGACATGAATAACTTTAGAACATAACTTGTAGAGGACGGACTTGGCCAAATTGGCAGGAGCGGCAGTCAAAATTATGGTCTGGAGACAATTTTTCATCAGTGCAGTGAGGGCAGCTTGAAACGATCGGTATAACCATCTTTTATTTTACCCCTTCAGATATGGCGTCCTGTATACCGGATATCAATATTTTTTTTGCTATTTTTTTTAAATATAAATGTAACTTAAAATTTTACTTTAAATTATTCTTTAGGCCTTTAAGATTAATTTTCTAGAAAAGTTGTTTCATCTCCGCAAAGTAGAATCGACTATGTAAGCTTTTGAAAATTGCTATCTCAAGGTTTCTATGGAGTAGAACAGTGGCGGTACCAAGCAGTCAAATATATTAATGAATTTTTTGTGATAAAATTAACTATTTGTACAAATTTCTTGAATTGTATTTTTAGCCAATCTTATAAAATATCTAAAATCTCAAAAACGCAATAGTTTTGTAAAAAGTGTTTGTGATTTATTTAAATTTTAATATTTTCTTAAATTTTTTTAATTCTCTTAAAATTTCTTTGCAGGCGTTCAATTTTTCATTTTTGAAATTTTTATGACCGTAATATGTCATAGAGTGAAAGAAATCATTTTTAGACCAGGATTTCAAAATTCCGACTATGGGGCTAAACCCAAAATCTGGGGTGACATGCGATCTCTACCCATTCGTCTAATTACGTCGCATTGGGCTGGTCTACGTTAACTAAGTTTTCTTAGCTTTCTTGCTTGTTTATTTTATAGTTTAAAAAAGTACAAAAACTCAAACTCTGAATTTTAAACTTCTCCTGAAAAATCTTTCGTCATCGAATGTGTAATATTTATCGAGTCTATAGTGTATATTGCAACAAAGTTAAGAAAAGAAGCAACAATATTTCTGTTAAGTCATCATTAAATGCGACCTAATTAAAAAAATAAATTTTTTCATATACTATATAAACGTAAAGTGCTTCAAGTTTTTTTTTTATCTGAGAAAATTATTTTTATTCTGTATGCTACTACGGGTGTGAGTCGAAGAACATTTTCTCTGATTGTTATTTTTTTTAGTTATTAGTAGAATGTATAGTTATTCCGATTGTAGTTATTAGTTTTAAACTTTGGATGTATTTTAGTCAATATTTTTATTATCATTTGCAAAAGCAGACTTTAAATTTTGAAACAGTACTCTAAAGTACTCATATTAGCATTATTATATAAAAGTGATGATATGAGTGTGCAAGTTTCTAAGCCAGCAATCCAGCGATTCCCAATCGGTGGCTAGCGACCGGTCTAGCTAGTCTAGCTCTATTGCGTCCAGAATTGTTATAGGTGTCATAAACAGGTTTTGTAGAAGTGGCCGAAGCGCCCTCAACGGAAAACGTCTTGAAATGTGGAACTAAATACGGGTGAAGGGAGAGGGGTATCAGAGTCTGGGCTTCGAGGTAAAATCAGAAGACACGATTACGCTGAGATCAGGAAGTCGAATAATTATAGTATATACAATCAGATACGTGTATTGCTATTCAAAGCATTATGTAACATTTTTAATCACTGCATACAAAATTTAAATATTTTCCAAGTTAAGAAAAATGAATAATAGAGTCAAAGAAGATATTGTTGGAAATTTCTCCGAGTTCCTTTGAAGCACAACACAGTTCACAAAACAATTTACTTTATTCAGCTTACTTCGAAGCACGATACAGTTCACAAGAACAATTCTTTTTTATTTCTTCACAAGAAAAACAGTTCCATTAACAAAATTAACCGTTAGTAACTCTGTCTAAACAGGAAATTCGACTATTTCCAAACAAGACAATACGAACACAACAGAGCTATGTCCAAGCTCTCTTCACTACAGCAGGAGCAGAACTCCAATGACGCTCGTAGATCGGAGACCGAGATTAGCATTTGCAGCACCGACGCGAAGTCTTCTGCACATGATGTCCGCAGGCATGGGAAATAGCTTCCAAAAAGGAAGAGTGCAGTTTGTAGTGCACGAATTTTGTATCTCGGTTGTCTCAGAGTTGGAAGATTCCTTGAAGTGCCCGTACGAAAACAAGGACTGGAAAATGAGCGTTGTGATTTGCACTGACATTGTTATGTAGCATTGCGGGTGATCCAGCACGGAGCCTGGTTATGAGGTGCATCGAGGGGGAAACCTGACTTTCCGCAGGAGGTCCTCCTGTTGTTCTGAAAAGCTGAACTTGAATTTTGCACCGAAAAATTAAAAGGGCTGCAACGCTGTCACACGAAACGCAGAACAACGGCAGAAACACGGGAGAAACTGCTTGCCTATTTCGCTATTGGGTTCGTCTTCGCTGGTTCTTAGTTAGTGATCCACATGATTATTTCTTAAAAAAAAGTTGGAATTTAAAGTTAAAGAAAGTTAATTCTTTCGAACTAAAAATGTTAAAATACATTTAGGAGCCCCAGTTAATATGATAGAGGGGTCTCATACAAGCATTGCATACAAGTGTAGGGAAAATAGTCCTTTTCTGCCCGGTTCGCTCAAAAGGGTGTGAGTGGGTTTTCGGCTCGCTGACACTTCACTCCAGTTTCCCTTCTAGCTCAATGGTTTGCATCCTATACTGCCACCCACAGCTTCTCGCACTCGCAGGCAGATGGTATCACCGATTTCCCCTCCGAGGAAGAGAATCGGCAATGGTTTGGGAGTCACCGGGGATTGGGCATCCGGGATCGCATAGAAACATCGACCGCCGGGGATGGGGCATCCGGGTTTGTTTGGATCTTTTGGCCGCCTGGAATTGGGCATCCGGGCTTTCCTCTGGAAATGGGGCATCCGGGGTTACAGTCCCTGCTTCCGGGAATTGGGCATCCGGAGACAGATCAGTGGACTCGGCCAAAGCTTGAAACTGGTTGGAGACGGGGATGTTGGCCACGGCTTGCGGCTCGTCATCGGTCTCCATCAGGGGAGGCTCAGGCACCGGCTCCGCGGCCACAGCTTGCGGCTCGTCGTCGGGTGTAAGCGCGCGCGGAGGAATATAATACTCTCCGGCCGCCGCTGTGAATGTCCTCAACACATTGCTAAATCCTTCAGCCTGGTTAATTTGCTTAAGTAGATCAGCCAGATTAGGCTCCTCAGATATGCGTTCTCTACGTCCTTCCATCTTCGAATGTGTGAAGTGATGCTCGTGGCAAGGTACTGCGAGGCGTATATAGGCTGTTGGCGTTCCTTCTAGAAAATTCCAGTGACACTACGCATATCCTTTTACGTAATGGCCTAAACGTCTAGAAACTTCGAGATTAGGATATGACGTAATGTCGCCAAATTTGTCCCCAAGATCGCCAACCTCGCCAAATTGTCGTCAAATGGCTAAAATGACGTAATGGTGTTTTTTCAACTCGCTCTCGCCATGTACTACGGCTGATGCCATTAATACAGATAAAAGAATATAAATTGAAGTTGTTTACATTTTTACAATATTTACAGAAGATATTTACACTATTGGGGGCCGCGGTAGTCTGGTCGGTAAGGTCCGTTAAATCCGTCGTGGTCACAAAGTCCTCCAAGTTCCCATACCAAATCAATACCTCTGGGGGTGACAAGCCAATTCTGGGGATCCTCTAGTTGGCCTCTGTCTGTAAAAAATAGATGGATCCACTTATGTGTGTGTTGTGTCTGTCTTACTTGACGAAGGTTTATAAGCGGGTGTCTGACCAAGCACACAAACCTGAATATATATATCTACCAACCAACCAACTACACTATTTGCAAAATTCGTAACAATATCATTGGTTAGTGATTAGAAATAGGATGAAACTCGGCAGTTTCCGTAGTATTTAAATAGTAGGAGAATATAGCATGCTGTTTCCTATCTATCGTCGCTCAAAAGCAGAGTTTTAAGAACGGAACTGTGTGTTTCTTCCCCAGGATTGAGGAGATTAAAAGTCTATTCATACAATTTTTAAACTTATAAAATAAAATAAAAAGTGTACCAGACTTCGCAATTACTTAATTGCTGCATTAACCCTCGCAAAGCTCTAGTGTGACGATAATCCAATCTAACCCTAACCCTTATTGCTGCTCAATCGTTTTGCTACAAAGTGCTTACTGTATATTATCAACTGTTTTCAAATCAGAACTCTTGTATATCAGTTAGCTCCAAAAAAAAACCTAATGAAGAGAAACGATACGAATTATTTTTTTTACCTCCAGAATGGACCGTGGAGGTATTCCAAGAATCAAAGGAAAAGGATATTGAAAAAGGTTAGGAACCAGTGCCCCCCCCCCCCCCCTCTGCCAATAATACTAATTTCAATTCCCGTAAAATTGTAGTTTATCAGATACCGCTATCATTTTTCACTTGCATTTTTTTCCTTGCAGTTGCATACGTTTTCAGTGGGAAGCGCTAGTGTCTGAGAAAAACTATTGCAAATACTAATGTACGAATGGTCAAGGAGATAGGCGCATCTTTATTATGACAAGGAAAGGTGGGCCGCCTAACTGTAAAAGGTTGTGAACTGCTGTTAATTTGGTAATTAAATAGTTTCCGGCACTGTATTTCTAGCCTCCTTTCAGAAGCTTGGAAGCAGTGTTCTAAGCCAAGCAACCAGCCTAATTTAAAGTTACGATAGAGATAGGGGACATCTTATGTGTTTATACGTGATCTGTATCCCATCTGTGTGTGTGTTCATGGTTAAAAATTACGAAGCACTATTTCGATGTCTTTTTCTTTTTTTTTGACAATTATTGTACGATTACCAATAGCCCACCCCATCTGGAATTATTTTGGTTAAATAACAATCACGTAGGGAAAAGCAATAGGGTAATTCGTTATTGCAATTTTCTATGGCGCGTTACGCTGCAACAAACATTTTTGTGAACGAATGAATTAACGAATTAACGTTGCACTTGTCATTTGGTATGAATATGGATCTATCCTAAGCAGGGCCGCCGACAGGGGGGGGGGGGGGGGCAAAACTATGCATTGCATAGGATTAAAAAAAAAATGACTTCTTTTTTTAAAATTTGCAAATCACTAAAATATTTATTAGTTCGAAATTAACATTCGGCCCGTAATGTCCAGGATTAGGGGCCCTAGTCGAAAGAGACCGAAAATTGCATTACATTCTTTAAAAAAATCAATTTTTTTTTTAATTTTGTAAAATTCGTTAGAATTATTGCAATGTTCGTGCCTTTCAATCATTTTTTTTTTAAATTTTCAAAGACGACTTGATATGCAAAATCATTAAAATATTTTACAAGAGGAGGGGGGCTCCTCTCTCCATTAAGGGCATGTTTACCAACGGGCCCATTTAAGGACGGGGCCTAGGGTCCCCAGTCTTTTAGAACCTCAAAATTTATTTAATTATGAAAAAAATGCGGAAATGGGAAATGTTAGTGTACATTTTACTGCAATTTTTCATATCTTTTTAGCATTATTAAAAAAAAATATTACGACTTATTTTTATCTCTATAGTTTAAACTGCGAAATTATTCCTTTTTTCAGTAATAAATTTTTCAAGAGGGGCCCTTCGGGGATTGGTTAATCCCCCCACACCTTTTGAATTTTTTAAAATCAATTTACATTTATATTATTAGGGAAAGCCCTCATTTCATTTACTAAATATGTAAGACAAATATTTCTAATAACAAATGATAGGGCATTTGCAGTTTTAATGTCAAAATATAGTCAATAATCAGTTAATAGTCAGTCAATAATCAGTTAATAGTCAAATCAGTCAAATAATGTCAGTTAATATCAAAATTTTAGTTCTGATTTTCTTTTTACAAATTCGTGGGAAATAAGAATAAAATTGAAATATTATAAATTAGTTTTTATCAAATGTCTTATTTTTGATAGGATTATGAAATAGGGTATGCACCAAAAATAGGTAACAATTAAAATGATTTTTAATGCAATATATTTTATTAAAAAAATGTCCGGTCGTCACTTTTCAGTTGACTCGAAATAATAAATGGACTCGCCGTTTTTTGTCCAGTGGGAAACAAGGTTTTTTTTCGAGCAAGGAAGACTGAGAAGAAAGTTTTTGTTTCATTCATTTCCGATTTGTCTGAGGAGATAAACCCCTCTCTCCCAATTCCTTATCTATATCTTGATCTCCTGCTTCTTCTATCACCACTTGTAGCAAAAGACAAGCAGGACCAATAAAATCAGAGTATATTCCCTACCTCTTATGGCCCTGGCAGAGGACCCAATTTTTGTTTTGAAAATAGTCACATCCTTCCTCTGACCCCTCTGTGTAGTCGTTCATTCTCGCAAGTGAAATTTGAAACTTAACACCCCACTAGTTTAAATTGCTTTTCCCGCTCTCTCTTTTTTTGGTCAAAAAAATTATATTTTTTCGAAATAAATTTTTAAAATAAACTCATTATAATAAATTATAATTATATTAATATCAAAAATAAATTCTGGTTATTTAAATTAAATAACGAAAATTACTAATTTTGCAAAACCGAATTCAGTACTTTGATTTCAATAGTTTTCAGGACATAAGATGTAAGTGATGATTTGTTATAATTTATCTAATTAATTATTCTTTCTATTTGTTTACAGTTATCATTTTTTTATGTTGCATGAAGTAACTAATATGATGTTAAGCCTAAATGATAGTTAAAATCTTTTTAAATAGGCAACTGTAGATTTCCCCAAGACACGTTAAATTTTTGTTAACTAATAATAAATTAGTAATTTAATTAGAAATAAGGGTTTTAAGTGTTCATTAATAATTACCATAAGTTTAAGATCATTATAATGAAATAATTTGTTTTAATGAATAAATAATTTTATATTTAATATCAATTTGTTAATTAATAAGGATTAATATTAACTTTTTAATAACCAGATCATTTTTAGCCTACTTTTTTTTTTTAATTCGGAAGAATTTTTAAAAAAAATAAAAAAAAGTAGGTATATAGACATGCTAAAGATGTCTGTCTGTCCGTACTCCCCTCCCACACACAAAAACGTTTGTATCCGTCGGATCTTTATAAAAATGTTCTTTTTGTTAGAAAGCTATGTACTTTTAGAACGAACCAACTTTCGAAAGCTTTAACCCAACTTTCGGAGACAGCTTTCCAAAGATACGGACCCCAGAGACCCAACTTTCATACTTTTTGTCCGCCTGTCTGTACTTTCGGGTGGACATCTGTCTACTGTCTGTCGGTCAATTTCCCATTGAAATTATTTTTTAATCATTTAAATCGCGGTTGCCATATTACAAATCGGTAAGTGCCCAGTAACTAAGAAAAAAGTTTTATTGCAATTTATTCTATTATAGCGAGAACACTTGGTTGGTTGGTAGACATCTATATTCAGGTTTGTGTGCTTGGGTCAGCGACCCGCTTATAAACCTTCGTCAAGTAAGACAGACACAACAGACAACACACACACATAAGTGGATCCATCTAATTTTTAGAGACAGAGGCCAACTAGAGGACCCCCAGAATTGGCTTGTCACCCCCAGAGGTATTGATTTGGTATGGGAACTTAGAGGACTTTCGGACCCAACAGATTTAACGAGCACGTACTCCGCATATACTCGGTAGGTCTTCAGTGGTACCGGGACTCGATCGCAGGACCTTCCGATCCCGAGACCGAGACGCTGACCACTAGGCTCACTACGGCCCGCGAGAACACTTGTTTTCATGAAATTCTATTTTTTGGTGTAAAGAAGAAGAGGTCAGAGTGGAGGGGTCATTGGTTGGTTGAATTAACGTCGCACTAGAAGGCGATTGTGGTCAGGCCTCTGAATTTGGAACCGCGTGCAAGTGACGCTGAAGTCGCGGGGGGGGGGGGGGGTACTATAATGGATTAGTTAGGGGCCCGAACTAAGTTGCATAGGAGCCCATAAATCCTGTCGGCGGCCCTGATCCTAAGGGTAATACTTGTCACAATGACCAGTAATTTGGTTGTATAAGACATAAACTGTGGTTGTATAAGACGAGAGCTGCAGAACAGTTGAACTTCCACATACGCATCAGAAATAAGCTTCAGGATTTTAAAACAAGACAGAATATTACATGCACCAGAACTTGACAAAATTAAGCCTATTTTATACACCAACCAGATTATTTTGCGATCTACTGCAGGATCTTTAATGGGATGACAGCGTAAAAAGCAGATAGCTTCAATTTATTCATGTATGTAGATCAAACGAGAAACGTGTATCTTTAAATGAGCATGCATATTCCGAAACACTACACTTTTTGATCGTATCGATGACTAAGTAAAAAAAAAAAACGAAAACAATTCCGAAAATAATAATTAACGCGCTGTCGGCAAATTTGAACGCGCTGTAATTCGAAATCCGGAAATAGTCATCCTGGAAAAGGCGCATGCGTTCAAATTTGTACTGTGAAATAGTGAATAAGCAACAAATCGACGGAACTTCAATGCACGGAATTGTCAAAAGGCGTTTTCGCTGTTGGATTTTTTTTGAAAAGTGAGTGACTTTTTATTTCAAAATAAATGAATGATTATTTAATCTTTAACTATTCAAGTGGTACAAGGTATCATAAAATCAAATGCCATATTAGTCTTGGTATAAAAAATTTCTCGAAATTATTTATTTCAAACGAAATAAACTTGACGCCTAGCATAGTTGTTTAAATGAGATTTTTTAGACGAAATAAATAGTCATTTTTACAACGATTTATAAGAGCAAAAATAACTCATTGCTTTTCATTTTATTATGATGTAAAAACGACTGAGTGATCTTAACAAAAGACTTTTAAATTGTTTTACCATTCTTAATATTTTTTTAATGAAACTTTTATGATCATTTAGTAGTTATTATGGTTGGTTAAAAAATTGTGTTCACTATCAAGTTATGGATATGATCCTTTTGAACCACACTTTCTCCGTGTAAGATTTTTCTTGCCGAGTAACTTGTCAAAGGAATAGCATTATCGAATCTTAAGTTTTTAAGAACTTCTTATCAAATCAATCCAAAGTTATAAATTGGTGTGCGTGTGTGTCTCATACTGTTAACCCGGGTCTTTATACAAGTCTGTTAACTGTTGTTGGTTTTGTATTAAAACTCTACTTGTCATAAGACTATTAAATGACGTGGACCACTATTTCGTAAAATTTTCGTCTGTCAATAATTTGTTTCTTGCAGCCATTGGTAGTCTGACTTGTATAATAATTAGTTATTTCGGATCCACTTAGTTTATTAAAATTTGACTCATTAACTATCACTGTTTTGTCTTATTAGAAAAAAACACAGATAATTACTTTTCATTCAATCTAATATTTTAAAGTGTTCCGTTAGTTTTTATGCTTTTAAATGTGTTTAGTAATTCTACATTTTTAAAGATTAAGTTCTTTGGTCAAGCTCATAGCGCCAATTCATTAGTTTTTAAATCGCAACCTCTGCGAAAACATGCTTTGCCATGCAAGCATTTTTTTTACCAGGTATAAAAATTGCATCTATAGATGTCCAATTTGTGATGCAAGGGCACTTAATTGTCGTGTTGTAGACCGTCAAATTGACAGCAATTTGTATAAACCGCTTCATATTTGTAGACAGTAATGTAAGAGTCTAACAAGACTTGATTTTAAATTGGAAAAAAAACTACGCCTCGGCAAATATTACAAAAATGCGTCATGATTTAAATTAATGCCATACTGGAGTGAAGGTTCGCTCTTTGTTCACATGAGCAACAGCGTCTATTGACTAATGGAATCGAGTATTACAAAAGCAGAGTAACTTTCACCAAACCTGCCACAAAAAAATCTGTTATCTAGCTTTCAAATTTAACCTAATTTGGTGGCAAGTATTTTTCCAGAATATGTCTTTTGATAACATCTTTCAAGCATATTTAATTTCGATGGGTAATATGGTCATCAGCTGCTCAAAGTTCGAATTTCTCCTATAGACAAAGTTAAAGAACTTACATTTTTTTAAAATATACGTCTCGATTTTTTTTCTAGGAATGGTAGCAAGTCCTTTACGAGACATTAAAAAAAATACAATAAAAGATATCAGGAATATCAAATTTTTAAAAATTGCAACCAATATAAGTTCAGGATTGTCCTTTCATGAAATGCAAAATTTCCGAAAAGCGACGCTTTAGCACTCTCGTTGTAATTATTATTTTTTTTGTTTATTTTCTTGTTATTTTTTCCAATTTAACATCAAGTCTAGACTCTGACATTACCGTCTACAAATATGTAGCGGTTTATACAAATTGCCGTCATTTTGACGGTCCACCACACAACGATTAAGTGCCAAAGCATCACCATCACATATTGTAATTTTTAAAATATTTATACAATTAAAAGAATAAGTAAATAATTTTACTGGTACTTATGCGAATAAATAATTGCAGTAATGGAGTGTTGCATAAATGATAAATACTTCCTTTTATTAGAATAATTATTTAGCCTAAATCCACTCATTCAGACGTGATGTCACAAATCGTTGCGCCACCTCTCGCTGCTTCTAAAAGAACGGCCGTGAAGATACAGAGGGGAAATTGTAAATGGTTTTTTTCACGTCTTCGATGGCAACAGCTCCACGGTCTTGTTTTCATTTTTCAGGAATTACTTTTGTTTTGGAATTCGAAAGTCAGTTTTCTAAGAATAGTTTAGGTATTAATTTTTTTTTATATTGCCAAGTTCTTGCCGTGCTGTTGGTTCAAATCATTTGTTAAAAAAGCTTGTATAGAAAGAAAAGTTTCTTTTCATCTATTTCCGTGTTTTTATCCTAGATTTTTTTTTTTTTAAAGTTGCATTTTGTAAAGAACTCAGACGAAAAGTACGTACATTTTAAGAATAAAATTGAAACTAAATTCGAATGCCTCTATATAAAAATAATACGCTGAAATACAATATAGACTTATAAAAAAAACTAACATACGTAAAATGAATGGATTTTTTTGGTTAATGTCTTAAAGTAAAAATAAATATATCCTTTGTACACATAAACTACTTTTTGTGTGTATATTTTAGGCTAAAATTCTCCAGTTCGTAGTTCAAATTTCCTTCGCTACAAATGGCATTGGAAAATACCACACAAATTCTCCGTTTTGTCTCGGACGGTCTTTTAGAAGCAGCGGGAGGTGGCGCTGTTATACGTCATATAACACTAAAAGAGTGGACTGCTGTCATAAAATTGCGACTATTAATTTTCGATTTCTATGATGACAAACTATTTGTCGGTAAACATCATTTTTGCGGGCTACTTTTACATTATTGGTAGAAAAGTGTGACAGCGTGAAACGGAAGAGGGGGGGGGGGGGGTATGATGGAGCGCGACACTTTGTGACAGGTTAGGGGGTATAGTGAAGAAAAGTGGGACTTCATTTATGGAAAACCTATTTATTTGAAAAGGGTGCGGAGTATCGAGGACGGTAAGTCCCCGTTCGTCTAGTATGGCATATGACTTAAGAACCTGTTTATTAATTTAACTAATTATAAATAGACTATCGTAAGTGGGATCATACATCAGGCAAGAAAAGATGCTTTAAGAGCATACTAACGAAAAAACTAGTGACAAAAACATAACAGCAATAAATTAATTTTTATGGTTTTTCTTCAATTTATTCTTTTTTTCAGGATATGTTCCGAGTTTTATTATTTTTTAAGATTTGCTCATAGGAGCAACTTTCCTAGTCAATTCGCAAGTCAATTCCAGAATACTTTTGATGCACCGAAATTCACTGATTCTTTTAATTTTGGACAATGACTTCATTTGGATTTGGCTTGAGGGTAATTCGTTCGTTAAAGCGATAAATTAAGTAAAATCGTCATGATGTGCTTTAAAATAATAATCATAGAATAAAGTATTAAAAATAAAAATTTATTTATTTTTAATATTTTACTCTTCTTCCTAGACCAGCAAGATAAAGTGCTACTAAATCAACTAAATCAAAATTGTGCAGACAATATGTAAATTACTTTTCTTACAAAGCAAACAGATCAAAATATACGATTATTATTATTTAGGGAGCGAAATCGAGAGACCGACAAATAATTGTAAACTAAACCACCACTTTTTAAGTTTTTATTTTTTTATTTATAAAAACTTTCAGAAAAGAAAAAAGTTAAAGTTAAAGTGAGACAAAAGATAAAGGGTTTTTTTCCTTTCAGAAGGAGAATTCCTGTTTCTAAAATATGAGCTCAGACTTGCAAATTAATAGTGAGGATGCTCACTATTTCGTATTTGTTTAAATTTAAAGTCATCACACTACTCAGTATTTCATGCTTTGTTCAAAGGTTTACGAAATTATATTAAAAATGTACCTCTCTTTAAATGTTTGTTTATGCCATATGGGTTATTCTCAAGAAATGGTAGAAATAGTGTCTCTCGGGTTTGATGGCATGTATATTTTTAGCCTACTTTTCTTTTTTTAATTCGAAAGAATTAAAAAAATGAAAAAGTAGGTATTGACATGCGGTCGATGTCCGTCTGTCCGTACCCCCCTTCCAAAATCGGTTCTAATCATCGGATCTTAAAAATTCTTTTTTTGTTAGAAAGCTATAACCTCAGATACCCAACCTTCATACTTTTTGTCCGTCTGTCTGTACGTCCGGACGGACATAAATCTACTATCTGTCGGCGAATTTCCCATTGAATTAGCATTGAAATTCAATTTTGAGTCAATTAAATCACTGTAGGTTTTGAAATGCGGTTGACTGTCTGTCTGTCTTCGTATGTCTGTCTGTTCGTATGTCTGTTCGTATGTCTGTCCGTCTGTCTGTCCGCCTGTCTGTCCGCCTGTCTGTCCGTTTGTCTGACTGTCTTTACCCCCCTTCCAAAATCGGTTCTAATCATCGGATCTTAAAAATACTTTTTTTGTTAGAAAGCTATGACCTCAGATACCCAACTTTCATACTTTTTGTCCGTCTGTCTGTACGTCCAGACGGACATAAATCTACTATCTGTCGGCGAATTTCCCATTGAATTAGCATTGAAATTCAATTTTGAGTCATTTAAATCACTGTTGCCAAATCAACAATGACATGAGAAACTTTATTTAAATATATTTGAAGCAAAATAATATTTTCATGAATCAGTTTGGAATGACGTCATAAAATGTAGCACAATTTGATTCTTTGATTGTTCATTAATTATCTAACAAAAAAGCGGCAAGGCATACTTTTGCATACAATTATGCTTAGTTTTAATTTACATTTCTTATTTTTTTTAATGCAGTTTGGAGTTTCATTACTTTTGTTATTAATAAATATTTAATTATTCTTCGAACTACAAATAAATCGCGAGCAGACGATAAATAATATTTAATTAATTTGCGAAATAATATTAAGGAAAATAGTTGATTTTGGCTTTTAGAAGTTTAAATTATTAGCTGGATGCTGTGTTTCGATTTTTTTTTTCTAATCTGTATAAATCTAGTGTAGAAACGGCTGTTGATGATATTTACTGTAAGAACCTAGTTTTTTCCCGATTAGAACTTTAGTAAGTATTTAAGTAACAGGAAAGTAGGCTATTTTAGTTCTTTATGAACTTCTTGTTTATTTTATTGTTATGGAAATTTTACTTGAACTGCATAAAAGAACACAAAAGTTATTGTTCAAAAACTTTAAAAATTATAAAATACTGAAGCAATAGTTTAAAAAAAAAATTAACTACACGTTTAATACCTAAAGTAGTTGCAAAAAAAGTTTTAAACGCCCGTCGTCAATAGCCCTGGTGTAGCTCTAGTGCGACGATAATTCAAACTAAAACTATGAATATGTAATGTCCCTGGGTTATAGAGTCACACCTTTAACACCGGGGCCCGGATGGCCAAGTGGTTTGGACCATTACGCTAGCAGTCTGCGAGTTGTAACGGGTGCGTGTTCGATTCCCGCCTTCGTCCTGGGTGTTTATTCCTTTCTCTGTATATTAAGGAAGGTCTCTGGAATCCAAATATATCGCTTCCAAAAGTATTTTCCAATTATTTCTGTAGTTATTCATATTTGAAAAACGCCGGAAAACGCGTCTCAGCCTAAAACGGGGCGTGTCGGCTAGTGACGTCATAAGCTCCTATCTATTTTCGCCGGAGCTTGATTTTCAAGTGTTTTCGAATAAGTTGCGTTCGGGGATTGGGGGAGAGTATTCGTTTTAAACGGGAATGTTGAAGAGTTAATTGCAGTGCATGCTCCATTTATATTTAACAAGATACAGTTAGGGCCAAGACAATATTTTGCAGATTGATTAATTTCATTTCAAATGACTGCATTTACTGAAATGTTAATTTCTCATCAATGAAAATTTTAAGTTGGATTTCGTAGAATAATGTATAAAATGGCACTGTTATTTAGTTGCTACATGCTTTTTAATATCAGTTTTTAGTTATTTTAAACGAACTACCAACAATTATTTTTCATAGATTTGACATAATTATTAAAATAGTAGCAAATACGGTGTGTCAAATCTATATTACAAATTTTAATCGTTAACTTTTAACAGGAAAGAATTTTTTAAAAATGTTTTTATATGCTTAAATTTGGCCAAAAAATAATGTAGAAGTTTAGACACTTTTTGTTTAAAAAATTTATTTAAATAAACATACTTCATTAAAAGTAAGAAATTTTAAAATGCTACTTAGTAATAAATTAATTTAACCGTAAATGTTACTTATGTATTTGAACGCTTTAAATATATACCCTGAAAAATAACCTTAATCAATTCTTGCAGTAAAAAAAAATTGTATTTTTAGTTTAGCTGTCTGTATTAAACCGTACTTGAACAAGTATGAAAGTAAATAGCACAGAAGTTACTTGGTATATTTTTATTTGTTTATTTTTGAGTACTTTGGGTTGACTATTCTTATTCTGTTCAGAATTCTCTTAACTAATTGCCTTTTAATAACACTGTCCTGGAGGTAGGATGGCAATCGCTTATTGGTTTTAAATTATAATTGGCATATTTGAAATATTTTTACTGAAAAAATTAAATAAACTGTAGCTACATTGTCAACGTCACTTAGTAAAACTAATAAAAAATGCACTGATAGAACATGATTTGAGCAAAAATATTTGTTTAGGTATTAACCTGTTTTTGAGCCAACGTTTATTTTAAGATCTAAGCCTTGCTATCTAGTTTAAGTCAAAATATAAATTTTTGCTATTCAATTCATAACCAACATTTTGTATTGTGATATATTTTCCATTATATTTTTTAAAGTTGTTGCATAATAAGTTGTCGATAATATTCGTTTACATACATCGCCACAATAAACTTATTCTTAATTTGTATACACTCTCATATCTGCAGATAATACAAGACTTATTATTTCAATAATATTACTTTACACAAATTTGAAATGATAAAAAACACATTATAGAAGAAACAACGAAAAGACCTATCCAGTGTTTTTTTCTACGGCCACACGGTAGCCTTTTTATCTAAAGGATCTTATGACGTCATGACACTTGATTTCCGTTTTATCACGAAACCGAAACTGCGCGCTTTTTAACGTCAAATAAAAGCTAAAATAAACATCTAAAAAATTAATAAATGTGCAAATTCTCTATTGTGGGCATTTGGATGTAGATTAACATACAATCACTAAACCTCATAAAAATTCTTTAAAAGAGATGATATTTGATCTTTCCTAAGGAATCGTCACTCCTTCACACGTCAGTCGTCACTACCTCACATATCTGACTTGAAAAGTGACTCCACATTTAATAACTTCATCTTGGATCTTTCTTTCCAAGCGCATGCAGTTCGACCAGTTTTTGTTTGCCGAAAGTGTAGGTTTTTTTTCAAAGCGCATGGTTAGAATATTTCACAGATGCCGATGTTGTGCTGGATGAGTGGAATTTACTGGGAAGATTTGAACGCTTGCTCGTGCAAGAAGCCTTTATATGAAACAATTTAATTTTTTTAAAACTTAATCTAATGAGTTGAATTGCTAGTTTTTATTAAATATTTTAAATGCGTTTTTTGTTACGTTTGAACTAAAAATACACTTAATTTTTTGCATAAAGCTGATAAATAAACTATATGGTTTTATGAAGTGGCTGAATTAACAATGCATTTAAGTTACACACGGAGCGATAATGAAAGGCCTCATAATTGGAAACCGCGGTAAAACGTTAACTTTTAAGTTTTTTGAAATTCGTTTTTCGTGTAACTTGCCTTACTCAGGTTCAGTGCATTGGTTATTTATTGGTCTTATATTTTATTCAGATAACTCTTAAACAAAAAGCTTATTTTAGCACTGCAAATTTTCATGCCAATCGTCGTTAATGAGTTAATTATTTTCCTCTTACAGGCACCAGAAATGGCCTACTCTAAGAGCTATTCAGTCAATTCCAAAGTGAGATTGCCTCAGCCCCATGTGGAGTATGGCTCTTCCTCCACATCGGGTCACTCTTGGACAGTGTGTAAGTTTGTTGAAGTCGACGCTTTTATAAAGGCTATGTATGTCCATCTAGTCTGCCCATCACCCACTTTCAAAGCCGAAACTACAAATGTTAGGATGCCGAAACTAAAAGGAGCTTTCCATTAGGCAGAAATGGAAAGCTCCTTGTCATAAAGCACGCAATGATCTCAGGTTAAGAAAGAGCATGGATTTAAATTTACCTTGCTTCGTAGGCCTACACAGTCATCAGATCTCACCCCAATTGAGAATTTGTGGGATGAGACACGGCCTACTTCAATTACAAGGCCCCAGAGAAGCTCTCTCAAACAGGAGCGTAGACGGAAGTTTTCACGTCACTGTTCCGAGTGCCGAAGATATAGAAGCCAGTTCGGACTCCCTCGGAACCCTAAAAATGTGGTCAGTCATGAACGAGTGGTTCCGAACAGGTTTTAAGATCAGTTGTCTTCATCTTCGGAACAACGTCACTCGGAACTATGACGTCAAACTTTCCGTCCCCGAGTATGTTTGGGCGAGCTTCTTTGGCCTTAGAAGTTGAGTAGGCCGTGGATGAGATCGATTGGGGCATCAGACAGTTGGATCCAGTGTAGGAGGGATCCAGTACCATCAAATCTTAGGGATTGAAATTTGTAGGTCATCTATTATATGGTATCATATTCCTCATACCACCTACCAAAATCTCATAGAATCTATGCCAAGAAGAATTCATGCAGTGCCAAGGGCAAAAGATTGTCAAATTTTATACTGAGGGGGTGGTCATAATAACTTGACCACTCAGTTTTTGAAATTTATTAGTGAAATTTTATTTTTCGAATTTATATATTTGAGTGTCTTTAACAGCAATTAAATGTAGATTTAGTAGATAAATGTAGTTAATTTAAATTATTGTGTGTTTTAACCATAAAAAGTGTCTAAAATATCGATCCTAACTGGGTTTGAGTGGGAGGATTGACCGTCAATCCTAATTAACTATTTTTTAGATTACCACTATAATTAGTTAATGCAATTAGTTTATAATTTTTTTTGGAGGGGGGGGGGGGTATCATTACACTATTTTCGGTCTCCGATGTTTATTATTTTTACCTTTCAAATATAAAGACAAATAAAAATCCTACAGTAAGAACAAAAGT
The DNA here is from genome assembly GCA_019343175.1 of Oedothorax gibbosus. Classification (NCBI taxonomy): domain Eukaryota; kingdom Metazoa; phylum Arthropoda; class Arachnida; order Araneae; family Linyphiidae; genus Oedothorax; species Oedothorax gibbosus. The sequence continues at coordinate 8,412,677 of CM033275.1, read as the reverse complement.
TGAAAAGGAGTACGGACAGACTTGTCAAAATCTCCAAAATATCACTACCCAACTTTTTAATTTGATTCTTGCGAATTAAAAAATAAAGTATGCTAAAAATCAGGCAAAAGCCGAATAAAACACTCTAATACTTTTACTACAGTCTCTGTGTTTATCAGTCTGTTAGTAATAACAGTATTAGGTTTCGGAACCTCCTATATTTTTTACACTATAATTAAAAGAAGATAATGCAGAACATTTTTTTAATATATAACGGTAATCTCTTGAATATACGGTGACTTGAATATATTTGATAGTAGCAAATTTATACCCGTTCTTCGCACGAAATAAAAAATATATCAAATAGATTCCAAATATGTGTACCATATACCCCGTTATAGGATCATAAACTTATTATTGTTTCCGCTCGTTATAAATTATAAAATCCCGTTTCATTGCCTTAAAATTCCAAAATAAAAATACGCTATAAAATTCACTCATAAATGTTATCACAATTCCCTCATAAATGCATAAAACCTTTTAGCTCATTTGGCGCGTTTTGGGAAATAATTTGGCGAGAAAATAGATATAGCTACCCACACCCATTATACAGCTCTAACACAATGACCTTGGAACAACCGACCAGCTTATAAATTATTTATAAAAGAAATTGTCTATTTGGCGAATTTTAATTAATAATTTGGCGAGTTTGGCAACGTAATTGGGGAAAAAATAAAGACATAAAACACTAATAGCTCTAGTGCGATGGCCTTTATTAACCATCATAGTTCAGTAATAGCTTAACTATACATTTATTGCTTAAATATACATACATGCAGTGAACAGAAAAATCAATGAAAAAAACATCAAATAAACCCACAATGAAATCCGGGAATGAAGACTGGCGGAATTACGTCACTTGAAACATGTCAATTATTTTTCAAATAATGAATTTAGTTTCTGAAAGTAATGGCAAAAGAATAAAATAAACATTTTGAATTTTAAATGTTTTCGTTAAAAGTTTTATTTAATTTTTTCAGCCGATGGCATCAGGAAAGAGAAAAAATGATCGGATTTGAGCGAAAGTGGTGTATTTTTTTCAGAAAATTCGAATTTTTTCTAAAAATGGAACAGATATGAAAAATATAAGCCTCAGGTGCACACGTTGTATTAAAGGGAATCTATCTTAAAAATTTCGAATTTCTGAGGGCAGTATAAGTAGGTCTTTTACGATCCGATGACAAACAGATACACAGACAGACTCTTTCTTTTATTATTATAGATGAAGGTCTCTTCAGTTGAATATAAAACACACACAGGGGAAAAAACGATCCCGAAACGGAAAAAATAGTTCATGAGCTAGCATAGAAAAAGTTTAACTAAGCACACTCAGTCGTACTAATAAAAATAATAACCGGGTGTTCGTATCGAGAACGAAATCTGGCATTCGAATCCTCGTTAGTTCGAATCATTCAGAACTCCTCCCTGATTCAGAACGAAGAAAACGAATGAAGTCAATACAAATGCAGCTCTAGTAAACATTTCTTCTTCTATGAAGCTGTCGCAGACGAACTGAAAATGAATAACAGTAAAGCGCCTACTCTTTGTCGGTTGAATAAGTTTGCTTTCAATAAAACTTCATTCTCAATCATATGACAGGGTAAATTCTTATCCTAAAATGTAGAACGCTGCACTAGCCTTATAGAATTCGGAATAGAACTATGCTAGACTTTTGATGTTTCCCGGTATGCACCGCTTCTTTGAAGGCGGCTAAATCATCTGGTGTAATGGGCCAATAAAGGGGGGGGGGGGGAGATTATATAATGCTACGAATTGAAGCATCCTTTACCGGTTCTGCGCATTTGAAACGAAGAGAATTCTGATTGATGGTTAGCCCCAAAACATAAAGAGATTCATTATAATCCAGGTAGAAAGGATAGTTGCACATTTCGGTTTATTGAAAGTGACCTGCCCATGATGCTTTGAGTGCATTGGCTTCATCTGTATACTACTGCGTAGGTACTCTGTCGGTGATGTGTCGAGAATCAGCGAACGGTTACAGGGAACTTTGTATTTCAGGGTTCTTGTTCTCTCTGCTGGGAGCAGGTGCTGTTACATTGATCCTGTGCATTAACTTCCTGGGAGGAAAAAAGCTGTTATTGAACCCCGTTGACCCAACTGCTGGACTGGTTCCTATTGTACACCAAGGTGAGGGGGAACTGAGTGATGATGGACGCATCGTGTCTTTGGGACATAGCTATTATTGAATGTCTATTACTCTTTAGTGCCTAACTGTCTGGGTTGTAATTATTACATTCATCTCAAATAGCGAGCACGAGCAGTAAGAACCCACTATAAATTAATTCAAATATAAATAAATACTTTTCTTCATATACTTTTGTAAGTTTTGAGCTGATAACTATTAGATGTCGTTGTTTTTGGAATGAATTTACTTTTCTTTTTCCCGAGCTCTTCTTTTTACCTGTTCCTTTTTGATCGCGATTATAACTCGCAAAAACAATATTTAAATTTATCATAAGACTGGTTAGAATTAAATGAATTTTAAAGTTGTCTATTTTTTAAAAAGAATTTTTTTTAACAATTCTTGTGCACACCTCTTCAAAACAACGATTTTTATTTAAAAAAATAAAAAATTGTAAATTGTTTTTTGCTGCTAATATATTTTCGTAAAAATGTCAGTGTTATTTTTCAAAAAGAAGTATGTCCTATTTATATTTGGATATTCTTTAACTTAAGTAATAAAATTTGCTAATAGACGGCGCTGATATTCTGATATTTGACTTCATGTTTTATAATTCGAAATTGGCTGAGTTTAAGCTTGAAAGGAAGCAGGTTGGAGCATAGCCCCCTACATATAATGCCGTCCAAGCTCGATCAAAATTGGAAGTCGTGAGAAAGCTATCAATAGATGGCGCCATGGCGCAACAAACAATGTGGTCGGTGACATGTGTTGTTTGTTTACACCCAGTTCGCTGTGATTTTGATTAAAAAAAATTTGGTTACAAGAGTTCGAAATTTATATATATATATATATATGTTTTTGTAAACTTTTATAAATGCAACCATAGCCCCCTACATATAATGCCATCCAAGCTCGATCAAAATTGGAAGTCATGAGAAAGCTGTCAATAGATGGCGCCATCACGCAACAACGTGCATGTGTTGTTGTTTGTTGTTGTTGTTTATTTACATCCAGTTCGCTGTGATTAGAAATTTTGGTAACGAGTTCGAAATTTATAATTTTTTTTGTAAACTTTTGTAAATGCTACAAATAATGGTTAGTTTTTTGCATCATACCATCCTATAAATCAAAGAAAGAACACGGTGTTTCGATATAGGAATGCCTACGAAATGGAATATATTAGGTAAAGAATTTTTACAATTAGTATTCTTTTTTGGTGAAAATTTATCTATTCTAAATATTTTTACTCTTGAAACTTTTTATAATGAATTAATTATTATTATTTGTTTTTCCCTTCCTAATATATAGTTTAAACACACATTTGCTTTTGTTCTTCTTTAAATGCACTTTATAGTTGAGTTACAAATTTAAATGATCTATCTCATTTTAAAATTTTGTTGTTGTTCGAAGTTATGGTATTACTATTCAGGGACTTTTATTCTTAACAGAAGCATTTTTAATAAGTGTTATAGTATTTGTTAATTTTTATTTAAGAAGCCAAAACTATTTTTTTTTTAATAATGTAACTTCTGAACAAGATTCTCATTACTTGTGTTTTAGTCTCCAGTAGAATATTCTTATACGGGGATTTTAAATGTATAGTTCTATAGCGTTTTGTTTAAAACAGTTAAAAAAAACAAAGAAACTCGTTACATGATTATGTTTTTTAAAAAAATATGTGCTTGCTGTTTTTAGCTTTTTAATCTTAAATTTCTAAAAATTGTGATTTTTGGCAGATATATTCTGTAACAGTTTTTACACTATTCAAACATTATGAAGAGGGATTTTTTTAAATTTAAAATGGTATTTTATGAATTTCTCTGGCAAATAATATTGCTTGGAAGCAGAAACAAAATAAAAAAAGAACTCATTTGTTTATTATGTTACTTGTACCGAACGGTATTCGAAATAGCCCGCTGGATCCGTCATTCACCACGAATTGCGAATACATTCCTACTAAAATATGCGAACGACTACCAAGAGATGGCGCGACCAGAGTACTTTTTGAGGACAGCCTGTGAATCCATGTTATTTCTCGAGTTTAGATGGCATTCTATGTAGGAGGCTATGATGCAACAAATAATGGCTAGTTTTTTGCATCATACTATCCTATAAGTCAAAGAAAGAACACGGTGATATAGGAATTCCTACGAAATGGAAGGTAAGGAGTTTTTTAAATTATTCTTTTTTTGGTGAAAATTTCTAAATATTTTTATTCTTAAATCTTTTCGTAATGCGTTAATTATTATTTTCTGTTTTTTCCCTCATGATATATAGTTTAAACACATATTTACTTTTGTTCTATCTAGATTTATATTCATTTTAGTTCGGGCATTCTGTTTTCTAATAAATGTGTTTTTGAATTAAATTTTGAAAAAAAACTTTTCAATATCTATATTCGCATAAATTCTAATACTTTAAATGCATTTTATAGTTGAGATTTAAATGATCTATCTCATTTTAAAATTTTGTTGTTATTCGAAATTATAGTATTATTATTAAGGGACTGTTATTCTTAACAGAAGCATTTTTATTAAGTGTTATAGTATTTGTTAATTTTTATTTAAGAAGCCAAAACTAATTTTTTTTTTAATAATGTAACTTCTGAACAAGATTCTCATTACTTGTGTTTTAATCTCCAGTAGAATATTCTTATACGGGGATTTTAAATGTATAGTTCTATAGCGTTTTGTTTAAAACAGTTAAAAAAAACAAAGAAACTCGTTACATGATTATGTTTTTTAAAAAAATATGTGCTTGCTGTTTTTAGCTTTTTAATCTTAAATTTCTAAAAATTGTGATTTTTGGCAGATATATTCTGTAACAGTTTTTACACTATTCAAACTTTATGAAGACTGAAGAGGGATTTTTTTAAATTTAAAATTGTATTTTATGAATTTCTCTGGCAAATAATATTGCTTGGAAGCAGAAACAAAATAAAAAAATAACTCATTTGTTTATTATGTTACTTGTACCGAACGGTATTCGAAATAGCCCGCTGGATCCGTCATTCACCGCGAATTGCGAATACATTCCTACTAAAATATGCGAACGACTACCAAGAGATGGCGCGACCAGAGTACTTTTTGAGGACAGCCTGTGAATCTATGTTATTTCTCGAGTTTAGATGGCATTCTATGTAGGAGGCTATGGTTGGAGTTAGACAGTATAACGATTACCAAAGCAATAAAATAAAATTATGAAACCATAGTTGGTTGAGGTTTATCAATTTCAAAGAGGTTTCAATATACTAAAAAATGCTTTTGAACTCTTAGATTTTAAGTTTTTGATTATTTTCTTTTCAGGTGAACTAGAAGTACATCCACTGTTTCAAGGGTCAAATAATGGAATTGAAAGTAGATTTTTTTCTAACTTAAAGTCCAATAATTTAACCGAAATTCAGAATTCTCTTTCACATCTTTTTGATAGTAAGTATGTTGATAAATATTATTACTAGTAATAAGAATAACCAAAACAGTTGTTTAACATTTCTGACTTTTGTCAAGTATAACCATATCCAAAAGCTGTAGCTTGGCAACAAATCATAATTCCATATTGTGCCAAAACTTGTATGGGGCAGTAAAAGAAATCAATTTCTTTTTCATCATTTGAATACAAGCTCTTTGGATCATTTCGGGTGCTGACATACTGACCTCATTGTTCAAATGTCATAAATATGGAGAAATCATAAAAAAAAGACAAATATATCTGTGTGGAAATTTTACATTTTATGATTTTTATTTGATTTTCAACTATAACTAAAATAATAAGATATGATTAATCAAGTAAAACTTTTTCATGTATCAGTGTAGGTACTAAGTACAACAAAGTTTTGAAATACAGTACACATTTTATTATATTTGTTGATTTTTTATGATCACTAGTGAGTACAGCCAAATATCCTGTGGCTTCTTTTTATTTAAATCTCGGCTTTCTGCAACTGAACAATAGATCAAATACGGGCAGCATTTTATTTTGAATAGTAACAACAAAAATCTTAAAATATTTTCTTATTGATAAAAGTTTACTTTTTTAACCTCTGTTTAACTTAAACATAGTTGCTGTTGTAGTATCATTTACAAAAGACTTTATGGTTTATTTAAGGACATAACTTATTGTTTAAGTCTCAGGTTCAGGTCCAGGCCTCGTCAAAATAACTGCCGACCTATACACAACCGTTCCGCCAAAAATGTCCAACAAATGATATCCCGTGTAGAGGGAGTGCATGTCAAATATGCTTCAAAGTCCCAACACTGTGTACGATGTCACCCGTAACAGTTGCGTTGGGTGCCTACTTGGGTGTCGGCTTGTCACTTGACTGTGGTTCTAAATTACGACGCCCGTCGCCAATAGCCCTTGTGTAGCTCTAGTGCGACAATAATTCAAACTAAAGAACTAATTGTTTAAGGAGCCTCCACAAATGATGTCAAGCTGCAAGGGGATTCATGCAGTGTGTGCCAATTTGGAGCAAAGGGGTTTAGGGCGTCACTTTCATTACCTAGATGCATTGCAAACTAAAACTAGCACAGCAAATTAAATAAAAATGCATCAAATAAAATGTTTTTGTTAATTTAAAAAAAGGTTCTCAGTTTGTGCAATTTTGTATTTTTTCACCCAATGTAAAATGTTAAGTTGAACAACATAGTTAAACTCTGTAAAAAAAAATTATATTAAAAGTATAATTAATGTATTACTCATTACTTAGATCCATTGCAAACTAACCTAAAACTGAAACAGGGAATTAAATAAAAATGCATCTAATAAAAGGTTTTCTTGTAAATTTAATAAAGCTATTGTGAAAAATAAAATTCTCAGTTTGTGCAATTTTGAATTTATTCACCTGTGTAAAATTTCGAGTCAACATTCTTAAACTCTAAAACATTATATTTACGTTGTTTGTAGAAAAGTGTGACAATGTGACAGAGGGGAAGTAAAGGGTATGTTGAAGTGTGGCAAATGAAATGGAGGGAGGGGGGGGGTCAAATGGTCGGTAAAAAAGTGATAATTAATAAAAAGACTCTTAGTTTTTATCTTCTTCCATTGGCACGACAGCCCAGAGTGGGACAGGGCCTTCTTAAGAACTCGCTTACATTCCACTCTCTTCTTAGCCATGGTTTGCTAATTCCTTATCTTCAAAATTTGAAAAGTCATTAGTGATGCAGTATGTCCATCTTAATTTGGGTCTGTTGCTTGCTCTGGTTCTTATTACCCTGTAGTTAAGGAGGAGGGTTGCATTCTGCAAATGTGTCTGGGAAAATTTTATTTGTTTAATTTTCACAAACTCAACACTGTTGATTTACTTGAATAATTTATGTAGTTCATTGTTGTATCTATGTCCATGGACCATCAATATTGACTGCACCAAAAATATTCCCTAGTACATTTCATTCGAAAATACTTGCCTGATTTGGTAAGTGCTCAGGTTTCAGAATCGTATGTAGCAACTGGTATTAAAATGGATTTATAAAGAGTCAATTTTGTCTTTTTAATTTACCATGATCGCATAAAGGTTTTTCAGACCATTAAGGCAATGGTTAGCAGCACTTATGCGTCTTCTAGTTTCTGAGTCTAAATTATTTTGAGCATTGACATTTGACCCAAGGTAAGTGAAGTCATCAACCACCCCAAACTTGTAATTCTCAATGTTTTTAGGCGATATCTCTTATTTTTTTATGCGATACCAATACTCAATAGTTACCAATTTATGCGTGTCTAGGCTACCCAAAAGAACATGGCCAAACCTATACCAACTGCTGGCTGGAGAATCCCAATTCGGAGAAACCGTGCTTTTTCGACTCTTCCTGGGTGACGGACCTCTGCACCAGCGAAGACAGTTACGGTTATGGGGAACATGATGGACAATTCAACCCATGCTTTGTCATGAAGCTGGAAAGGGTAAGGCATAGAGTTAACAAGAAGGTGGGGATGATGCTGGGCAAATTCAAAAACAGGTTTGCTAAGTCAATCCATCGATTGCTTTGCAGTATTACGTAAATAATATTTGGCAGTATTATAAAGTGGAGTTTCTATAGTCTTATTACAAAGACTTTGTGTCTCTAAGGCTATGTCCTGACTACGCCACAAAGGCAACAAAACTTGGCGACTTGGCAGAGTCAACCACCATGTTATTGCATTGCTTGGCGCGCTTGGCAGTCGCCAAATTTTGTTGCCCTTTGTGGCGTTTGTTGTCGTAGTGAGGACATAGCCTAATAAACCTATAATTACAACAGTTTTCTTTCTTGTGAAGGGAATGACTACCATCTTGTGTAAATTCAGATCTCATGCCACAGCCTATGTTTGCTCAAACAGCCATTTTTTTAAATCCATGTCTTTTAAAGAATAAAATGATGCATTTTACATTGAGCAAATGTTGAGTGAGCGGTTTGTTAGGGCTTACTAGTATTATTTGGCAACTTTCTGACTGTTTCACTTTTTTACATGACAAGCATCTCCATCTTAACTATAACGTAAGGCCTAGAGCACTCTACAACCTAGAGTTATATAGGCAATTGCCATTGCGATAATTTTGTTCTTGAAGAAAATAATTTTTTTTGTAGTATTCTAAAATGTTTGGAACAAGTTAGTTTTTGGACTAAATCTCTCTTTGTCCGTAGTTGAGTGTTCTCATTGCTAAATTCTCCTGAACATATTTATTTAAAACCTGTGATAGTTTTTAATCTAACAGCAATCAAGGATAAATCTATGACCAGAGTAACCTATTTTTAAAAAATATTGTATGGTGTAAAAGGCCAATGCATTTTTATTTTAGAGTTGCTTTAATATCAAAGTTATCTATTATATTTAAATGCTCCAATATTATCTAAAATACTTAATTAAAATAATTGATATTCAGAAGTAAAACAGAATGGTTTTGAATGAATTTTTTTTTGTATGGGAAAGGTTCTGAAGTAATTGCATTAACCACTTGCAGGAAGCTGTGGCTTAGGACTTGTTATTCACTGGCCACTTTTGACAAAAGTAAAAAATTAATGTACATAACTGCTATAGCTATTAGAAGTTATATTGAAGTTAACCTAAAATGTTTTCAGAACAGATCGTTTTCGCTGCTTTAGGAAGCAAATCGAAAAATTCTTAACGATATTTGCAGAATTCACAAAAGAATATGCATTAAAAATAACCTATTATATTTAACAAAATACAAATGATCAATTCATCTAATTTGATCAAATATTAAAGCTTGTCTTTGTCTAATAATATAACCGAAAATTCTGACTTTCTATTTTATCTACATAATGTTTATGATATTTTTATGTAGCTTCCTGATATTATATATTTTATTTTATTAATTTTTTATTATATTTTTTATTTTATTCAACAATCAATAATTTTATTTTAGACGAAGGATTGGGTTCCAAGACTTAATGAAAATAGGGAAAAATACCATGATCACGGTTTCACACCTATACATTGCTCTTTGAAGGTAATGTTTTGTACTAGACATATAATATTTTTCAATTACAGTAGAATCTCTATTAATCAATCTAATTGGGACCGGAGGTCAATAGGATAATCGAAAATTCAGGAAAATAGTGAATTTTAAAAATCCTGAAATTCCTAATCGACTCTGGTTTTGTAGTCATAAACATTTGATTTAATGTTCTCTCTGAAATTGAGACTTCCTGGCAAACAGAAAGTGCTTAAAGTTATTTTTAATTTCTGTTCTTATTTTTTAAAATATCCATGAGGGGTTCTGGGACAAATGCATAATTTTTTGTTTTATCTTGGATATCACTTGGAGCCTCAATATTTAAAAGATTTTTAAAAAAAGATTAAAAGATTTTCCCAAAAATTTAGGATCGTCAGAAATGTGCGTATGTTTCTGTAGTTTTGCGTCTTAAAATCAACGAAGTTTCCCAATTTGAGAAACACTAAAATACAGATATCAGAATCGCCGGAGATTCCCGATTCTTGAATCGTGGAAGTTATTCAGTTTACTTATACAGTAATGCAAGAGATCCATCACCAAAGAATTGCTTTTGTGAAAAACCGAGAATGACCTTGATAGAGAATTTTTTTTAATGTTGTCTCATGGACGGTCCGTTAACAGACAGTTCTGTATAAAAAGACATGGATAATCAAGGTTCTACTGTATTAGCAACTAATTTTCCCCCTTGCATTGATAAATGAAATTATAATTGTCAAACTTGTCTCAAAACCTTCTTTGAATGTTGAGAAACCCAATATTGTACAAAAATCTCGCCAAATCGATATTTTGAGAAGGGTTGTTACAGTTGGAAACTTACCGCTTCCAACCATGCCAATTGTCGCCAAGCTTGTAAAGCAGACAAGAATAGACAAGCAAACCAAAAAAGGGGTTCCACATCTATCCCCAAGTTACATGGGTTTGCAAAAACAGCTTGGTGAATTTCGTTTTTCCAGACAATAATTTTAAGCTTTTAACTTCTTTTTTCAATGGGAAATATTTGCTTCCATTTGCTTAAGATACCTAGTTTTGTACAGTATATAACCATTGTACTGCACTAATTTAAGGTTAATTGGCACAATAAAATTTTCCAGGTTTCTAAAAATTCAAATGCTTCTCTTGGGGTTTTTCCGTCCAAGGGGTTCTCTCGGCTGTTCTTCCCAGTATCCAGGTTCAATGAAAGCACCTACCTTCCGCCTCTAGTTGCAGTCAAAGTTAATGGAATCGGAAATGGTGATACAGTCAGGGTGCAGTGCTATGTAAGTAACAAATCTATCACATTTTCAGTTCAGGGGAAGAACCCGTTGATTGACTAGGAATCTTCCCGCGTTCAGGTCTTCTTGGCGGACATTGGCGACAGGAAACCATTATCTCCCTTGGATCTTCTCTTGTGGTACAGGCGTACGTGGGACTTGGGTCTTCGTGTGAATCAGAGTTACAGTGAGAGAAGAACTAAGTGAGAAACCAGTTTCCTTACTCTAGTTTAGCTGATGACTCGCTATCGTTGCCAAAGAGGCCTGATATGGACATATATCCTGTTGATGAAGGGTTTTTTCCCCTGTACTCTACATATTTCTTATGTGTGAATACATAAAATTAGATTAAATTGGCAAGGCCAGTTTGACACACAACTTATTTTGGTTATTTTTTTGCTGTACTTGCGTTATCCACAGTGGCATGTTTAAATCAATTGAAGCCTTCTTACAAAATGAGAAAAAGATATCGCAATTATGGTTGTATCTAAAATGTTTGCTAAACTACGGCAATGTAAACACTATCTGTAGTGGGTGCTCACAACAGCAAATTTTATGGTTGGTATCAAAATTTACAACACTTTACATCGTAAAAGCTTCAAAACATTTAATAATGTCTTACGACTTGAGCAAATATTGTTGGTACAACCACAAAATTAATTTTTTCAGGTCTGGGGGACACAAGCCCTAATCCTATAGTGGGTGCACATGATCCACAGTGAGAGTGTTAAGGGGGAATGGAAGTGGTTGTCGGGTCTCCAAACCCAAGTCTTCTCTGTGTTAATTCAGTGTGGGGGAAATATTTTTAAGCCAAAATCACTCTGGCTGTATTGAATATTTTTACAAACTGTTTTTTTTTATATGATAAATGTAGCTGACTTACATGGCTCTATAATTCTATTTTTAAAAATTGTTTTGAATATTATTAATAATATTTAATAAATAATTAGATATATAAAAGTGTAAACACCAGTTTCTAAATAGATTCCCTTTTTCCTCTGAAAAATGTAGTTTGTCTTTTATTCTGCTGTATGTTAATTTGACGAAACCAGATAGTTTAGGGTAATTCGTATCGATATCAAAAATATTTTTTATTTCATATTTTATTTTTAAAATATGTGTTTTTTTTGCTTACAGGTGGTAACGCCAAATGCTTTTATACTCAGGAACAATGGGAGAGTATCTATCACATTTTCTACTGGCTGAAGAATAAGTGTTTCACCGATGAACTACAACCGAACTGGAATAGAGAAAAACTTTAAAGAGCTTAAAATTGGAGTGTAGTCTCATTTTTTTTGCATTAATCTCACTTATCCAAAAGCTTGATCAACAAGAAACAAAAATTTATAAATAAATTTTGACCATAAAATTTACACTCCAAATATTAATTTTTACTGCTAAAAGTACATTCTGAGCCAAAATATTAGTTGAAATAAATTACTATATTTTTAGCCTACTTTTCTTTTTTTAATTCGAAAGAATTAAAAAAATGAAAAAGTAGGTATTGACATGCGGTCGATGTCCGTCTGTCCGTCCGTACCCCCCTTCCAAAATCGGTTCTAATCATCGGATCTTAAAAATTCTTTTTTTGTTAGAAAGCTATAACCTCAGATACCCAACTTTCATACTTTTTGTCCGTCTGTCTGTACGTCCGGACGGACATAAATCTACTATCTGTCGGCGAATTTCCCATTGAATTAGCATTGAAATTCAATTTTGAGTAATTTAAATCACTGTAGGTATTGAAATGCGGTTGATGTCCAACTGTCTGTCTGTCTGTTCGTATGTCTGTCCGTATGTCTGTCTGTCCGTACCCCCCTTCCAAAATCGGTTCTATCCATCGGATCTTAAAAATTCTTTTTTTGTTAGAAAGCTATGACCTCAGATACCCAACTTTCATACTTTTTGTCCGTCTGTCTATCTGTACGTCCGGACGGACATAAATCTACTATCTGTCGGCGAATTTCCCATTGAATTAGCATTGAAATTCAATTTTGAGTCATTTAAATCACTGTTGCCAAATCAACAATGGCATGAGAAACTTTATTTATTTAAACATATTTGAAGCAAAATAATATTTTCATGAATCAGTTTGGAATGACGTCATAAAATGTAGCACAATTTGATTCTTTGATTATTCATTAATTATCTAACAAGAAAGCGGCAAGGCATACTTTTGCATGCAATTATGCTAAGTTTTAATTTACATTTCTTATTTTTTTAATGCAGTTTGGAGTTTCATTACTTTTGGTATTAATAAATATTTAATTATTCCTCGAACTACAAATAAATCGCGAGCAGACGATAAATAATGTTTAATTGATTTGCGAAATAATAATAAGGAAAATAGTTGATTTTGGCTTTTAGAAGTTTAAATTATTAGCTGGGTGCTGTGTTTCGATTTTTTTTCTAATATGTATAAATCTAGTGTAGAAACGGCTGTTGATGATATTTACTGTTAGAAACCTAGTTTTTTCCCGATTAGAACTTCAGTAAGTATTTAAGTAACAGGAAAGTAGGCTATTTTAGTTCTTTATGAACTTCTTGTTTATCTTCTAAATAGTTAAATTAGTCAAATAAATATTAAGTATGACTACAAAACTTATCCGAATTGTCAATGAAATTGATATCTGAAACAGAAGTTTTAAGACTTCTGTTCAGATATTCAGACTTCTGAAAGACTAAGCTCATTTTTCAGAAAGTTTTTTTGCATGACATTGAAGAATATAAACTTTTATTTCTGTATGAATACATATTTGGCATTTGAGAGAGTATAAATGAAAGCTTGTACCTTTGGTAAAATGCATTTAAAGTTGTTTAATTTAAATTGTGCATTAATTGTGTGTGAGTTTTTATTGATTCACTTTTATTAATGCTTGTTAATGAGTTAGTATTTTTGTAAGTTAAAGAAAATATGTTTGTGTAAAGTTAAATGTGTAAATATTCATTAATTATGTACATTTAATATATTTTTTGTTAAAATACTAAGTGTAATAATAAAACTTTAAATTTTTTTAGTTGTAGTCCTTATTTAAATACTATGACACTGCATTGTACTTAAAGCTGTTTTTTATTCTATCAACATTATAAATTTGGACAGGAGAGTTCTAAAGTTCTTTTAGATAATTAACTGAGTATAGTGTAAATTAAATTTCTCTGAAAAATCGTAATCGTGTTTTTAATGGTTGCTCATTGATTTTAATGAAACAAATTTTCGATGTTTAATGTAAATAAAGCTGCGTTTCACACTTTTCAAATTTTTATTTTCTTGTATTCCAGATTCTTTAAAAGCTTGAAATCCTCATTTTTCATTGGAAAGTTTGAAATAAAAGGAATGTTTTTTGCAATATAGTTTCCTAATCATGTAAAATGATGCATAAAATATTTGTGTGTAAAAAAAATAAAAACTTATTTCGTAATCTTCAGTGTATAGTTCCTAAGCTAGTTTGGTCATTTTGTTGGCGTATTGTATGAAAGTGAACCTTGCCCAATCCAGAGTTTGAACTCCAGACCAATATGCCATGCCCAGGGTTCATACTCTATCTATGATAGTGAAATTCAGGAGTGCAGCAATGTAAATTCAGGAGGTAACGAGGAATAGAATTGAATATGCCTGTTTATTATCGTATTAGTCTATGGCGACTTCACTGGACTTCAAATGATGAAACAGAAGAAAAAAAATCTTTTAACGAATTGTGCCGTGAACTCTTGGACAGTAACTATTATCACAATGTCTGAACTCTATTTTTCTACTGCGCATGTGCAGTAGACTTATTCCTAATAAAGTACAGGAGAAAAACTCTTCGTGTCATCAATGTTTTAATTTTTTCAGGAGAGGAGGGAAAATATCAGGACATGATACACAAATTTCAGGAGTTATAAGGGCCCTTAGAAGAAAAAAATTAAATTCAGAAGGTGTATGAACCCTGCGATGCCAGTGTGAAGCACTCCCGTTTTCCGTCATTTGACAGCAGTTGGGAACCAGGATACCCATGTACAATAATTTAAATGTTATTTAACGGAGGTATTTTTCTAAGAAGGCTGCAGCGTAAGGCAGCAATTTTGCATTTATTCAAAGGTATAAATTTATGTTATATATAGTAAACTATTAAAGTTTTATTGGTTTTTTTTAATTAAATGATAATGTTAAAAAAAATCACACAAACAGCGAAAACGCTAAAGTTTTGTAAACATTCAAGTCAACTTCAATACAACTTTATAAGTTTAGAAGCCACGTGCATTATTTTTTCACTCTTGTCAAAAAAGGGTAATGAAGAACAAGTCATGAACCAAAGTTTCCCACAAGTGGTTAATGCAATAACTTCAGAACTCTTTCACACACAAAAAAAACATCATTCAAAGCCATTCTTAGTTTTTTTTAGTGTACTTTCGAATGTCAATTATTTTCAAGTCGTGAACCAAAGTTTCCCACAAGTGGTTAATGCAATAACTTCAGAACTCTTTCACACACACAAAAAAAAAACATCATTCAAAGCCATTCGCAGTTTTTTTTTACTATGTAAATAGGAATTCATTGCTTCGTGGTTTCGTTTTTGTATTCTGGTTCATTTCTGTATTTCACTTCTGTTTACGATATTATTTACTTTCTAGTTTGTAAAATAACAAAAATTTCTTAAGTCATCAGTTTTGCTACATAAAATCCATTATAATCTAACAAAGAGGGTCGTAAAATTTTTTGAACTTGCGGTTAAAAAAACGACTTTTGAGTGCCTTTAAGCAATTAAAATGTAACGAAAAGTTATAAAGTGTGTTAAACTGCAGAAAAAGTGACTTGAAGTCGGCAGGCAAAACACAATCAAAGCATCAAACAAATCGGGTTCTCAAATGATCGTTGTTTTTTTTGTGTTTGTGCCATTCTTTACGTAAATTTGCACTTGATTGAAAAACACACACACTAAATATACTTCTGTTCACCCACGTTCCCATATATTATAGAAATAAAAACAATGGATTCAAGTAAAGCAGGACTTCAACGGCCCACGCGATATGCAGACGTACGCACCATGGACGAAGAATCTCACGATGTTCAGGGAATAAAAAAATGTGAAGTGTGTCATAAACAGTTCACTCGACAAGAACAGCTCAACAGCCACCGTCTTATACACACGGGTGAAAAACCCCATGCCTGTGCAATGTGCAACAAACGCTTCTCCCACAAGAGCGGACTCAGACACCACCTCAATATTCACATTGGCGAGAAATCGTACCAATGCGCACTTTGCGCCAAGCAGTTCTTCAAAAAGAGCCAACTCCAGCGCCACTATCTTATCCACACGCGGGAAACGCCGTACAGCTGCCCCGTGTGTAACAGGCCATTCAGACACAAAAACAACCTCAACAACCACCTCCTTACCCACACGGGCGAGAAACCTTACGTGTGTGAAACGTGTGATAAGCCCTTTGGTCAGAAAGGTTCATTAGACCAGCACATGCTTACACACACAGGTGAGAAGCCACACATATGTGGAGTATGTGACAAACAGTTCAGTCGTAAAAACCACCTCAACCAGCATCTGCTTTTACACAAGGGGGAGAAAGAGCATGTGTGTGAGTTCTGTAACAGACGTTTCACTCAGAGGAGTCATCTAACGTTGCACCTCCTTACACACGCGACAGAAAAGCAACATAGTTGTGTGGTGTGTAACAAGCAGTTCAAGCAGAAGAATAACCTGAAGAGGCATCTCCTCATTCATATAAGAGAAAACCCGGACAGCAGCGCTGTACATGACATTCAGTTGAGCATCAAGTGCAACTTCAGTCAACAGTTTCTCGACCAAGCGACGAAAAAAACTAATGTTTGTGAGTTTTGTGATAAAAGCTTTAGTCTGAAGTGTAACCTCAAGCGGCATTGTCATCAGTTTCATTCGCAAGAATTGGGGTCCTGTTCGGGTGCTGCACACTTACAAGATATTTTGAAAATACCACCATTAAACAATTCTGAACATAAGAATAACTCCAGACAAAAAAAAATAACATAATTTTACACCATCACATTTTCTTACTCAAATAAAATTTCTTTGGGGTTTCCAAGAAATAAAATTGCTAAAAAACATTTGTTGCTTAAAAAAATTGCTCATTGCTCCTTCAAAATTTGCCAAATGGCCTATCCAAGGGATCCCTTTATTGAAGAGCTTAGTGGAAGAACATACTATAACTTTTTTTAAAAAATTAAAACTTTTGTGTCTGTGAATATATCATTCCATTCTTTAAAGATAACAAGTTTTTCTCTTTCATAAACTTTAAGTTAAGTATATTTTTACTGTTTACAAGTATGGCCTTCAACAGATGAGTGCTAATTAAAAACCTTAAAGCTCATTTTCTTGTTTTCAACTTTTTGTCACATAGCACGTTCCTCACTAATCTTCAATTAAGAAGAATTTTTTGGGGCGGCAAATTTTATGACCAATTAAAGCAGCATTCGGCATAAAAAAATTATTATAAAGATAACCAATATTTTAAGAAAGAAAACAAATAATTTACATTAATGCGTAAACGTATATTACTATTATTTCATAGTAAACATGGTAGCTGCGAGGGCAATTGCACCCCCTTCTCACGGATTTCGAAGTTGAAAGAGAAATAGTAGAAGAGTTTAAACCATTTCTATTTAGTGTGTAAAGGTACATAGATGGTTCTAATATGTATATCTAGTTTAAACAGCACATACTACCCTATTTTGCAACTAACCTTTCCCCGATGGGGGAAGATTATTGTGGCGGCAAATCTTTAAATCCGGCCCTGGTAACATCTGTGATATGTATAATGGCCAGTAATATGTGACACAGCTTAGCCTTATCTGTTTCTTGGTGAAGGCTGATCAGAAAGGAGCTTGCTTTTGCATACGAAAGGTCCCCCGACATTTCCAAAATAACTGCCGACCTATAAACGGCCAAAAAGTGACGAATAATACACCTGTGTAGAGGGAGTTCCCGTTAAACATGCTCCAGAGGCTGTTGCCCTTAAAAGTTGCGTTGGGTGCCTACTGCTATGTCGTCATGTGGTTCTAAATAACGATGCCCGTAACCAATAACCGTCATGTAGCTCCATTGGGACAATAATTCAACCTTAACCTGGCTCTTGTGGACTTTTGGTGATTGTGAAAAGCTAATGGAGAGCTGTTATACCAATTACTGGTTGCATTGAAGTTGAAATAATATTTTTACCAATTCGTATGTTTTCATTGCTTGACAATCTAACAGAAATCTCCACATTGAGACTAACCTCTACAATACAGCTGTTCCCCGATTTGTATTCAATTCAAAGCAATTTCATATCAGATTTCTCTTCAATTTTTATCAATATATTTTTCAGGGTGGTAACAGAACTTGGAAATCAGGGAATTCTCAGGAAACTTTTTAATTCTGGAAATATCAGGATATTTTTAGGGGATTTTTCAAATTTCGCTAAATATCAGGGAATTTTTCCATTTCGGATTATTTAAACAGTAGGTTTAGGTTGTTCTTGCGATCACTATACTAACGGACACTTCTTGATCAAAAGAAAATATTCTGGTTGGTCCGATTGGCCTGAACCAGAGCCACGAAAGTAAACAACTCTCTTCCTATCATGCAGAGGCAAAAATCTGTCAATTATTATCAAACGCCAAATATGCTCCAAAGTCCCAAAGTTGTGTACGATGTCGCCCTTAACGGTTGCGTTGGGTGCTACTCAGGTGTCGGCTCGTCACTTGACTGTGGTTCTAAATTGTGCCGCCCGTCGCCAATAGCCCTCGACCCTCGTGTAGCTCTAGTATGACGATAATTCAAACTATACTAAACTAAAAAGTAATTGTAGAATCAGGGAATTTTTTATGAAAGTATCAGGGAAATCATGGAAATATCAGGGAATTTTTTTTTAAGGATTTTGTTACCACCCTGTTTTTGTACTGAAATTCAATTATGTTTCAATTAAATTGTGTACCGAAGAATTATAATACATAAACTTGTGTGCTAGGTATTATAATTGTATAGTTTTTAATAAGTATTTTTTAAGTATAAGATTTTGATTGGTAATTAAATATAATTTTGCCATACTTTTTTTAATATCAATTATTTTTCTGTAGTATATATTAAGTTTTGTGATTTATATTTGTATTTTGTATTCCTCTTTAAATCGTTGCCATTTAAGTACTTCAAAAAGTCAGGTTTCGTATTAAATTGCTTGATATTTTTAACTTTCTATTATGGGCAACTGAATTGAAAAAAAGTGACCATGGCTTTACTTTTCCAAATACATAGTTATATTTGTATTTCAATGACATTTTAGCAATTTAAGTTTGTTTATATTAAAAAATGAATGAGAGAGCATTGCAATTGCTTTATCTGTCGTCACCTACTTTCACAGCACAAACTACAGACAACTTCAAAATTTAAAAGTGTAGGTAAACCCTAAAATAAGGTTCATTTCAACACTCTTGAAAGAAATGCATACAATAAACAAAAACTTTAAAACTAATAAGAATAATGGATAAATTTATTCATTTATTTTACCCCTATTGTCAACTTTGGTATCTAACTGCAGTACACTGTGTTATTTTAACTGTCTAGCTGAGAAAAAAAATAACAAATTTCAACTTTTCACAAAGTGTTTAGTTGTTTTAACAGGTGGTCTATAGTATTCAAAAAGAAACAATATATTTTTTTAAAAGCCATACAGCTGCTAATTCACCCTACTAAACATACACAAAACTTCTTTTAGTCAAGGAGCATTTTTGTCAACAATTAAACTATATGTTTTGGACATTATTCTAAATATTTAATAATAAGGATTATTTTAATCGTCTCTCTTAGGGTGTAACTTTTAGAGAATTGAACGTAATTCTCTTTAAAAATGAGTAATATTAGGTCAGATCATTAAGTAGTTTTTGCTAACTTTTACTATATAATATAATACCCCCAGATGTGGTTAAATAGGAATATAACTTTATACTTGGAGTTATTAAAACCACAAAAACATTTAGTGAAAATTTGATAACGGTTATGTTTATTATTATTCTTTATGGAATGGCACCTCTTATTTTCCAGGCGAATTGTTTTTATACATGGTTTGAAAAATTGAAGTATCTTGCCAGATTAATTATTTAACATAACAAAGTCCTATCTATTTTAAATGTATAAAATTAAGTAAGGTTAAACAATAATTAAAAAAAATTAAAGATGCACTGAACCCCTGCAGATTTACCAAATGGATATCATGTTAAAAAAACCAAATTAAAAAATTAGATTTATTTTACAAATAAATAATTGTGAATCGTATGGCATACAGTGCCCCTAATAACCCTAAAAAATGGAGTAGATATTTATCCCAGATATGGGTTGTAATTATAGGGTGAAGCTAGTCAGTTACATTATCGACTACTATTTAAATTGATTTTACCTCAACTAAACTTAAATTGAGTTTGCTCCTTAAAATTCTGAAGGAAAAAAAATCATGTACTTAATGAGACACATCGCTGCTTTCAGAACGATTTTACAAGCAAAAAATTCTTAGGAGTTAATTTTTGCCCTAGTTTATTTAATGGCGAAAAAATAATAGTTTTTAAATATAGTTAACAAAAGCTTACAAACACATCGCACGGGGTCAGGCATGAGCCACGACACATTTAACGTTTATCAGTCTGCAGTTGTACACACACACAGTAATTTATTATTCAACGCAATCGTTTATAGTTTGACTAAGACAAGGACAGAGTCTACCATGGCATCCTTCTCTGTGTAAGATGCTTTTGGGGGGTTGAGTTGAAACATCGTCACACTAGAGCTACACGAGGGCTATTGGGGACGGGCGTCGTAATTTAGAACCACAGTCGAGTAACGCTGTGGGGGAAGGTAGCGAGATTTTTCAGAAAACAATAAACCACAAGGTACATAGAACTTATTTTTAATTTTTATAAAACATTTAACAGTGCACTGTACAAAAAATAGCACATTTTTAGGTTCTAAAGAAGAAAAAAAACATTGTGATTTTTAAATTTAAGATAAAAAACAGGCAATAAAATTTATAAGCTACTTAAATGACACTTTTTAAAGACTCACTGTACACAATACACTAGAAGCCCCTATGGACAAGCAACACAAAAAGTACACAGGCTACAAATGCTCATTACAAACACGCTCATTTCAGAAAAACTATTTAAACGTCAATAATTTGGTCGCATATTAAATATTGAATTATCAAGCTTTTCTGGGTTGATAACTTTTCAGCATTTTACTGAAATGAAATAAACTTTAAACAATTTGAAGTTATACCTAATCCAAAAATAAGCAAACAAATTATAAATATATTTGTTTAACCCTTTCAGTCCGAGTGATGCCATTTGGCATCATCATGTTTCTGATCATAATTAAAAAAAAGTAGGGCTGACATCTATTGGGATTAATAAAAAATATTTTCTAACAGAAAAAAGTTTTAAGAATCGAATGATGTGCTTCTTGATATAAGTGGCTATAGACGATCAGAAAAAAATTTCTAAAATGATTATGCCAAATTGTCATTGAGACTGAAAAGGTTAAAATTAAAAAAATTCACATTATGTAAAGGTAAAATATAATTTTAGAAAAGAAATTGTGTCTTAATAATTTGAATTACTGTATCACGTAAAAAAAAAGTTAAAATTTAAATTTTGTACTCATATCAATGCTAACATTATTATTACAAGTGATACAAGTACATTAGGAACATAAATATCACAAAGCTTGAATAAAATATTTAAATCAACATCAACAGCTTTGTATAAAATATGAAAGTACTACACTTAAAGCAACCAAAAAACATTTATTTTTAACTTATTAAAGACTATTAGTAAGAAAGCGTGGCCACACGAAAGACTTCTGCTTTAGTTCATCGGGAAAAAAAGTCTAAGACAAATCAAAACCAGAGTACTGAACAATTTATTCAAGAAATTTAAATAAGCCCAGTAAAACTGGTGCAAGTTAAAACCTTTAAAATAACATCACCCAATTGCCCTTTGTATATTATCTATAAATATGTTTTAGTTAACATAATATATAGCATGTTTACATTTTTGTCAGTAGTAATATTAGTTCAGTACATAATATCCGTTCATATTTTAGTTAATACAACAATCAAATTGAATGACTAAATTGAACTTAGAAACTGGAGCCAGTGTCAAATTACAGAGTATACAAATAAAAAGGTTTGGCGACATCATATACATGTAACAATTATTAAAACATACAGTGGACAGTAGAACCTCAATTAACCTAAGATTTTCTTTCAGGAATATTCAAAACTAATAAAACAAATATATTTTGTACACAGAGGAACTTGATTTGAAATAAAGATAATTTGATTTAAAATTAGTTAAGATTTTATAATTTCATTGCTTCAGTCTTTTTATACAGATTTTTATTTATTTTATTAAATTATATTTATTTTAAATTTATTTTAAAATAAAATTGATATATTAAATATTTTAAGTCCAATTGAAATAAAATTAGACCAAACTTGGATCGGGGCATTAAAATGACGAAAAAAACAATTGACAACAGTCCAATCGTCAAACAATGAACAATAAATATTAAAATTAAAACATACAAAGGCTGGCTATTTTTGGTTTTTTGATTTTTTTTTTGCGAATTTATATAGTAAATTTAGGAGCATTTTAGGACCCTATATAAAACAGGTTCTACTATCCTAGCCCAGGAGTCAGTTTACTTAGCCCCACCTTGTCTAATGGTAAGTAGCTTGTTAAAAATCTTAAATCCACAAACCATTTATAAAATATTCCTGGTATTCAGTTGTTTTCTTTGGAAAAACCTTTTATAATTAGAACAAAATCAGAATGGTTTAAGAAAGCATTACAGCCAAACCTCGTTAACGCAAACTCGCTTAACACAAAATTACCCTTTAGATGAACTGAAAGCAATTCCTCAGCCTATAAAGGTTTGAGGTAATGCTACAAAATCTTTTAACGCGAAATCCCTTTAGGCAAAATCCCACTTAACCCGAAAAAAAAATGTGTGAATTTGACTTTTTTTCTTAGTTATTCAAAGAACAAATGAAACAAAACATTAAAAAAAAGCAGAAAGTGAACTATATACTAAAAATAAATTGTCTTCTACTTCTGAGAAAATCACGAGTTCTCCCATGATTCATCAGTAATAATCCAATTGCAGTTCCTTAAAAATTTTCCGTAATTTTCTATAATATATACTAGTCCAAATGAAATTTATTAATTGAATTACTAATTCTATTCAGTGTATTACATTGTGAAATAAGAATAATTTTTAGATGTTACTTTTTGAAAACTATTCACTGATTCAATGTAAAATAATTCCTGACGGTTAACATGAAATTCGGTTAACACAATGTCGTGTTTCTATCGAGTTCGCTTTAACGGGGTTCGACTGTATTAGAAAACTATTCACTTAAAAATGTAGATAAGGTAAGTAAAATACAAAAAGAAATCACAAGTTATTAATGTTAATTAAAATTAAATTCAGAACAGTAGGTAATCAGTGCAACAAACATGGTTAAAATAGTTAAAGTACTGCAATTAAAAAACGCTCGTATAATTTTGTTTTAACTTTGTAGAGCTATCAGCCACATTTTTAGATAATTTTTTTTAAACTCTTGGGGATATAGTTTGAGAAATACCATAGATATAGAAGCTTTTATTTTAGCAATAAGAACTTTTAAAAGTCATTAGTTTTATATATTTTATTAAAATAAACAAATTCAAAAACAATGATTCATGGGTATTTTTGAGAAGACAGCATACATAAAATTGCACTTTTATGCATGAAACGATTAAAAGCAAGTTTCTACAATTATAAAGTGTGTTTCAAAGAAAATCAACTTCTCACTCTGAATTATTCTCTCAAAATTAAATATTAAAAACAATTCTTCCTGATCTAAACAAATTAAATTTATACAAATCAACATTCAGATTTTTAAACATATATATCTCTGGAATGAACATTCTGATACAATTAACAAGTAAACAAAACACAACACATATTTTTGTCCAATGCTTTTTCAGTCGCTGCCGGTTGCAAATCCGGTCGTACTGGAGCTTCAAGTTTGGTGTTGGTTGTATGTTGCTGGGTTAGGGTGTAGTGAGGGGTCATGCTTGGTCCTCTGTTGGTTGGAGTAAGCTGCTAACGTCCCATAACTGGAATAGAATTAAAATTTGTTAAATCCTTATTCTTAAACTTCCTTTTTTCGCAATGATTTTGGACACATTGATGTTCAAACAGCTAAATTAGCAAATTGTGTGCGATTTTTCTGTGTAATCACAAAGTCCTTCAAATACTCACAAACATTAAAATGACTACATCATTTTTGATCTTGTTGAATAAAGATACACGCAAGTTCAAAAAATGCTAAACTAAGATTTACAGTAGCAAAATTTCAAAACAGTGCTTAAACGTTCTCTTTTGTTAAAGTTATTTGAATCAACTAAGTTAGACAGTAATTCCCATCCATTTCATGCATTTGAAACCAATTTTCAACATGCCTACGGAATATTTAATTTATTTATATTTTTGAAAATCTTAATTTTTCTCACAGTATGTAGGAATCATGAAAGGTTAACAGTGTTAACTAGCAAAAACTGACTTTAATGAGCAGTTTTAAAAAATTGTGACTTTTAGTGGGGAAAAAAAAACCCTGAGTGAGAATACTGACTTAGTGGCCGTTTTGAACTTGATGCCAGATACATCCATATTAAATATAGCTAAAAAAGCAACCATTTAACTAAAAAAAAAGTTGAGCAATGAGTGTTGGCGTCGTATAAATCCAATTAAGATTATGGCATGAATGGCTTGTCATTCAACAATTATGAAACTAAAATAACATCCATCATGACTAATATAAACCAATATAAAACTGAATAATAATCAGGGTTAAAAATGTATAGTCGCTAGTCGCATTATGCGACTTAATCCTTCAATTTTGCAACAACAAAACAAATTTTGTAGCAGTTATTGCAACTAGGTTATCAGAACAGTTAATGCAAACCTTTTCATCGTGGTTTTCAATGATCTTGCTGAAAATAATCATCTTGAAATTACAAAAATTTGACTGTCTTAAAATCGTACAACTGCAGCAATCTTCTAATTCAGGAACTTCGGCAATTGAAAAAATTTAGAAACTCTTGTAACTGTAATATCCATAAACTCTGGCTATTGTAAATAAAAGCATTTCTTAATCAAAAATATTTTTCAAAATTTCTTTTAGATGATGTACGAGGGCTGTTTTTTTTTCAACCTCCGATGGGCTGTAACAAAAAGACGAGTCAACATACAAAAAAGATTTTTTTACCAAAAGTAATGTACAATACTGCTTATTTCTCCACATAATTACCTTGACGATTAAAGCATTTGCCATATCTGTAAACAAGCTTTGAAATACCCTCTTCAGAAAATGTTGCCGCCAATGAATGGGAGGGAGTTGTGCGTTTTCGTTTTTTGCAAGCAGAAGGGAACAGTGCAATGGAAATTCATCAAAGAATAAGTCGAGTGTATGGATATTTATGAGTGGTGGCGTTGTTCCTGAATGCTGTTGAATATTTAAAGTTAGCCGAACTGATGTTCATGAAGAAGGGGACTAAGGAAGCAAGTCTGTTGCTACATACGGCATTGTTCAGCGAGTTCACCAAGTGTTTAGGGAAATTTGAAGGTGTACCACACATAAGTGAATTATCGATTAACATAGTGGCTTGGATTGTAAAGCTTCCAAATTGACGTGGAGCTCAAAGAAACCGTCACAACTCCTTTCAAATCATTGGCGGCAACATTTTCTGAAGAGGGTATTTCAAATCTTGTTTATAAATATGACAAATGCTTTAATCGTCAAGGTAATTATGTGGAGAAATAAGCAGTATTGTACATTACTTTTGGCAAAAAAATCTTTTTTGCATTTTGACCAGTCTTTTTGTTACAGCCCATCGGAGGTTGAAAAAAAAAAACAGCCCTCGTACCTTTGCTCCTAGTTCTCCAAGTTAGTAGCATGTATTACTCCTAAATTTTCTAATCAAATTTCTAACACCGATACAAATATAAATGAAACATAATATTTAAATTCAACGAAAAGTACCTTTATCACTTTATCAGCTCCAACAGTAAGCAAATGTGACCGAGTTTCGTCTAAATTCATGTGAATTATGCTGTGACGGGCATCATGAAAAGTAGCTAAGGATACACGGCTACAACAAAGACATTTCAATTAAAATAATTACAGATAATATATATTTTAGTTTACAATTAGAACATACTTTATAAGTAACCTTGATGAACAAGCTACAGGGTTCATACTCTATTTTTAATAGTAAAATTCAGGAGCTCTTAGAAGTTATTTTAGGAATACCATACCATAAATTCAGGATATAACTAAGTACTCATAGCGACAATGTGTATCTTGAAATTAAAAGAAGAAAAAATCTGAGATCAACAAATTGCAGTGCCTTGAAAATCAAAAAACGTTAATATCAAATAATTTGCTCAAGAGCAACAATTAAAAAATGTGAAATTTTAAGACATGCAAAATCTCAAAAATTAACTGACAATTTCTAAACAAAAACGAATGCAAAACCTAAAGTTTTTTTAAAAACTGGATCCTTCAAATCCACTGAAGACTTTTCTTTTATAAGTAGATAATTTTTCAGGAAACTATACTTTAAATAAGGATTTCTAAAATAAATTTCAGGAGCTATAAGTGCACTTAGATAAAATATTTGAAATTCAGGAGGAGTATGAACCCTGAAGCTAGCTTGGAAACTAAACAATGGTTAATTACAGGGATTGGAGTAACATGTTACTTGTAAAAGTTACTTTTTTCGTTAACATCAATTAACCCTGTTTGATTTTTCAGAAAGTAACTAACTTAGTTACTTTTATCAATAACAAAGTAACAAAAAATTTCTTTACTTTTCCATTACTTCACACAGAACTTTTTGGTAGTTTGGCGTTCATTTCAATTTAACACTGTTGAATTTTTATTAGCTTTTTTCTCCTATTTTCACTAATTTTTTAGATCTTGGTTCTCTATGAAAAACGGTAAGATGGTTAAATTGTTGGTTTCTCATAACTTAAAATTTCTAAAAGTAATTATAGTTTGTTACTTTTCATATTGAGTAACTGTAACAGAGTTACTTTTTTAAAGTAATTTTCCAATCCCTGTCTTTTTTTACATAAGTTGCATCATGAATAATGGTTTTATCATGCATAAGAGGTGCAAATAACTTCTTCAATGGAGATGTTCCCCATTAAATTTAGTATACAATAATGCAAATTTGTAAAAAGGACTTTTTAAAGAGATTAAATACAACTCTTGTTGTATTAAATGTTAGAATGAAAAAGATTATTGATAGCATCCTACAATAGATGACAGTCCATTTGGAAATATAACATAGCTTTGTGGCAATACGTAAAAGTAAGTAGGATTGTAACAAGAAGCTGTCACTTACAACTGCTTCCACACAAAATCCATGTGTCTAAATAAGGCGCCAAGCACAGCATTTAGTTCAATATTAAACTTTTAAACATCAAGAACTAAACGATTTTTCATAGAAAATGCAATAATTATTGCTGATTATTTGCTTAATTTATTTGTATTTCCGAAGAACGATTTATAAATACCATTTAAAAAACAAAAGACTATTAATAAACCTTTTTTCCAAAATCAATAATTAGTAATAGAACTTAATTATTCACTAATAAATGCTTAAACATTTGACCTTAAGTTATAATTCATGAATGAATTTTTTTAAAAAATTGAATGGTTTTTAAATGAGTATTAAATTTTGGGGTTCTTTTAATAATAAAGTACTTAGAATTCTATTTTTTTAAAAGAAGATCGGTTAGACTGATGTAAAAAAACCATTGTTTATAGTTTATATATAGATACAAAGATACCTTTTTCTTCAACACACCAAAGGCATGAATGGCTAAGTGAACCTTGCTCAAATATTATTAAGTAATATTTTTATTTATTTTTTGGTTGTTTGTTTTTAGGTACGAACTGGATCTATTTTCTTTTACCTACACAAGAATCAGTTTAAAGAAGACACTGCTATATGTAAATCAAAAGACAGTAATTAATATAAATTCTGTGCAGTTTGTGAAATGGGTGGGTTTTCTGTTTAACTTGCCACAATGTTAGACTTTTGATGGCTTATTGCGTGCACTAAACCTAGTTTTTCAAATTAACTAATATGGTATGGGACTCTACTTACTAGTAGCATAAGTTTAAAAGAAACACTTACTCCTCATCAGTTATAACTGTATGGCACTCGTCACATACTCTAACGTCGAATTCATATCCCATGATTGGGATTTTGCTCTTGTTCCCGCTGCATTTGTCACACACGGCTTTACCGCACCTTCGACAGTGGTGCTGTACAGAGAGAAAAATTTAATAATTCAAATAAAAATATATTGAATTAAAAGTAAGTAAACTAAGTCAATAAAACTGGCACGAGTTAAAAATGAGTCAAATAGTTGATTTAACACATTTAGTAAGACTAAATAACTTATGTATGGGCCAAACTGAATGGTATTTACCCTCTGGGGATAAGAAAATTGGCTGAAATATAAACTTGATTTCATTGCATTAAAATAAAATTTAAAATGTAAGTTTTAAAAATTTTATTAACTTATATTTCTGTCACATATGATTATAAATGATTCATCCATACTTCAAATGTTTTAATTTAGTAAAGTTATAAAATTTGTAATCTTTTAAAATTTTGTGTATTGCTGGAAAACCTGACTGTTTATACGTCTGCATCTCCAAGAGGGCTAAAGTGGAAATTAATTAAGTACAAGAAAAAACATGGTGAAAAAGAGACTTAATCCCACAAGTGTTTAATTTACATCAGAAACAAAATTAATTTACAGCTCATTAACAAAATTGAATTATATACCATTAAAATATTAAATTGCAAACCAAAACTGATAAACTTCAAAACATGAACTACCATTCTACACTACTATGTTTTAAAAGATCATCAAAAACGGCTGCACAACAGAGGAAACCAAAAATGCATTACCTATGCAAATTAGAGATGTTGTGACAAATACTGGTGAAAAAATTTCAATTTATTATTTATTCTTCCAGATCAGCTTTTTTTATTCCATACTACTCTGTGAATAAAAAAAAACTGTCCAAAGCAAATATAAGTTGTTTGAAGTTTTTGGATACTTCCCATAATTTAATCATGTGTTTATAATATTATTCAAAATAATTGATGGTGTTATAACCTGCTTCAAATGCATAAAAAACTTTCAAAAGCAATATCAATAAATTTCTAATGTGAACCCTTTCAAAGGAATATCATCCAAGAAATAAACTTTATATTTACTTGACGAATGCCAATTGTCTTTTGGTCCACCATAGCTTTTATATTCCAGAAAAACGGTTTTGTACAACGTTGGCAGTAATCACTATCAGCCCATTCCGGAGTCTGAAATAGAGGAAAATACACGGATAATGATTACGGACAATACACGGAAGATATTAGTTGAAGAATGTAGTTGAAGAACGTGCTAAGTGACAAAAAGGTGAAAACGTGAAAATGAGTTTTAAAGCTTTTTGTTCCCACTTATATACGTTAAAAAACGCACTTGCAAAAGATATACTCAACTTTAAGTTGAGTTTAATTTGAATTGTCATCGCTCTAGTGCAAGCGGTTCCCAACCTGGGGAAAAATTGTTTTAACCCGAAATCGTTTAGGCAAAATTTCGCTTAACCCGAAAAAAAATTAAGAATTTCACTTTGTTTGCTTCTTTAGTAATTCAATGTTTCGAAGAACAAATAAAACATTTTTTTAAAAAACGTTAAACGAACTTTATAAAAATTGTCTTCTACTTCTGAGAAAATCTCCCATAATTCGTCATTTTTTTTCCAATTGCTGTTTCTTAAAAATGTACCTAATTTTTCTATAGTATGCACTACTCCAAATGGACTTAATTAATTGAATTGCTAATTATATACAGGTATTATTAGTGTACTACACTATAAAATTAGAATAATTTTTAGATGATTTAAAAAAAAACTATTGTCTATAGTTCAGCGGTTCCCAACCTGGGGGTGATCGCCCCCAAATGGGCGATTTGTGTTATCAAAGGGGCAAAAAATACTTGAGGGGCGATTAGGAGGCGATGAGTATTCAAAGGGGGAAAATTAAAATAATGTTGTACCTTTGTACAGAAAAATCATTCTCCAACCATAACCAAACCAGCCAATTTTTACATTCAACTCTTAAAATTTCTAGAAACCAGTAACAATATCTTAGTTATTTATTTCACTTTTGTTTTTTAAAAATATGTTAAAAATATGTGTTTTATGTTTTTTCTATTTTATTTAAAAGTGACCGGATAAAGCTCCTTTGGTTGTTTTTATAAACGGTTAGTAAGTGTTATAAAACTGTTTTATAGTTACACTTTAACTCAAATTATGATTAGACATAACATGAAAATTAAAAGTGGGCGATGGATGTTGATCAACCTAAAATACGAGGCAATGGTCCAGAAAAGGTTGGGAACCACTGCTCAAGTGCTACAAGAGGGTTATTGGTGATCGGCGTCATAATTTACATAGAACCACAGTCAAGTAACAAGTCAATACCTGAGTAGGCACCCAATGCAACTGTAAAGGGCGACATCGTAAGCAGAGTTAGGACTTCGGAGCATATTTAACGTGCACTCCCTCTACACGGGGTATTATTCGTCAGACATTTTTGGCTGCACGGTCGGTTTATAGGCCGTCAGGTATTTTGGCGATGCCACCGAACCTGAGACCTTCTGCATGCAGGGCAAACGCCTTAACCGAATGGGCTCCCCAGCCCCTAACTTAAAGTTTATGAAAACGGGGAACCTTTAAAGGAGGGAATAACATGTTAATTGACACAAAAATCCCAATTTTTTCAAAAACGTCACTTAGCACGTTTTTACACTAAGCCCTTCAAATGTCTTTTCATAAAAACTTAAATTTTGTTAAGTAAAAGAGAAATTTCTTATTACTAATTCAAGTTTGGGGATACAGATATGAAAATGCATAATTTAAAAAAGAAAACTCAAAAGATATTTTTAAAAGTAAACAGTTACTTGGTTTTTTTTATTTCCCTCACAATTGTTTCTATATTTCGGATGGTGTGGAAATTTTAAGTACATAAAGGATTGCTGGAAAAACAAAAAAATTGAGCAGGGTAAACCCGTCAGACAGACTGGGGAGATTGGCTTCAAGTCTGATAAAACTAAATTCATCATGAAACTTAAAAGTTTCTTTTTTTTACTTTAAAATATCATGTTTATCAAAACCAGTAGCAGGCTTTGCTATATTGGAATAATAAAATAAATAACAACCGTATTATGAAATTACATAGATACAAAACTGGAGATTTTTATATTTATTTTCAGCCTAAAACATTGACTTAAAAAAAACACATCTAAATAACAGAAATATCCATTAAAAACACAAATATTGTGTGTGAATGAATGTTTCCTATGTACAAAATATTATAAATATATATAACATTAATTCTGAGTGATAGTCTGATGTGGCAATATTTAACACTTATATTTGCTTTGATTTGACTAACAGACCAAATAGAAATATTGGAGATGCAAAGCTGTATTAAAACAACAATCCTAGATAAATTTTACAATATAGAAGATAATAAACAAACATTTACTTTGTTATTTCCATGAAAAATAAACAAAATTCAGCACAATTGCTTTCTTACCTCTAACCTATTAATTTTCATATTCCAAACTACAATTGAACTATCTTCTGATCCTGATATCAATTGCTTTGATGCATTTGCGAAAGCTAACGATGAGACCTTATTGCTGAAAGATTTTTTTTTAAAAATGTAATAAAAATGGAAATGAATCAATATAAATCTCAGAAATTCATAAATATTAATAAAATATTTTTACACAGCAAACATTATACAGTTGAGTCCTGTTTATCCGAAACCTGGTTATCCGAAATTCGGCTTAACCGAAAGGTCCGGGGTTTGAATATTGTATTGATTTGCCAAACATTACAATGCCTTTCACCCATAAAATGAGGACCAAGGTAGCTTGAGAACAAGGAATGATCTGCGATATCACCCTTATCACAACAAATTAGACACGGATTGGACACACGGAGGGGTCAAAAAAGTCAAAATTTTGCATGACATAATTTATGTACGTCTCCTGTTTATTCAAATCCCGGTTATCCGAAATTAAGCTTAATCGAAAGGCTCCAGAATTTTTTTTGCTAAAATGTTAAATGTATACGCATAGAGAAAAACACACAAAATTAAAAGTACTTACAAAGTTGGATTATTTTCTCAAAATAGTAATGAAGTAATTTTTATTATTTTTTGGTTTGTTTTAAAGCAGCCCTGTCCCGTCATATATTAAACAAGAGAACATTTGAAGTAGTGGTTTCATCTTATGCTACCAAGTATCTAAGGACCTGATCTAAGATTTGTTTCTGTATGCGAAATGCTGCACTTCCTAGCCTTGGAATTAGGAAGCGCTTCATAGGTCCCTTTCGGCCAATAAGAACGAGGCGAACACTCTATGACTTCAAATTTTCTCTTCTCCAGCGTTTTTCTAGGTGTGAAGTGGAAGATTCCCGATTATCCCAAAATTCCTATGGAATCTAGATTAACCGAAAGTGCTTCGGTCCTGTACCTTTCGGATAAGCCGGACTCTACTGTATATATTTGTAGTAAGTTGTATACTATTTAAGCACAGCTAGTTAAATGCGAATATTTAAAATTACAATGTCGATTAGTTCAAGACTGATAAAGAAATATTTTTTATTCATTAATTTAAGCGATTTTTATATGAATGTACATTATGTAAAATATCGATGTGAGCTATAACAACAAAAGCAGGATTTATTTTACAAAATAAAATATTAAAATGAGGACACAATAACAAAATAATTATTGATAATTAAAAGATAGAATGAACAGATTACACAATAAATGCATAAATAACAACCAAAGTTATGAATATAGAAAATATTTAATATAATAGGTGTAAAATATTTTAATATTGTGATTGTTACTTTAGAGAAATATAATTGAAGGGCTTATCAGTACAAATTCACTTCAAAAGACATCTGATTCTTTCAAATCTAATAAATTATTTGAAAAAATAACTATAGTTTAATACTTGTGATTTGTTTACTTATGAGATGAAATGTATAATTTGAAAGGGGCTTATCAGTATCAACAATCACATTCAAAAAGACCACATCCTGATTCTTCTTTGTTCAAACCACATTAAAAATTTTTTATTTTGAAAAATTAAACCTATAGTTTAATACTTGTGATTTGTTTACTTATGAGATGAAATGTATAATTTGAAAGGGGCTTATCAGTATCAACAATCACATTCAAAAGACATCCTGATTCTTCTTTCAAACCAATAAAATTTATTTGAAAAAATTAAACCTATAGTTACTTGTGATTTGTTTAATTACGAGATGAAATATATAATTTAAAAGTGGCTATATATTTTTTACTTGTTACGAATGCTACAAAAATCTTCAATTAAATTAAATTAGACTAATAATAGTGTAATTTAATGTTAAATTTAAAAAAATAGGTTAACATCCTTACTGGTGACCTTGCAGTTCATATGCAGTACCCTGTTGTCCCCCAATGTCCCAAACAATGATAGATTGGTCGAAACTGCCAGAGAAAAGCAACTTCCGATCAGGATCCCACGATAGACATCGGATACTTCCTAAAGAAATTAAAAAGGCTTGATTTAGTTAGTGGGTGGGTTGTATTATTGTTGCACTAAAACCATTTTAATGATGTTCGGTAGGTTTAAAATGCCATGGAAGTATATATACCTTTTACGCAGTTCAAGCGTTCTAGACTCAAATATTGTATATGCATAGAGCAAATAATCCTAAATTTTTCAAAGTATCATATTGTAAACATAATTGGTCACAGCTTTTTTTCTTATTTATATTTGGAAATTTTTGAAAATTTTTTTAATGAAATTTATTATAGCTCAATACTTATTCATGCACTAGTAAACTTATTTTTATTTACAACTTTTCCACTACAAACTTTTGTTCTTACATTCTTATAGAGTGTATATTAGGTCTTTATAATTTTTTTTTTAAGTGCTAAGCCAAAGTTGAGTAGGAATGATCACACTAGAGCTACAGTTCAAGTGAGGAACCAACACCTGAGTAGGCAAGCAACAAGACTTATAGGAGTGGCATCTCGTGCACAGCTTTGTGACTTTGGAACATATTTAATGTGCACTTTCTCTACAGGGGGTATTTATTCGTCTGACTTTTTGGCTGCACAGACCTTTTATAGGTCAGAGGTTGTCAATGCCTGGACTCGAACCTGGGACCTTATGCATGCAAGGCAAGCATTTTACTGACTGACTCCATACCAGTTGCAAGTAAGGCATATTTGATACCTTAATTGATTTTTAGACCATGTAATAAAGGTAAACTTTCTAAGAATCAAAGTTTAATTTTATTTTATTGAAACTTAAAATATAATTTATTTTACAAGATGGTTTGAATACATTGTTACTTTAAAAAAACGACTTAGTTTTATGATGAATAAAATAAAATTGCAGATAACATTTATGTCATACTCTTCAAGTGCTGTATGTTAAAAAAAACTAATGCAAATTTCAGTGCTTAAAACAATATTAAAGAAATACATATTATTGTGATTCAAACCATTAACAATGATTTTGTGAATACTATTAAAACCTTCATTTCCAAGGAAAAACATTAGTTTTAAGTTTTTTAAATTTGTTTTTCTTTGAAACTTAATCTGCCTTACATATTTTTTTTTAGGACTATGGACTTCATTTTTCTAATAACTTGTTTATTTAGATAAACAGAACCAGAAAGCTCAATTTGGGGGGGGGGGGGGATTTTTTTTGCCAATTGTTAATGGGTTCATAATGAATAATATTCTACAAGAATTTTTTTTTATGCTACCTGAATGTCCTTTTAATGTGGTAATTGGTTTGTAGCCACCTTCTTCTATTTTCAGCATAGTTACTTGGCCTGAGTAATCTCCAATAAAAACATGTTTAGATTGAGAATCAAATCTGTAGTCCATTTAGGAATGCAATAACTTGTTTGAAACAGATTATTTCAATTTAAATTATTAAAAATTTAAGCATTATTGACAAATTCCATGCAGAATTATCCTTTCTGTAGTTTAAGTCACACACGTTAAAAAGTGTATCACTACAACTTTTAACATTAATTGAAAAAAAAATTTAGAGGAATAATTGATCAACAATTACTGCAACTAAATAATGTAACTAGGTTTATTTAATTCGTAGTGTGGAAACTAAAAAAGGATACTGCACCGCCGTGCACCAAGCATTGCATTGGAACCCCCCTAGTCTCTGGCCTGTCTCTGAGCAGTGCCACTGAAAGTACTTGTCTCGGCCCACGCTCAGCACCCATTCAGACCACAGGGAGAATACAATGTCAGCTACACGACCCTGATGAGCTGGAAAGAGATTTCAGCAATTATTGAAAAGATATTCTTGAAAGAGTTCAGCATAGGGCTACGTAAATGATTAAAGGTTTATCAGGTATTGATTAGGATGACAGATTATGATCTTCAGACCTTTATCTGATGACGGTACTTATATGTACCACTTAAAAAGCCTACGTTCGGACTACAGGGAGAATACAATGTCAGCTACACGACCCTGATGAGCTGGAGAGATATTTCAGCGATTAGTGGAAAGATATTCTCGAAAGAGTTTAGCATAAATGATTTACAAAAATGATTACCGTATATAACCACATTTGTGTATAAGTTGATCCCCCATTCTTAGACCAAATATCCTTCGAAAATCAGTAACCTGTGTATTAGTCAAGGTAAGAAAATATCCCCCCCCCCCAGTACGGATATTACTGAAGAAAATAAGTGGAAACCGGACTGTGAAGTTTTATTTTGCAAGCAAAATTTCAACCCCGCTGAAAATAACAGGTTTTCACTTTTATAAAAATTTCAATTGCGTTCAAGATGTATTGAAAAAGATTTTTTTTTATGTCTTATAACAGAGTTTAAGAAAATATGCTTGTCGAATATTTTGTCCCATTAATTTATTTCTTGTTGTACAGTTTTCACTGGCTGTCATTTACACTGTCCTTGTCATTTCCACTATTATTTTAATGACCCTGAATGGAGAAGCGAAGTAGAAGCTATGTTCAATGAAAAGTGAAGACCACGCGCTAGTGCCTAGCCAAAGACTGCATTGTTTTCTTTACACATTTAAAGACTGGGTTGACTGAACTTCCCTGTACCAAAGTTAAACTGCGCCAAACACGCTGTCACGCTGAGAACTAACAATTAGGCATCATTGTTGAATAGATACCAATTTTATTTCATCTTCTGAATTTAACTGCTTTTGTGTCTTTATTTTTAATAGATAGCATCTAAAACTTTAGTTTTTTTCAAATTTAGCTATAGTTTAAGGATAGGGGCTTGTAATATTTTCTTTTAAAATTTTATGTTTCATATACAAGTCGACCTCAATTTTTATGATGCTCATTTTGTCCAAAATCTCTCAACTTATACACGAGTATTTACAGTAGGGGTTTATTAGGTATCGAATATGATAACAAATTCTTCAAGATCTTCACCCCTTTACAAGATCTTCACCCCTTTATCTACTGACGGTACTTATAAGCACCACTTAAAAAGCTGTTGTTTCACTTTTCATTGCCCAATTTTGGAGAAAACGGGGAAAGATGGAACTTTTTGATTGACATATGTGGTTTTTAGCTCATTAAAGCCTAGAAAGGTAAGATAAAATTTTTCCTAAAACTTTTACTTTAGTTATACTGTGCCAACCCGTGATGCCCTGACCGTACTTATAAGTAGGTACCACTTAAAAAGCTGTTGTTTTACTTTTCATTGTTTGTGTGAGAGAAAATAGATAGTAGTGGACTTTAATGCCATATCGTGTTTCAACACATTAAAGACTAAAAAGGTAAAACATTCAACACAATATTCTTACTGAGTGTAAATCATCAATTATAAGTAGAAAGGAGGAAAAGCAAAAATAAATTTGGGACAAGCTGCATTTTATGTCCCAACTATTCTTTACCCTTTAATATTCTAATTAATTGCAATAGCCAACATTAAAATATCTAGAGACAAATAATTAAAATTGAAACTTAATTCGGTGCATAAAGGGTTAAACATATTCCATAGAAAATAGGAGAGCAAGAGGTGATTTAATTCAGTTATTCAAATTTATCAAGCAGAGAGACATGGAGGGCTTAGGTTTTAACTTAAATAGTTAAACCAGAGGACATGGTCAGAAATTAAAAAAAAAGATCATTTTAATCGGGGGTAAGAAAGCTGTATATTTGTTGTATATTTGAAGAGAAAAGAATTCACACAAGAAGAATCTCAATAGTTATTGGAGAATTGGTAAATAATAAGTAAATATTTGTGATTCATTCAAAAAATATTCAAACTAATCGCATAGTAATTCCTAAAATATTTAAAAACAAAATAACATTACAACTAAAATAGGTACCTAGATAATTTCTTTGATGATTCATCCTGTTATAATCTTCTGATAATACAAATTCCTGAAATGAAATTTCAAACAATTATAGTTAAAAATAATTAAAATTAAGAGCCATTTATTTGAAAAGATTATCAACACATTAGCATGTAATGCCACTTACAGATATAGTACCATTATCCATACCAACAAATAAACGCTTTGTTTCTTCACTATATACAATACATGTGGCTGGAGCTAAAATGACAAATAGAAATTAGATTTTTTTTTTTACATATTGGAACATATTTGTCACACTCAATAAAATTAACTACTACTTGAGTAGTAATATAAGATATAAAATTTACCTCCAGAATGGAATTACTTACTGCCTCAACTTAAATGACGGGTGAACATAAATTGTTTCATTTCTAATATTTTTTCTTGAGAATTTAAGGCACTTATTGCGATTCCTTTTGGCAGGCATACTATTTTTCTGGGACTGTGTTTCTGGGACCGTACACATGCGTGGATACGGTTCGCTGCCGGGGGAAGCACACGTCACTATCTACTGCTGAGCAAAAGTAATGGACATCATAAAATAATGATGGGAGTAATGCTGTGTGAATTTGCTATGTTAATTTACTGTGTGAATAAAAGAAATAGTTAACAAGGCGATCCACTGATTTACTAACACTTATTACAGTAGCACACACCTTGATTATCTCTCCTTTATTCGGAACTCTCTGTTAACCAACTATTCGTGAAAAGTCAACATAAAAAAAAATCTAACAAGATCATTCTCGGTTGTTCACAAAAGAACCAGTCTCAGAAATTGGGAAATTCTAAGATGAGGAATTTCCAGTGATACTAAAATCTTTAAACGTTTAAGTTTAAAAAATCTGTCGATGCTAAAATCAGAATTCTCTGGTGTTTCTAAACATGTAATTCTACACACCGATTCTGAAATCGGGAAACACTTGACTCTACAATTTACAAGCTTATGTCTGGTAATGATTCCTTAACTAAGGGAATTTAATAACATCGTAAGACTCCAAGCGATATCTGCTGTAAAACCAAAAAAATAAGGGCTTTTCCCAGAACTCTGTTTGAATATTTTAAGAAAGAATAAAAAATTTAAATACGTTTAAGCACTTTCTCTATTTTCCAGAGCATATCAATTTCAGAGTTAACACCAAAATCCAATGTTTACAACTGCAAAATCAGAGTGGATTGTTTAATTGAAAATTCTCTTATCCAGAATTTTCGATTATCCGACCTACCTTCTATAATCGCGATTCTACTGTACTTGCTAAGTTAATTTTCCTTTATTTTATGTTTCAGCTTTTTACTAATAAAATAATTGAGGACTGGTAAGAGACTTCTCCACCTTTTCCAAAAGCTAAAATCTGCATTGGGACAATAAATATTTTTTTTAAGTAAAAAGTTTTTGTTTTGAGGAGAATCTTTTCGACAATAGTCTTCTTCTTCTTACTAATCTCAGGTTGTCTAGCTTAGCTAGACAACCCCCATGAAACCGAAAATTTACAAAAAGTCTAAAAACTGCATTGGGTCCTGAAGGACTTCGTCTTTTTTAAAATTCAAGCAAGTCAAAATGTGTTCTGGGGAGGCTAATTCAACGGAACACCGAGGACATTCCGGAAAATTCTTTTGCCCCTGCTGAAAAATGATACCCTCGTGTGCCCACTAAGAAAGCGGGAGAAGGTGGTTTGATAGTGTCTTGGTCTAATATTAAAGCTTTCTCCCGGTCTTTTGGCAAAGTACCAAGGATGATTCGGGGGTATTTTCATGAGTTTGTTCATTTTTGTTTTTGTAAGGGATGAAATCTCACTAAATGTGAGCTCTCCACCTGGATTTATTCCTCTTCAGACGCTGATCTGGCCAAAAAAATCTGCTCTTCCATTCCCCTCAACTCCCACATCGACAATAGTAAAAAACAACTCAAATAAAAAAATAAAAATAAGAAAAACAAATTGTAAGATTTTCTATAATGACCCAAATGGCCTTTGAATAACTAAATTTAAATTAAATAAATGCTTTTATTAAATTTGTATTTTTTAAAGACCTGTAGAACTGATATCATAAAACTTGAAGATGCTTACAAGGCATATAATGACATATGCTGGGCCAATACTGTCCTGTATCTCTTTTAAGCCAAACCCTCACCGTCCTAGATTTTGAAGAAAAAATATATATAGGATAAGGCACTGAAATGGTATTTTATAAATATATTTACATGCATATTGACAAGCCATACTTAACATTAATGAGGAAAAAGAGAGGAATTGAAGAGCTTAGAGGAAGAACATGCTAAGTGACATTTTTGAAATAATTGAGATTTTTGTGTCAATGAAAAGATAACTAACTTCTTTAACCATAACAAGTTTCCACTTTGTCATGAACTTTACGTAGTGTATTTTTCACGGCTTGCATGCACCGTTTTCACATCAGATCCGAGAGCAAACCAAAAACTTTACAACTCATTTTCTTGTTTTCACTTTTTTTGTCACTTAGCATGTTCTTCCACTAAGCTCTTTAATTATCTTTGAAAATTTCCTCATAAATATAAAAATTAAAATATTAAAAAAATAACTTCAGAATTTAATTGTGAAGAAAAAGGTCAGGTTAAGATATTTTTATTTAATATTCCATTTATTTAATTATTATTGGGAATTTAAACTACACAAGACATCTTGTCTCTTAATTTGCAAGAATGATACATTGTGTCCATGGCCCTCTGTAAGGCTTAGTTTTTACATGAGCCATTTTCTAACCCTGTGTTATATATGCTCTTATTACAATTTTCATTTGATTACTGTTTTATTTTACCATGCAGGTTATCTCTTTGGACTAAATAAACCCTAACCTTCAATGTCCACTGTGGCAGACTGATGTTATCCTGCCCAGTGGAATTGCAGAGGAGCGTGACAGATAGTGACTCCCCTCCCCCATCTGCTTACTATACCGTTTCATCATACATAGGAGGGTGACATGCAATATTTACATGATACCCCCCAATATCATCACCTTTTCTCAGATTCACAAGTCGAGCAAATGGACCAAAAACATTTTTGTCATTCCATGTGTACAGGCTACATAGCCTATACTCTTCCCTTTACTTTTTGGAGGCACCTTTTTATATTATGTTATTTAATTATTATTCAGCGAATACATCAAAATGCGATACCTGTCATCACTAACGCTGATGACTCCCTCCGCATTAGGCACGATGACGGCCATGTTGATCTGGTCCTGGTGTCCCTCCAGTTTGCTGATCAGCTGGGGCTTGCGAGCGTTGCCAAACTGGGCACTGCTGGTCCCCGGCACAGGCTTGATCTCCGCAGCCATCACTCGCTGTCTGGAAGACGAAACAAGTAGGTTTGTAACAGAATCTGTCACTTAACCTGCTTCCACACAACTTTTGTGTTCAACGGGAAAAAAGGCATCAAACAGTATTAATTCTATATTAAACATTTAAATGCTGAATTTAAATAGTTTCATTTATTTTCTTCCGAAAAATTCAACAATCATTTGTTATAATTTGCTAAATTAATTTGTCTTTCAAAGAATAAATATGTAATATGTCTCGCTTTTAAATCGAAGCAAAACATTTCATATCAACATACAATCAAATAATTTTTTTTCCAAGGGGGCAGTTAATTATTGGCAGTTAAGCCTTTGCAGACGCAGCATATTCCCCAGAACTGAGAGCCATTTTGCTATGGAACCATCTAGGGGACTCTTGCTACCAATTTTGATGCTCAGATTACAATGAATTTGAAAACTCTGTGTATTTTAAAGTATGCCGAGATTTAATTTTGCCGAGAGAACCCAAACCAAACGGGTACTCAAGGGATTTTTTACATGCCACATAATCATATGCGTGCCCAAGATTTCCCCATCCAGAAAACTTGGCTCAACCGGGGCTCGAACCCGCGAATTTTGGCTTATGAGGCGGACGTGTAATACCTCTCAGCCCCTGAGCCGCTTTCTAATAACTGATAAACTTTTAATTATTTTTTAGCCCTATGCTGAACTCTTCGCAAATATCTGTTCAGTAATTGATAAAATGCTTCCGTAAGCAAGTTAATGGGTGCTTCCGTAAGCAAGGTAGCCGAGGTTTTTAATGTTTCAAGAGGTACTGTGTCAAAGATTTATTCCGCATATTTGAAATGCGGAAAAACATCATCCGCTAAATCACAGCGCGGACGAAAGTTTGTGCTGAGTGATCGTGACAGACGATCATTAAGGAGGATTATCACGAAAAATAAGACCACAGCTGCAAAAGTAACTGCTGAAATGAATGTTGTGTTACCAAACCCTGTGAGTACCAAAACAATTAAAAGGGAGCTTCATAAACAAGAATTGCTGGCCGTGCTGCAATTCAAAAGCCATTCATCAGTGATGCTAATGCCAGTATATAACAGAAAAAAGTGGTGTTTAAGTCATAAAGCCTGGACTATAGAGCAGTGGAAGAGAGTAATATGGTCTGATGAGTCTTCTTTCACATTGTTTCCCACTTCTGGCCGAGTTTACGTCTGGAGAACGCCATCTCAAGCCTATAATACAGACTGCTTGTTGCCAAGAGTGAAACATGACTGGGGTTCGGTGATGGTTTGGGCAGCCATATCGTTGTTCTCTTCTGACCCCATGATAACTCTGTCAGGACATATTAACTGCTAAGAATTATGTGAACATTTTGGTCGATCAAGTCCATCCCATGGTACAAACTTTGTTCCCCAATGGTGATGGTGTCTTCCAAGACGACAAAGCCCCTGTTCACACAGCTCACATTGTCCAGGACTGGTTTTCTGAGAACGAGGATGATTGTCGCATTTGAAGCATCGATCTAGCATTTGAAGTTTGGGCTACTAAAGTAGGTGACAGACGGACTAAACGATTACAATACCTTCCACTTTTAACGTTATAGATGTAGTGTGAAAGCCAAAAGAATTTACAGTTAAATTGGTTTAAAGCACAGCATTACTGTGAAATATCCAATCACTCGTCGCCTGGAAAAAGAATTTACAGTAAATTTAGGTAATTTACAGTTTGTCAGGTTTGATAAAATTTAAGAAAGAGTCATGAAGAATTGATGAGAGCAAGGGAAAGAAAGATATCGAGAAGAGTTTTGGAGCAATATGTAAATGGAGAATAAGAACAAATCGGGAAATATATGAAATATACAAAGAATTGGACATTGTCACACTGATTAGAAAAAGGAGAGCCCAATGGCTAGGACATGTCAAAAGGATGGAGACCAACAGAACAAACCGAAGACTCTTGAAAGAAAATCCACCAGAGAGTAAGACCAAGAATCAGATGGATGGACCAAGTGGAAAAAGATCTAAAGACTTAGGGAATTACCAACAGGAAGCAAAAGTCGTCTAATAGGGTAGAATGGGGAAAAACCTTAAAGAAGGTCAGGCCCTTCAGAGGCTGTAGTTCCAATGGTGATGATGTGGATTGATAAAAGCATCTGTTATAGTCATCATATATGATCGATTTCTGCCATCAAATTAAGATTTTCTGTGACAATAGTCATATATTAAAACTAGCAGTATGGTCCCGCCTTGCTGGGAGCCTGTTAACTTAATAGAAAATTTGCCATAAAGAATATTGGAATGGGGATGCCTGCTTCAATAAGATTGATTATCTAACATTTACCTAAAACAGTGGTTGTCATGCTCAAAAGATTCGAACATTAATGTAGAAGAATTTCCGGATACACAATGTTTACACTTCTTCCT
The DNA here is from genome assembly GCA_019343175.1 of Oedothorax gibbosus. Lineage (NCBI taxonomy): Eukaryota > Metazoa > Arthropoda > Arachnida > Araneae > Linyphiidae > Oedothorax > Oedothorax gibbosus. The sequence continues at coordinate 8,369,505 of CM033275.1, read as the reverse complement.
TCTACCAAGATAAAGAATTTCAGATGTACCTACTCTAAACATCCAACATACAGCTGACCATGGAAGAAACGGTACAGATAGGTACGACATAATGGCTGGTCTGTTCATTGGCGATATTTGGCGAGATTGAAAATTTTTAAGTGGGGTTGCTATACCTATCGAGTTGTATGAAAAATGAAATGGAATGTTTATTACCACAAATTAGGCATTTTCGTTGTTTGGCAACGTGACGCAAAATGCCAAATCGAAACCGGCCATTTTATCATATCTGTTCCCATATATGCCCAGGCTCTTGTACTACGAAGTCATTTGAAAGCACGAATTGTAACTGTGAATATTGAGAAAATCAAAAATGCAAGGCAATTTTAAAATACTCAAAATCAAAACAAAATCGAATAAGCGTTGCTGAAGAAAGCAGAGTAAAAATTAACGAATGAAAACTTTTAAAGTAATGTTTAGAGAATTTAACGAATAAAATATAGAGATAAGAAAAAATATTTAGACAAAATACGATACATTTATTTAGTAATTATTTAACAGCGGTCTTACTGGATTTTAGCAGGTCTCTTGATCAAGCACACAAACCGGTAAATATATGTACCAACCTACCTACCTTACTGGATTTTCACGTTTATTGACGGATTACGTCAAGCCCCTGTTTTGGCCCGGCCCATGTGTTTTCAAGCCTTGTATAGCCCTTCAGTCTTAGATGGATGACATATGTTTTGAAAATATTATTAATTAAAAAATAATTATCCAATATTTAAAAATAAGCATCAGGTGCACACGTAGGTATTTCACAATCCACAGACAGACTCTTTTATAATTATAGATAACACCTGTTGGTTACCAATGCCATAATGAGAGTGTCTTATGCATCGTTAAAAAAAAGTATCCTATGTCCTTCTCCTGGACCTAAGCTAACTCCCCACCACTTTTCAGCCAAATCAGTTCAGCCGTTCTTGAGTTATAAATAGTGTAACTAACACGACTTTTTTTTATATATATATAGATTGAGTCATCTTAAGTTCATTCCCTGTCAATGGATTATGTATTTTGTGCACAAGTTTAATGGTTATTTTTTTTCTAATTTTCCCAGATAACACAGAAAAGATTTGTTTTAAATGTAAAGATATGATACAATGGCCGGTCTCGATTTGGCGATCCTTAAATTTAACGTAGGGTTACTATACCTAATGAGTTATATGAAATATGAAGTGGAATGTTTATCACATTTGGTAATTTTTGTTGCTTGGCTTGCTTATATCATAGCTGTTCAAAAAAAAAATCACTGTTTTTCAACACTGTAGTATACTTTATAGTAGACTGCAATTTAATTTTGTGAAAATAAAAAATGCATAACATTTAATCATTTATAACCCAGGATATTGGTTCTCGTCAAAATCTTTTATTTAAATAGTACCCTTTGAGCAACTACTATACATTTATTAAAGAAGAAAATGCATTTATTAAAGAAAAAATAAGATAGTGTACATTCTGTATGAAAGATAAGTTACTTGAGATAAAAAAAAAAAAGAAATAAATTTTTATTTGCAGACATTTTAACCTTTATTTCTCCCTAAAAACAGATGCTAGTTTGTTTTAAATTTCAAGAGGGAGTAAATCAATAATAATAGTAATTGCAATTATAATGCGAAAATACATTCCGAGCAGATAATATATAATTGATATCGCTCTAAATTGGCAGCATATGCAAAAGAACTATTAAAATAGCTTTAACCCATAGTTCTGCAATGGTTAATATATCAAACTACTAACTATTTGCCTCAATAAAATTAGCCAAAATGAAATAAATAAATAATTAGACTGAATGTATGACGAACTAGGTGAAATATTTAAGAATATTTCAACATTTTCAGTTACAACACACGTACCACTTTAGAAAATGTTATTGATAGTTTAATAAATATTTAAATAATAGAGCTTACGTTAAATTTCAGCAAATATATATTCACATGAGGCGTCAACCAAGACTTGTATTATTCGCGAAGTGTCAGAGGCTCAGCCATTGAAAAAAAACGTAAAAACAATGATCAAGCTGTTGCCATTTTAGTTTATGAGCGTTGTAAAAATTTAGTTCTTGTTTCGAAGCTCGAAAACCATAAAAATATTTCGTTCAGTTCAAATTATTTTAAACTTTAGAAGAATGAAAGTTTCTAGAACTTTTAACAGCAAAAAATTTAACTCCTGGCTCATTTTATTGCAACCACTACGAAACTTGCCTTAATATTCTTTTATTTGATCACGAGTAGTGATCTCGTGATCATTAATCATTATTTTACGTAGTCTGAAAATACAACAATGGGATAAAAACAAAGGTTCACTCTATGATTCGGGTTAGATTCAGTTATCGTCGCACTAGTGCTACGGTGACGGGTGTCATAATTTTGAACGACAGGCGCAAGTTACAAGGGGACTAAACTTTTAACTATAATTCAGGGGTTGGGGTTTCCCATCAAAAAGTATTTAACGTGACCACGGAGAAGTGTTCGGAGCACTTGACCAGCCTAGAGCTACACGAGGGCTATTGGCAACGGTCGTTATAATTTACAACCAGTTTAATCTACAATAGAACCTCCAGATCAAAAGAATTAATAACCGAAAGGAAGACCAATTCTAATCTTTCAGAAAAATTACCCAATTTAAATGAATTATTAGACCACTTTTGGTGAAATAAAACACACAAAAAACTCGTTGAAACTTTCCATTTAAGCAACATAAGCCTACATAATAACTTCGTGCAAAATTTGTTCATAGAAAAAAATCAATTTCAAGTTTTGCATATAAATTAAATTTTTTTTCTATCTGTGGGAGATATTTTCAAGTACTATTTTATTACCTTACCCCCACTATTTTATTACCTTAGCCCCCATTATAATACTAATAATAAGTCCCTTAACCTTTGCTTTTGAAATAGTTATAACTATTCTGAAAGAAAAATAAAGTCATTCACAATTAAATACATTTATAAAACAAACGTTTTATTTTTACAAAAACTGATAATTTAAACCAAAGAGAAACACAAATATTTAAATAATTTTTATTTTTTTACAAATTAGATTACTCTTACAATGACTTTTTCAATTGTACTTAGGGGTGCATCAACAAAACCTTATAGGACCTTTTTTCTTCTTCTTCTGTGAATGAACTATTTTGCAATTATATTTTGTAAATTGCTTGCTTAGTTTATATTTTAAAAGCCTTTCTGACACATCAGCTTTAGTAGTGTACACTTGGTAAATGGGGGCTAAGAGTATGTACATTACAAGCAGTGACAAAAAAATGAGCTTTGTTGGTTGTGGTCATTACTACAAATTTTAGCTTTCTTTAAGTTTTTAACAAACATATAATTCTTTAAAATAGCATAAATGAAGAGGTCAGGCTTTATCACAGTTAACAAAACTTTAACACAAATAAGTTTGTAATCTTCAAATATAAGATATACAAAGGACGCACATATTTCTACCTATTAAGTTGACAGACCAATTTTTGAAATTATTCAAATAATATTTAACTTTTTTGATTGAATCACTTGTTAGTTGAAATGTTATTTAAAAGTAATAAAATATAATCACCGTTATACAACGGAAATTGGATAAGTTTTTATTAAAATCAAATTACTGTTTAAATGATTTGAAATCCAACCTAAGATAATTTTTATTAATCTTAAATCTATTTTCACATTGAACAATACCTTTTTTTGTACTTTTTGCTTTTAATTAAATTTTCAAAGTAAATTTTTAGTACAGAACTGAAGAAATTCCTTCAAATTCAAAACCTTTTAAAATATACAGTGAAATAATAAAACCATGTTTTACTTGATTAAATTAGCAAATTTTTTTAAAGAAACTATGGCCAGTGACATTATTATGATTATGATGCAGATAAACACCACTCATTGTATTTTATTATAAAGAGCTGAACACACTATAATCACAATTCACAAAGCAATTTTACAAAATAATTAATTGAAACAAACATTTAATTAACATACAAATGCACTAGTTCTGCTTTTGAATGGCAGCATTTTTTGAACTTTCAAAACTATGTCGTAGAACAGTCTTCAGTTTTAATAAAAGAATTAAAAATTGGCACAGATTCCACTCTAGAAATAGTTGGTAAAATATTGGAAAGCATTATAGGTTTACCCTTTACATGATTATTATAAATATAGTCAGGCAATTTAGTCAAGTTTACTTTAAGTTGTTTGGGCAAATACAACAACTCATTGGATCTCGTTCTCAGATCTTCAGGCTGCATACTTGCATTTATGTGTAGAACATTAGAAGTTATCTCGATAACTTCTTCAGAATTTATATTAATATCAGTTTGTAGCTGTGGCACAACCTTAGACAACATGATTGGTTTACCTTTCTTATATTTGTCATAGATTACATTTGGTAGTTTTGTTAATTGAATTTCAATTTTTCTTGGTAAATAAGGTAGCTTAAATAATCTTACTCGCAACTCTTTGTAAGGAGCTGCCATGTCCTTGTTCTGCTTTTCTTTGGTACTCAAAGCATTGTGATGGGACACATTTTCAATAGGCCTTTTTTGAGATATTGCATTGGAAAGTTGTTTGCGAACTAAAATGTTTTGATCTTTTGAAGAACTTGGTAAGATTGAATTATGTTCTTCGCCATCAACAGAAAATGTATCCTTGCTGTTTTCTATGCACCTTTTAGTCCTCTTTCCTCCTACTTGATTAGTTTTATGAAGACTTCTTTTTCTCTTAGAACTTTCCTTCATAGTTTCAGCATCAGTTGAAACTAAAGCTCTGGATGAACCTCCACCAACAAATATTTCCCCGCTATTTTCCAATCTCCCCCCTGCCTCCTTTCCTTCTATTCGACTGATGAGAAGATTTCTTTTCTTTTTAGAATTTTTACTTTTCTTTTTGCTCTTTGCTAGAGGCAGAACAAGAGAGCTGTCTCTACCAACATCAACAAATCTTTTTATGTAGTTTTCCATTTCTTTCTGAGTTTCCTTTTCCACTATTTGACTGGTTTCGCGAAGATTTTGTTTCGAACTTTTATTTTTGCTCTCTTCTGGAGGGTGAGGCAGAACTGGAGACCTGTCTCTATCAGCCTCAACAAATTTTTCCTTGTAGTTTTCTATTTCTTTCTGAGTCTCCTTCTCCATTATTTGACTGGTTTTGCAAAGATTTTGTATTGAACTTTTCTTTTTGAAACCTTCTGAAGAATATGCATGATCAGATGGAACTTGAAACTTGCCTATACCACTATCAAAAAAATTTTCCTGGCAATTTTCCATTTTTCTTTGTGTCTTTTTATGATCAATTTGATAAGATTTTTGATGATTTCTTTTCTTTTTAGATTTTTTGCTCTTTTTCTTTTTGAGTTTCGCCAAAGAACTCGTTTCAGTCAAAGCTGGAGAGCTGCATGCACGACTATCAACAAATCCTTCTATGTTGTTTACAGTGCTTCGACAAGTCTTCTTTTCTGCTGCTTGGTTAGTTTCAGAACATTTTCTTTTAAAGTTAACCCTTTTTATTTCTGAAAATAAGTTAGAGTCTGGTTTGGTGGAGAAACCTTGATTTGAAACCCTTAAACATGGAGAAGTATTTTTATCCATTTCTAAAGTGAAGTTACTGTTATAAAGTTCATTAACAGGTACTGCAGAACTTTCTGTTGAAACTGGGGAGAAGTATTTCGTAAAACATTCAATGCCCCTAAGTTTGTTTGTTATTTCAATATTCTTTAGTCGTTTTGATTTGTTAGAAACTTTGTGTTTCTTCTCTTTTCTTTTGGATGTCTCTTTTATGCATTGATTCAAATTACAAATATCTGAATGTTCTGTGGCTTGTTTGCTGCATTGGAAGGAACTGTTTAATTTATCATTGTTATCGGGTGGCATAAAATCTAAAAAGTGAGATGGAAGTCTTTGAAGCTTCAAAACTAGGCGTTTCATCTTTAGTGGTTCTTCGGCCATTTTTACTGTCCAAGAATGGTTGGCTGTACTATGATCGTCATTTGTTGATTTAAAATTTACTAAACTGTTGTCATCACATTTAATTTCTTTATGTTCTAGGAGAAAACTTGCTTGAGTTTTTCTTGTATTCTTGGCTAAACTTTTGTCTTTATTTTCTGTGATATCTTTTTTAAGGAGTTTAGATGCATTAAGGGACACAGCATCACAGTAATGACACAAATGTTGTACTGTTGGATCTTTTTCACAATTTTGGATTGAGCATACTTTGACAAAACTTCGACCAAGCACATTCTTAGTGAGGAATGTAGAATTCTGGGTGAAAGATATTTTGTTTTGATCCATATTTTGTTTCTTTTTATTAAAAATAGTTGAATTTTTTTTCTTCAAAATACTTTTGAGCGGGGCTTCAGGAATTGATAATGCGTCAGAATCAGTTCTGAACACAGACTTACCTATTCCATCAAAATCCTTATCTTTGGAATAATGACTAATTAAATTTGACGAAGCACTATTGTTGTGCTGAAAATTAACAGCCAGTTTTATTTCAGAATGAGAAGAATTTTCTTTTGTTAAATTATTTGAATTTGGTTCACTATTTAGTTCTATTTCAGAATGAGAAAAAGGTTCAGATATATTGGAAGAAGGATCACTATTCAGTTTTACTTCAGAAAAGATTTCAGTAGACTCTGCAGTTTTTAAACTATTAGAATTAAACTCACTATTCAGCTTTATAGCCAAATGAGAAGACTTTTTAGTAGCTAAAATGTTGGAGCTGAGCTCATTATTCAGTTCTATTTTAGAAGAATTTTCAAGTGTTAAAGATTCACCATTGAGTACACTATTCAGCTCTGTTAATGAGTGAGAATTTTTAGTTAACATACAATTGGAATTGAGCTCACTGTTTAACCCAATTTCTGTAGAATTCTGAATTGTTTTAGTTGGAGAAGAATTTTCAGTTGTAAAACTGTTGGAGCAAACATCATGGTCAAGTTTCATTTCATACAGAGAATTATTACCACTGGCATTATTATTTTCAAGATAAAAGAATTCAGTATTTACAGCTGCTAAGTGTTTGGGTACTGCTCCCTTATGGATAGTAAAATTATTTACTTGAGAATCTTCCGCTTTTATCGACATCCTGTTTCCTTGCAAAAGCTTAGATGTTTCCACATGGGTTCTTGGTGACTCTTCGGAAGAAGCTGAAACATTTGCACAGTTGGAATCGACACTTGCATTCTTCTCCAGATTTGATTCTGTAGACTTTTCAGAATGGAGAGGCAATAAACTGCTAATTAATGAATCACTGCTGTTTCCTGTTGGTGACTGTTTGGAAGACACTGAAACAGTTGCAGAGTTGCAATCAAAACTTACGTCCTTCTCCAGATTTGAATCTGTAGACTTTTCAGAATGGAGAGGCAATAAACTGCTAATTAATGAATCACTGCTGCTTCCTGTTGGTGACTGTTTGGAAGACACTGAAACAGTTGCAGAGTTGCAATCAAAACTTGCGTCCTTCTCCGGATTTGAATCTGTAGACTTTTCAGAATGGAGAGGCAATAAACTGCTAATTAATGAATCACTGCTGCTTCCTGTTGGTGACTGTTTGGAAGACACTGAAACAGTTGCACAGTTGGAATCCAAACTTGCATCTTTCTCCAGATTTGATTCTGTAGACTCTTCAGAATGGAGAGGCAATAAAGTGCTAATTATTAACGATTCACCACTGTTTTCTGTTGGCGATTGTTTGGAGGACACTGAAAGATTTGCACAGTTGTAATCAAAACTTGAATCCTCTTCCAGATTTGATTCTATGGACTTTTCAGAATTGAGAGGCAATAAACTGCTTTTCAATGAATCACTGCTGTTTTCTGGTTTAGAATCCTCTGAAATTTCGAGTTTGCATACGAATTGACAATCTGATCCTCCACTAGAGTTCTCAATGAAGGAAACTGGTTCATTTGGTTTAAAGTCTTTAACATACGAATGTTCTAAACTAGATTCTTTTTCAAGATGTACTTTTGGAAACAATGGATCAGGTGTATATAAAGAAATCGATGGCAACCTTTTATAGTCCTTCTTAATAAATGCATTAGGGTTGGATTCACTAATTCTAAAAACTTGAATGTCTTTTTTTTGTTTTATAGAAGAAATTAATTTTTCAGGCTTTTGATTGTGCACCTTAGGTTCCACAATGGAGGGACAACTAGTTGTTATTGGTTTGCTACAGGAATGACTTTTTCTGTGTAATTTCAGTTCTGAGTTAGATTGGCTAAGAGCAGTATAATGTGCTGAATTATTTATGCTAGTCTCTGGACGTTGGTTGTTTAAGGTTTTGTTCACACTCCTTTGAGTACTAGTTGAAGCTTGATAAACTGTAGGTGAGCTATTTTCTGATTTAGAAGCAGCAATTTCGGGGACTTGGCTTACGGTTTTGTTCATACTCATTTCAGTACTAGTTGAAGCTTGGTAAACTGTTGGGGAGCAATCTTCTGATTCAGAGACATCAATATCTGGGATTTGATAAATTTTAGACTTTGAACTTAAGTTAAGAGCAGGAGTTTTTCGCAGACACTGTTTACTCAATGTTAATTTAGAGTGAGACACAGACTTCCTGTGTGAAGCTGCAAAGTTCAAGTACAACTGTCTTATGATCTGTGTCCGGTTATTTAAAATGGAACTTTTTGCTTTAGTTAAGGAATTTCTTTTTATTTGGGAATTCTTAAACTTTAACACTAGTGCTTTTATTGCATCTCTTTTGTCGCATTGTATGGAATCACTGACATGACAAATTCTTTGATCTTTAATAGATTGTTTAATTTCATTTGCTTGGAATTTAGAAATCCATGCTTGGTAGATTTGCTTTTTTCTCTGATCCCTAAGATTTTCTACAAACTGAGAAGAAAAATCTGAATTCTTATTATCTTTAAATAGAGAATTTTTATGATTTACTTTTTGTCTACTTGCTAGTTTCGATTTGATATTATCTTTTAACATAGCTAATAGCTTTGTTTCAACGTCACTATTGTTATTTGATTGCATCGTACTCCCACTGCTTGTAAAATTTGTTTTAGACAAGTCCTTTTCACATGCAAAACTTTCTTCAGAACTAATAGTAGAATTTAAATCAGAAAATTTTCTTTTCAGAGACATAATTTTATTTCTTTGCACATCATTATCTGCCTTCCCCGCAAGATCTGCTTTACCTTTGGTAATTAACAATTTATAATGTTCTTTTAAAACAAATAAGTCTTTGCGATTATGTTTGTTAGGATTTAATAAACTTGCAGAATTATACTCAGTCATGCTATTTCTTGTGAAACTATCTGATTTTGAACTTAAAAGCTTTTGTTTCAGAAAAGAGAAATAGTCTTTATTCGGTTCAAACCTTGGTGAAGGTTCATTTAAGTTTTTAGACTGTAAACCGTTCAGGTTTGACCGTGATTCTTTTAATAAGCTTTTTGTATCAACATAACTTTCATTTTTGGAATCAATAACAGTCAGTAAATTATCAATAAGCTTTCGTTTGATAGTTCGTTTTGAGCTAAGCTCAATATCAGAACATTTATGCTGGTCTTCAGAAAATAAACAAGGGTTTGAATTATTATTCAATTCACAGTTGTCTTCGATTGAGAAGTTCGTAGAAACACAAGTAAACACATAAGTCGGGTTGTTTGATTGGTTACTTGGAGTGCAGGTTGGTTGTTTGACACACGATAAGTCAGATCCGGATCCGACATCAATTTCATTGTTATTATTTGCATAGCAATTTAAATTTGTTGTGTCGAGCATATTTTTTATTAAAGAACATAATGTAGAAAAACATTTTTCATAGTATAGACCACGTGCCACGGTTTGTTTAGATTGATTGGTTGGTTGGTAGACATATATTTTCAGGCTTGTGTGCTTGGTCACAAAGACCCGCTTATAAACTTTCGTCAAGAAGGACGGACACACACATACAAGACAAATGCTGCAATCTATCGCCACCTTCACAATTTAGACATGTCCCTGAAGGGAAGGGAAATAGTCTCCAGGGACCTCTACCCGTGGTAAACTGCGCAATGACCGACCACAGGACTTTCGGACCCAACAGATTTAACGAGCACGTACTCCGCATATACTCGGTGGGACTTCAGGTGTCGAGACTCGAACGCGGGATCTTCCGATCCCGAGATGTTAACCACTAGGCTCCCCACAGCCCCACGGTTTGTTTAGGTTGAATTCTTAAAAAAATAATCCATTAATTTACTCCGGTTATAGTTTTTGAGATCAGTGAAAAAAAAATATTACTCCGTTAGGGGCTTTACCCAACCGAGTCTAGCGACAGAACGTTCCACGGCTCTCAGCTGAGTAGGAAATGGAAATGTCAAGACACAGACCTGCGCATGCGCCTGAACTTGCGTTCAGTTTTAAAATCTCATATTAGGTTTCGGGAATCGATGAGAAGTATGTAGACAACAATATGACTCCCCTTTTTTATAATTCTATTTTTAAATAACTAGTTTTTAATGTATTTTTTTTTAAATATTTGTTCTTGTGTTCCGAAAGGTTTTTATAAGCTCTGAACCGCACTGAAACGTTTTAATGTTACTTACATAACTTTGAGTGTATATAGTATAGTATATAGTACATAGTAGATCAGGAGAGGGACTATTTATGGACTTTTTAAGGGTGTTCAATCTCTTGGACTTGATCTAGTTTATCTAGATCATGGAGAATAAGCAACAACAACAGGAGAGGGGTTGGTTGAATCAACGTCACACATACTAAAGCTACATCAGAGAAAGGCGTGCTCTGAGTACAAACCCCAGATGGAACTTTTTTTTATCTTAAACCAACATAATTCCAATGGATCTATGAATAATAAGTATTAACTTAATTAAAATGTATATTTATCTAATTTAAATAGTTCACATACCCCTCCCAGAAAAAAAAAATTCTGGATAAGCCACTATGTTTATAGCTAGTTATGTATAAATTTATTTTTGTTAACTAAAAGTCGACACTTTTTACAAATTCTATGATGATGAATTCTTTATATATATTGCAAACATATTGCATCATCAAAATTTGCAACAAAAATACAGAAAAAGGAACGATTTGAAAATAAGTAAAATTCATTCTTACAAAAACATTTTGTCACAAACGTTGAAATATGAATAAATTATGGGTGTGTAAGATTAGTAAGAAAAATGCAAATTTCACTTAAAATATTTATTAAAGATATTAGTATTATATAACACTGCTGTTTAAAATTATATATCTAATTATAATCGTACGAATTATAAGTACAAGTTTGTTTCAAATTCTGTGATTCATTTATTCATTTATTTATTCATTTATTTATTCATTCATTTATTCATTCATTTATTCATTCATTTATTCATTCATTTATCTGCATACATATACACATATACACATACGTAAACAAACAAATCCCTTCGTCTGGCTCTAGTGTAACCTTAATTCAATGTCAAGCACACCTACATATAATCAAGAATCGGCACGGCAACGGGGCCCGTTATTTTTGCACCCCGGTTGTGTGATTGAAAGCTATTTAAAAACGTTATAAACGGTGGGTTTCATATTTTTGCACCGAGTTCAAGTGACGATATTAAAAGCTACTTGAGGTAGAGTGGCGACGTGTCACGTTATATAATACCGCCATCAAGTGACGAGAATACTTGAAGCTTATTGGCGATGTGTCCCGTTATTTTGAACTGAGGTCAAGTGATGATAAGGTGAGATTTCTTAATGTCATAGGCGACGTGGTACACACCCAGGTAAAGTGAACCCATTTTTGAACCGCGGTCAAGTGACGAGGATGTAAGCTCATTGAGAGTGTACTAACGACGAACGTCATTTTTTGCACCCCGGTCAAGGGACGAGGTTGAAGGGACGGTAAAGGAACAAGGTTTAAGATTATGAACGACGGGAGTAGGTTTTTTTTGCTCCGCAGTCAAGAGACAAGGTTTAAAACTTAATGAGGGTTTGTGGCGATGTTCCTAGTTATTTTGCACCTAGGTCAAGTGACGAGGATGAAAGATACTAGAAGGTTATTGACGATGAGTCTCGTTATTTTGCACCACCGTCAAGTGACGAACATGTAAGCTACTTGAGAGTTAATGGTAACGGACCTCGTTATTTTACTCCCTGTTCAAGTGACGAGGATAATAGCTATTTCAGGATTACTAATGACGGGACTCTTTTCTCCCACCTCAGTCAAGTGACGAGGATAGAAGTTACTAAAATGATATTGGTGACCGGCCTCGTTATTTGGCACCGCCGTCAAAGGACGGGGATGAAACAAATTGGGGATTAATCACAGTCCAGTGACGAGGATGAAACCTTCTAGGTAAGGTAATCGTTTCCGGCTGCCTATTTCTAGCCTCCTTCAGGAGCTTTAACACAGCCAATAACGCCTCGTAATTTAGAACCCTGGTCAAGTGACGAGGTCGACACCTGAGCGGGCACCCAACGGAACTTCGAGCGACATCGTACGCTAACGCCGTCGGGACTTTGGACTCCACAGATTTAACGAGCACGTCTGTCCCTGTGTACTCGGGCCCATCCGTGATGAGGATTTTTCTACTATTTTCAGCACGGATCCGATTTATAGGATGACTGGCAGTAGGTGGGATTCGAACCCCCGCACTCCTGAGAAGGTTGAATCTCTAGGCTGATGCCCTAACCACTCGGCCACGGACGGGCCGAAACCTTCTAGAAACTTACTAGGCGAAACAACTCATTATTTTACAAGTTGCTCAAGTGGCGAAGATGAAAGCAAAAAGAGGAAAAAGGGCAACAGGACTCGTTATTTTGCACCATGGTCAAGTGACGAGGCTGAAAGCTGTTTTTTTGTATCACAAACTGTTTTTAAATCAGCTGTTTTGTCTCTGTTTTAACCAAATCTTTTTAAATCAACTCTTTTGTCTCTGTTTTAATTAAATATTTTTAATTAGGAGTTTCTCCTCTAGTTGCTACACCAGAAAATAAATTATTATTAGTTATTTATTATTAATGATATTCTTTTGAATATAATTTCAATTGCTTTTTTCATATTTATAAAATTATATACAGATAATTAAAAAAATACGCTTGATACAGTGTTTGTATTATATACATACATTTTTAATTCAAATTCTAATCAATTTTTAAATTGCTAACATACAGCTAGGATTTGAAAATACACATCTTACTTACAACTTAATTCCATGTCTAAAATAAATGTTTTTGGAAACAGAAATAGTGTCAATTGAAAATATTTTTGAATTTAGAAACAAAGTTAACAGCTTTCTTTTTTAATAATAATTGCAAAAAAACTCGACACAAATAGTTTAAAAGTGTATGTAGAAAACTGAGGTTAGTAAACACGTTGCACCTTCTTGCAAGAGAAGAACAAATTGAAAAACGTTGTATAAGAGGAACAACAGTTTATTTAAGAAAGTTATTTTAACTTTAACTTCAAAAAATATATATTCGATTCTCTATAAGGACACTCTACTAGCTTATTATGTTGACAAATACAAAACAAGTGATACCAAAACGAAAAAATTCAAACTCTTGGTTAGCTCAGGTGAAACTAAAACTAGGGTAGTCTGACCATATAAAATATGAACTCATAATTAAATTATAATTATCACTCAGCAGTTTTAATGTAAAGTCAAATTCAAATAAAACGACCACTTTTATGACCAATTCACAATTTTTTCAGGTAGTAGGAATTAATTCAATTGCTATTTTTATATTTATAAAATTATATACAGCTAATTAAAAAAATACGCTTATTATAGTGTTTGTATTATGTACATAAATTTTCAATTCAAATTATAATCACTTTTTAAATTTATCAAATACAGCTAAAATTTGAATCTACACAACATCTCATTTACAAACAAAATAAACAGCTTTCTTTTTTAAATAATAATTGAAAAAAACGACACATAATTTCAAAGTGTATACAGAAAACTGAGGTTAGTAAACACTTTGCACCTTATTGCAAGAGAAGAACAAATCCACAAACAAACAATCAAATCCACAAACAAACAAACAATCAAATCCACAAACAAACAAACAATCAAATCCACAAACAAACAATCAAATCCACAAACAAACAATCAAATCCACAAACAAACAATCAAATCCACAAACAAACAAACAAACAATCAAATCCACAATCAAACAAACAAATCCACAATCAAACAAACAAACAAATCCACAATCAAACAAACAAATCCACAAACAAACAAACAAATCCACAAATCCACAAACAAATCCACAAACAAACCAACAAACCGACCAACCGACCAACCAACCGACCGACCGACCGACCAAATTATCAACCAACCAACCAACCAACCAACCAACCAACCAACCGACCAACCGCGACCGACCGACCGACCGACCGACCGACCGACCGACCGCGACCGACCGACCGACCGCGACCGACCGACCGACCGACCGACCGACCGACCGACCGACCGACCGACCGACCGACCGACCGACCGACCGACCGACCGACCGACCGACCGACCGACCGACCGACCGACCGACCGACCGACCGACCGACCGACCGACGACCGACCGACCGACCGACCGACCGACCGACCGACCGACCGACCGACCGACCGACCGACCGACGACCGACCGACCGACGACCGACCGACCGACCGACCGACCGACCGACCGACCGACCGACCGACCGACCGACCGACCGACCGACGAACGAACGAACGAACGAACGAACGAACGAACGAACGAACGAACGAACGAACAAACAAACAAACAAACAAACAAACAAACAAACAAACAAACACACACACACACACACACACACAAACAAACAAACAAACAAACAAACAAACAAACAAACAAAACAAAAACAAACAAACAAACAAACAAACAAACAAACAAACAAACAAACAAACAAACAAACAAACATTCGATAGTATCGATAGTTTTGGCACGCTGCCAGAAAACTTCGTCCACTTCGATACTATCGATTGTCAACTCGATCTATTCGGCCTACGAATGAACTATTCATTCGAATAGGAAATTATCGATGTTTAAGGAACACTAGTGCCTTGGTGATTGATGGTGCATTTCAATTTATCATTCAAAATTATCAAATAATATTTGTGTTTAGGAGTAGACATTTTATTTGCTAATATTTGTAATTTAATGTGTATTACGTATATATATTAATTGTAGTATTATATATATCATAATATATTTCTTTACAATGTTAAATAAAAAAATAAGATGTGGAAATGTTTATTGTACTCATAACTGTTAATACACTTTTAAAATAAATATACATATAAAAATTTTCAGAGGAAATTAACAAAATATATTATAGAGAAGTAAAAAAACGACTGACAAAATTTTACATGGATTAGGAAATGTCAATAATGTAAATTCTTTTAAACGATTATACAAATACTCATATAAAAAATACATTGTATGTTATTTTTAAAACTTGAGTAAAATCACACCGTTATCCCGATGCCGTTTTCGTTTTAATTGCGTTTTTACATTTAGTGAGGTAAACTTTTGAATTTTTGTCTGGAAAGGAAATAAACTGATTTAAATGGGACTTCTGTTTTAATTCTTCATGGGTTTATTTTTTGTGTGATCATTTTATTTCTTATTAAGAAAAAATACCTAACTTCGAGCTGTCATTCAATCCATAAATATTTTGTTATATAAAATTTTCTGTGACAACCGCCTTGAAACATATTAGCCCCTATTATACGAAGCTAGCGCTACAAGCGGCAGAGAGGTGAACTAGCGTCGTCTTCGATTGTCATGGGAAATACTCAAGACGGATAAGCAGCTTCTATGAAGATGGCAGTGGTCAGACCATAGCCTCCTCATAGAATGCCAACCCAACTCGAGAAATAACATGATTCACATCGTGAGCTTAAAAGGTCCTCTGCCGCGCCATGTGTTGTAGTCGTTCGCATATTGTAGTAGGAATGTATTCGCAATGAATGACGGATCCAGTGGCTATTTCGAATACCGTTCGGTCCAGTACATGCGCAGTAGCGCGCAAATGAAGCAGGCTAGAGCGGTGCATTGGATAACCACGGTGCCAGTATGTAAGCGCAGTAGCTCAGAAAAACCTGACAGCACTGCTTCAATTTCTCTCAACTGGTGGACCTCTCTAACCTCTTCCTACTCTATGCTTGGTCAGCACACAAAATGATCAACGAATCAATAAACAAAAGAGAAAGGAAAGAAAAAACGCGGAGCTATTGCCAGATCCTCGTGGAAACACCCCATTAAATTGGAAATTTTAAATATCTTTCAATTGATAACGATTCAACGATGTAAAAACCCCAAGAAATTACATGTTTTTTTTTTTCTTTATGAGAACAGTATGTTCAGTCCTGGACCTTAAACAGAACACTAAAAAAAAATCAAAATCTTCCGAAGTTCCGATTTACATGTTTCTCGAATTTCTTGATTATCATTTTCATATATGTATTTTAAAGTATAATAGTAAGAGAACACAATTTTACGATCTAACATAAGCCCATCTAGCAACAAAATGATTTTTGTTTCATTGATATTACCTTTCTAAAGACTCACAAAATGGAAAAAAAAAACGCATTAAACATTATGTTCTGCTTGAAAGGTGCTTAAAAAAAAACTTTCAAATATTCTTTAAATAAATATATATAACAAAACAATTATCATTAGTTTGATCGAACCTAATTGTAAAACATATAAGCATATTATATAAACATAATAAAGTGTTCCATATCCTACAGTTCCCTTTGAACCCTGACCGCACTGATTTTGCCAAATTCCCAATTTGGACCACCCTGCCCGGGGTGCAACCCCATGCCCGCCTCTCTTTGGGGTCTTTGTTGCATCTTTTGTGGCCTGTCCTATCCGCCATTCCCCTGCTCCCCGCATTCAATAGCCATCGCCTGTTTCCTTGCCTACGGAGGTGGAGGTAGCAACGACCATGTACTCCTAAATAGTCAAACGTGTTTTTTGCTTCCATCTCTTCTGTTTATTACCGGTCTTCTGACTCTTTTTCCCCTTGAATCGTTTCGCCCTTTTTGGGACTCTCGATGTGTAGTAAGGACATTCGTTCGCGTCGAGACTACGAAATGCTATTTCGATCTCCGATCTCTCTCTCTCCGTTCCATCTCAAACAAGCAGAGAAAAAACTACAAGTTTTTCAAAACAAATCCTTAAGGAGAATGGTTGGAGCTCCTTGTTCATTAGAAACGAAGATCTGCACAGAGACTTAAAAATAGAACCAATCGACTCGGCAATTCTATCAATCGCGCATAAACACGTCACTACTATGAAGAGCTCTAAATACGAGCACATACCGTGAAATAGTAAATTATGACTTACTATAGACCAACCCTTAATGACCTTTATAGACCAACCCTGTACTATTCACCATAACTCAAATTGGTGAATAACGCATAATAACTGTTTATAGCTATTGTATATATATCTACTAATTCAGCTGCAGCAGAAGCTGCACTTTGAGACTAAGAGTCCCTCCGTCCCCAATGGGGTTACCTGCGATGGAAGTTTGGAGGTCCTCGAGTCAAACTGATGTTCAAGTACGATACAAGATACAAGTTCCATATCATCATCATCGAAATAGAAGGAAAGACCGTTGAAAAACTTCGCTAACGGCTCAGCCATCCTGGCGGATTCGAAGCCGAAATGAAACGGATGAAGGATGAGATGGACGAAGTGTTGTTGATGGAACAGATGAGAGTTCATACGGAGGCGGATGCTGTACCGCAAGTTGTGGCTAACATCCCCACCTCCAACCAGGCAATATTGGCTGCAAACCTTTTCACAAGTTCGTGAAGCTCTATCCGCGAACAATTGAGGAGGAAGCTAAGACCCTGGCCATACTTGCCGAGGCTAAGGCAGGATTCTTTCGCTATTCCCATCGTAAACGCTCCATCCTCAAAACGGTAGTCAAGGGCCTGCCCTGTGATACCGATCCAGCAACCATCACCGCCGCGCTCGCCGCGGAGGGTTACGTAAATAAACAGAGTTGTCCAGATGACCAGGGCCCGTACCAAAGCCCCTCTTCCGATGTTCCAAGTCCTAGTTGTCCGGACTGGAAACTTCAAAGAGATCTACAGCCAATGCAGCCTTCTGGGTAAGAAGGTAAACTTCGAGCCGTACAGAAAGGTCCCTCGCATTCCACAGTGCTACAACTGCCAAAATCATGGACATGTTAGTAGCCAATGCTCCATGGGCGCTAGATGTCGGTATTGCGTCCTCGGCCACGATTCCCGTACATGCCCCACCCGTGCTGATTCCAACGCCCACTGCTGTGCCAACTGCGGTGGCCCCCACCTTAGCTCCTCCGTGACCTGCCCGGAGCGACCAAAGCTTCCCAAAAGGGAGCTTCCCGAGTGTGCCGCCAGGCGGCAGCACCCTAAGCCCCGCTTCCAGAGCGCAGAAGATCCTGTATCGCTATTGGAGGCCATTTTTACTGTCCAAGAATGGTTGGCTTGTACTATGATCGTCATTTGTTGATTTAAAATTTACTAAACTGTTGTCATCACAATTTAATTTCTTTATGTTCTAGGAGAAAACTTGCTTGAGTTTTCTTGTATTCTTGGCTAAACTTTTGTCTTTATTTTTCTGTGATATCTTTTTTTAAGGAGTTTAGATGCATTAAGGGACACAGCATCACAGTAATGACACAAATGTTGTACTGTTGGATCTTTTTCACAATTTTGGATTGAGCATACTTTGACAAATTTCGACCAAGCACATTCTTAGTGAGGAATGTAGAATTCTGGGTGAAAGATATTTTGTTTTGATCCATATTTTGTTTTCTTTTTATTAAAATAGTTGAATTTTTTTTCTTCAAAATACTTTTGAGCGGGGCTTCAGGAATTGATAATGCGTCAGAATCAGTTCTGAACACAGACTTACCTATTCCATCAAAATCCTTATCTTTGGAATAATGACTAATTAAATTTGACGAAGCACTATTGTTGTGCTGAAAATTAACAGCCAGTTTTATTTCAGAATGAGAAGAATTTTCTTTTGTTAAATTATTTGAATTTGGTTCACTATTTAGTTCTATTTCAGAATGAGAAAAAGGTTCAGATATATTGGAAGAAGGATCACTATTCAGTTTTACTTCAGAAAAGATTTCAGTAGACTCTGCAGTTTTTAAACTATTAGAATTAAACTCACTATTCAGCTTTATAGCCAAATGAGAAGACTTTTTAGTAGCTAAAATGTTGGAGCTGAGCTCATTATTCAGTTCTATTTTAGAAGAATTTTCAAGTGTTAAAGATTCACCATTGAGTACACTATTCAGCTCTGTTAATGAGTGAGAATTTTTAGTTAACATACAATTGGAATTGAGCTCACTGTTTAACCCAATTTCTGTAGAATTCTGAATTGTTTTAGCAAACATCATGGTCAAGTTTCATTTCATACAGAGAATTATTACCACTGGCATTATTATTTTCAAGATAAAAGAATTCAGTATTTACAGCTGCTAAGTGTTTGGGTACTGCTCCCTTATGGATAGTAAAATTATTTACTTGAGAATCTTCCGCTTTTATCGACATCCTGTTTCCTTGCAAAAGCTTAGATGTTTCCACATGGGTTCTTGGTGACTCTTCGGAAGAAGCTGAAACATTTGCACAGTTGGAATCGACACTTGCATTCTTCTCCAGATTTGATTCTGTAGACTTTTCAGAATGGAGAGGCAATAAACTGCTAATTAATGAATCACTGCTGTTTCCTGTTGGTGACTGTTTGGAAGACACTGAAACAGTTGCAGAGTTGCAATCAAAACATGTGTCCTTCTCCAGATTTGAATATGTAGACTTTTCAGAATGGAGAGGCAATAAACTGCTAATTAATGAATCACTGCTGCTTCCTGTTGGTGACTGTTTGGAAGACACTGAAACAGTTGCAGAGTTGCAATCAAAACTTGCATCCTTCTCCAGATTTAAATCTGTAGACTTTTCAGAATGGAGAGGCAATAAAGTGCTAATTAATGAATCACTGCTGCTTCCTGTTTGGTGACTGTTTGGAAGACACTGAAACAGTTGCAGAGTTGCAATCAAAACTTGCATCCTTCTCCAGATTTAAATCAGTCAAGGGGGTCAATTTGTCAAGGGGTCAGATGACCCCCCTGTCGTTTTTCAAAGTTTTCTTTTTAGCCCCCTCCTACTTAAAGCTCTGCCCCCCCCCCCTTTCAAGAACCCGTATTATAGTCTAATTTTATTAACAATAAAAAGAAATCCCGAAGTGAAAAAAAAGAAAATCCCGAAGTGTCCTCCTTCAAAACGGCATTGCACTCTTCGCTCCAGGCTCTTTGAGGGGTGGTCCTCCCCCTCTTTTTCTTCCCCTTACCATTCCTTATAAGGATGTCGTGAGAGAATTTTCGCTACTCTCTTTGAATGCTGTTGATTAAGATCGTTCGCGAAAGAACGTCTAGACAGCCATGTAGATTGCAGATATACAGTAGGATTGTTTAGGCAATAAAAAATTGGGACCACACGGGGGGCTTCGAGATGTGATTGGACGTGGACTCTTATTGTTGTAGTGTAGAAATACTCTGCTCTTTGCTGCTCATCTGAAGAGATTTCAAGCCCAGCCCATCAACGGATGTCACACACGATCTCAAGTAAATAGGCCTGCTGGATAATTACATATTTTACTTTTTAAATAATTACTTTTACACGGGTGTTTTAAAGAGGCAGACGTGTTTTTCCACCTTTTTCTAATTTTTTATACTTTTTTTTAATATTTATAATTATACAAAACTAAAGTTTATAACATTTATAATGATACTTCTGAAATTAAAACACTGCATTGTTCTTTGAAAATAAGGTAAGAAAATATTATTTATATTATATATACTCGGAAAGTTTATTTATATTATTTTCAAAAATTCTTTTTCAATTAAATATATCCTTTTTAGAGAGTTAATTTTAGAGCATTTTTTTTTAACGTAGAGACTGGGCGGCACTTATGTCGCCCAGTGTTTTAATAATCAAGTCACTGGTCGATAATAAAGGGGAACTTATAATAATCCCGATGCTGAGCTGAAGAGAAAATGGCAAATGTTTCGAGATTTGACGTTTGAAATCCTATCGTATAAAAACTCATTTCGAAGACTTTATGTTTGGTTTTTTCTTGTTAATTTGTCCAGTAATTATTACAGATATTTGAACATGTTTTCTTCAGTTTTTGGTTTAATAATGTTTACTGATGTCTTAGTATGAATAAAATATCCGCTAAGGGGTTTTATAACGATCAAACTGGGACTTTTCAAATCAAATTATAGAGAAACTTAAAATATATATTTTTTGTTTTGATAAAATTATAATGTTAAAAGAAAGATTTCCATGCGTCAAAACTAGCAATTTCTTCAATTGGTCTTTTTAATTATGCTTTTTTTGGTGTAGTAAGTGCTGAAGCTGATGCTTTTTTAAAAAACATTTTTGTTCTACATTAAATTTATTAAACTATATATTTTCACCAACTTACAAAATAAATTTTCGCGCGAGTTATCCTGTTATTCCCTCTGCTCTATTCTAACTACTATTCTTTCACTAACTACTTCTACTACTACCTACTACATAACATATAAAATGCCCAATATTAAATTCTTAAAAAATACACCGGTTTAATTAGTTATTAATTAATTTCTTATTTTAAAACGTTTGTTACTTGTACATAAAACAAATTAAACTTAAATAAAAAAAATAAATTAATTTAAATTTAAAAACGTAAAACAGTTAATCTTTTCCGAATTATAGAATTTTAAAAGAAAAAAAAATATCTTTCAAACCGACAGTTGTACTTGCTATGGAAACATTTGTAAAACTACGTCAATTAAAAACGTTATATCAATTAAATATATTTAATGCATATTAAATAACTTTATATTACAATATTTAATTGATTTTTATTTAATGTATTTTTTTATTATTAACTTAACATTAATATTTTTATAAATTCTGATTATTCCATAAATATTTAATTTTATTGATTTTAAATGATAGTATAAACCACAAACGCAAATCAAGAAGGTTGTAAATTTAAGTATGATGTTTATTATTAATGATTATTAATTAATATTAATTATGTTTATTAATTGCCATTAAATTGAGTGTTTAGCAATTACCAGTGTATTTATGTAATAACTAATTAGTTCGAGAGATTTCTTTGTTGTGAATCTAAATTATAAAATTTAATTAAGAATTTAATTTGCAGTCAGCATTTTATAAATAAGATTTTTCTAATTACCAATAATATCTTCCAATGACATTTTTGACCCCCCTGTCATTTTATTCTGGATCCGCCCCCGGTCACACTAAGGGTTAAAGAAAACATTTTTAAAAATCTTCTAAGAACAAGAATGTAGTGTTTAGATTTTACTTTTGGCAGATTTGGAAATCTAGATATTTACTTTGAAAAACATAGATCATTTACTTGGGTAATTAGAGGCAACACAAAATATGGTTTGGATGTACCCCTCTGCAGATGTTAAAGCAAAAACTACAAAAAAGTGTCATATTAATCCCAGTATCACACAAAAAGTTAATCCAATGTTGTTTTTTTTAAGTAAAGGAAATAGGTTATCATTCTTTCGATTTGGATAAAACTATGATTTTATACTTAAAAATTCTAACTTCATTATTATCTTGTAACAGTTTTTATCAATCACTTTATTACCATTATGTACATAAAAAAAGAGTAAATATATCATTTTTTTTGCACACTTTTTCTTATATTCGCAATATTCTAATCTTATAAACGCCAGCTTTCCTAATTTAAGAAAAGCTGGTATATATTCTGTAGATGAGATGAATTGTTTCTCGCTATGTAACCACGCACTTACTTGCATACGTCATCGATACTTAACACGTACAGCTGGGGAAAAAAAAACGATCCACCCTTCGTTTTTCGGCTGCTATTGATAAGGGAATTTTGTGAAAGATGTCATTTTTCAGGAAATAGCGTAAGGAATTCAGAACTGGCAACCAAAATTGTATAAAGGGTCGTCTACATATTAAAATGAGTACCAACTTTGAAAATTCTAATGGCAACACCCAATTTTTTTATATAAAAATGTTTATCATCTTCAAAATACCCCAGATCCAAAATTTTTTTTATTAATTTGCATTATTTGTTGAGATATAAGCATTCGAAGTTGAAGGCCCATAATGTTAAAAAAGTTTCACAAACTTTTATTTATACCTCCACAAATAAAATGAATTTAACCAACATTTTTTTTTCATTATATACTTCTTAATCTTCCAAAAACAAATCACACAAGTTTTTTCATCAATTTTTAATTTTTATTATTTTTTATTTAAATTTAAATAAGAAAAAATAAATTATGAATAGCAACCCCAAATTTTTGTTACATAAATCGATAAAGTAGATCAAGTAGAACCAAAATCCCGAATTTTTTAATTCAACAACAATTATTTGCCGAGTTATTGTAAAAATACTGAAAAAAAAACGAATTTTAGGGACCGTGTAAAAAATTACTTAGCAAATTGGACCCTAATTTACATTATCGTTTGGTGGTTGAAAAGCGTTTTTGGTAAATGTTTATTCAAATTATTGATGTCTGTCAAATGTCTAAAAATCTTTTCTTGTTTCAAGTGCATACAATGTATTTTGTTTGTATAATTAACGTTAAATTATATCGATTACTATGTTTTTTAATGTATGTTATTTCCAATATTATTTATAATTATTTTATTATAAAATTTCCAAAAATATGTTATTTCCTCGATTTTTTTTTAAAATTATTAGAGATTACTTATTTATTTACTTATTTAGTCAGTTAGTCAGTCCGTTAGTCAGTCAGTCAGTCAGTTAGTCAGTCAGTTAGTCCGTTAGTTAGTCCGTTAGTTAGCCAGTCAGTCAATTAGTTAGTCAGTGAGTCAGTCAGTTCACTGACTAACTAATTGACAGTCAGTTAGACTAAGTTAGTCAGTCTGGACTAACTAAAGGAGTGACTAACTAACGGATTGATTAATTGACTGACTGACTAACTAACTGACTGACTGACTTACTAACTAACGGACTGACAGAATGATTAACTAACTGACTGACTGACTAACTTACTGACTGACTAACTAACTAACTGACTGACTAACTAACTGACTGACTAACTAACTGATTAAATAACTGACTAAATAACTAAATAAATAAATAAATAATCTCTAATATTTAAAAAAAAATCGAGAAATGGACAAAAATCTATTTTCGGTATTTAGACCCATTCGGGATTTTGACTCATTCGGGATTTCGGCTTGTCGGAATTTTGGTTTGTCGGGGTTTCGGCTGTCGGGATATGTCCCAGACCCAGTGTGCCGAATTTTAAACCAACCTTTTGTAGCAATATGAATGAAACAAAAATTTGCATAAAATGTAAAACATAAATGTAATAATTGTGTTTGTCTATCTGATTGTAACTAATCGCATTTGAAAATCTGTTCGTTATAAATAATCGTATATGTGACTTAATTTAAAATTAAAACTTTTTCTCTTCTACCCTTTATTTTATTTCTGAATTTTAAAATCCAAATTTTAAAAAAAAAGGTAAAAACATAAAAAAAATCACAATATTACTGAAGAAGGTTTAATTCTAGCATCTTTTGGCGAGATTATGGTAACCCTTTTGCTAGCTTGTCGTTTCGAAAAACACCCTAAATATTACCTTTATCAATTTGGAGATTTCCCCCCAAACGAATTGAAAATTAATGCTTTAATATCTCAGCAAATAATGCAAAATGAATAATTCATTTTTATACCTGGGGTATTTTGAAGTTGCTGAACATTTTTATGTAAAAAAAATTGGGTGTGCCATTGGAATTTTCAAAGTTGGTACTCATTTTAATATGTAGACGACCCCTTATACAATTTTGGTTGCCAGTTCTTAATTTTTACGCTATTTCCTGAAAAATGACACCTTGCGCAAAATTCCTTGACCAATACCAGCCGAAATATGAAGGGTGGATCGTTTTTTCCCCCCAGCTGTACTATTCTGAGTAATGTGATAGCATCTACACACACTGTAAAACCATAGTGTAACAAAAGTCTAGCTTTACGGAGTGATGTTATACTTAAAATACACCGCAAAATATTAGTAAACTAGTACTTCTTTTGTGCTGCTTTACTCCATAATTTCGATGTAACTTTACTACCTAAAAATAGAATATGCCAGGGCTTCCACCAGTTTCATGGATAATGTTACCCAAAGCAGTGCGTAGGAGCAAAGTAAACATTAAATTATTTAAAAAAATTATCATGAAATTTAAATATTCTATATTTATCAATGTGATTAAAGGAAAATTTTATCAATTTCCGTATATTGAAAATGAGTTCGGGTAGTCCGAATAATTTTCTATTTATTTCTCTTGAATTATTTTCACTATACTACACAAATTGCACATAATTTTAGTGACTAAAAATAATTCTTGTATTTATGTTTTAAAAACCCAAGAAATATCCACTTTTTGATAAGTCGAATGCACTGTGTAATGGCAAAGCGTCCTTGATTGAGAGGGAAAAATTTATACTGTCAAGCGTGTCACACAGCAGTTAGTTTCGGAATCAACGGCTGCCACTAGATGGCGCGTTTTCCAACCCCTCGTAATGATGCTATTGCATACTGCGATAGCGCTTTTTTAACTAATTTAAAATTGATAATTATATAAAAATGGATTGAAATGACAATTGTTGAAGAAAAGAGGGAGAATAAAAAACCGGGATTACTAGATTGATAAGCATGAAGGTTTGAAATATTTATTTTTAAATTTGTTCCTTATCGTTTACTTATTTTTCAGCAATTCGTTTTGTTCAGAAAATAATCTACATTTTAATTATTTTCACAAACTTATGAAAAAAATTTCAAATTAAAATACTTTGAATCTGCAAATGAACCATGTTCAATTTATGCGAAATATAAATTCAGAAATCAGGCCATTTTAATACATTTATTTTTTAAGACACATATGACAAAAAGAAATTAAAAAACCAAAATATTTTATAGCTGGCCACTAACGCGTTTCAACCTTAATGATTATTTACTGATACAACAAATTTAAAAGTATATTTATATAAATGATTAAAAAGAATTTAAAAAGGAGAAAAAAACTGAATTCGTTATAAGCATTTAAGATTGAAATAAAAACACTTAACTATTTTGAAGTTGTAGAAAAATTCAAATTATTTTTTATGAAAAAAATTTATTAAAATATTTGATTCAATAATGTTCAATAGGAATTAAACAGAAACACCAAATGTTTATAACACATATGAAAAAGAAATTAAAAAACAAAATATTTTATAGCTGGAAAAACATTCAAAATTATATTTTTATGAAACAAAATTTATAAAGTATATTTATCATAATTATAAAAGAATTAAGAGCAAACACTGAAATGTTCTATACACATATGAAGAATCGAAATTAAAAAACAAAATATTTTGTAGCTGGGAAAACATTCAAAATTATATTTTTATGAAACAAAATTTATTAAGTATATTTATCATAATTATAAAAGAATTAAAAGCAAACACTCAAATGTTTTATACACATATGAAGAATAGAAATTAAAAAACAAAATATTTTGTAGCTGGGAGAACATTCAAAATTCTATTTTTTATGAAACAAAATTTATAAAGTATATTTATCATAATTATAAAAGAATTAAGAGCAAACTCATGAGGACTCTCATGAATGTTTTCCAGTTTGACGTTCCTTCTGACGTTTTTTGGGTGACACTTTTTGCATGTACTTCGGATAATTTTCAAAAACTGAGGGCACAGCAACGGGCTTTAAACGTTTATTTTTCAATGTTTTAACGTAATCTGTGCTTTTAAAATGCTTTTCACAAAAAACAGATGACGGGGAATTACTATTAATTTGAAAGTCTTTCCTTGATATGGCGGCAAGATATCTCGATCTCAAATCTGTGTTTGACGGGAATTCGTGAAAAGAAAAGCCTTTAACTTTCCCGTTTTCTTTGCACCGAGGCACACAACAGTAAACCATGCTCTCCAAAAAACAGCGTCGAAATTTATATAATTAACTGAGTTAACAAGGGGTCAGATGACCCCCCTGTCGTTTTTCAAAGTTTTCTTTTTAGCCCCCTCCTACTTAAAGCTCTGCCCCCCCCCCCCCCTTTCAAGAACCCGTATTATAGTCTAATTTTATTAACAATAAAAAGAAATCCCGAAGTGAAAAAAAAGAAAATCCCGAAGTGTCCTCCTTCAAAACGACATTGCACTCTTCGCTCCAGGCTCTTTGAGGGGTGGTCCACCCCCTCTTTTTCTTCCCCTTACCATTCCTTATAAGGATGTCGTGAGAGAATTTTCGCTACTCTCTTTGAATGCTGTTGATTAAGATCGTTCGCGAAAGAACGTCTAGACAGCCATGTAGATTGCAGATATACAGTAGGATTGTTTAGGCAATAAAAAATTGGGACCACACGGGGGGCTTCGAGATGTGATTGGACGTGGACTCTTATTGTTGTAGTGTAGAAATACTCTGCTCTTTGCTGCTCATCTGAAGAGATTTCAAGCCCAGCACATCAACGGATGTCACACACGATCTCAAGTAAATAGGCCTGCTGGATAATTACATATTTTACTTTTTAAATAATTACTTTTACACGGGTGTTTTAAAGAGGCAGACGTGTTTTTCCACCTTTTTCTAATTTTTTATAGTTTTTTTTTAATATTTATAATTATACAAAACTAAAGTTTATAACATTTATAATGATACTTCTGAAATTAAAACACTGCATTGTTCTTTGAAAATAAGGTAAGAAAATATTATTTATATTATATATACTCGGAAAGTTTATTTATATTATTTTCAAAAATTCTTTTTCAATTAAATATATCCTTTTTAGAGAGTTAATTTTAGAGCATTTTTTTTTTAACGTAGAGACTGGGCGGCACTTATGTCGCCCAGTGTTTTAATAATCAAGTCACTGGTCGATAATAAAGGGGAACTTATAATAATCCCGATGCTGAGCTGAAGAGAAAATGGCAAATGTTTCGAGATTTGACGTTTGAAATCCTATCGTATAAAAACTCATTTCGAAGACTTTATGTTTGGTTTTTTCTTGTTAATTTGTCCAGTAATTATTACAGATATTTGAACATGTTTTCTTCAGTTTTTGGTTTAATAATGTTTACTGATGTCTTAGTATGAATAAAATATCCGCTAAGGGGTTTTATAACGATCAAACTGGGACTTTTCAAATCAAATTATAGAGAAACTTAAAATATATATTTTTTGTTTTGATAAAATTATAATGTTAAAAGAAAGATTTCCATGCGTCAAAACTAGCAATTTCTTCAATTGGTCTTTTTAATTATGCTTTTTTTGGTGTAGTAAGTGCTGAAGCTGATGCTTTTTTAAAAAACATTTTTGTTCTACATTAAATTTATTAAACTATATATTTTCACCAACTTACAAAATAAATTTTCGCGCGAGTTATCCTGTTATTCCCTCTGCTCTATTCTAACTACTATTCTTTCACTAACTACTTCTACTACTAACTACTATTCTAACTACTACATAACATATAAAATGCCTACTATAAAATTCTTAAAAAATACACCGGTTTAACTAGTTATTAATTAATTTCTTATTTTAAAACGTTTGTTACTTGTACATAAAACAAATTAAATTTAAATAAAAAAAATAAATTAATTTAAATTTAAAAACGTAAAACAGTTAATCTTTTCCGAATTATAGAATTTTAAAAGAAAAAAAAATATCTTTCAAACCGACAGTTGTACTTGCTATGGAAACATTTGTAAAACTACGTCAATTAAAAACGTTATATCAATTAAATATATTTAATGCATATTAAATAACTTTATATTACAATATTTAATTGATTTTTATTTAATGTATTTTTTTATTATTAACTTAACATTAATATTTTTATAAATTCTGATTATTCCATAAATATTTAATTTTATTGATTTTAAATGATAGTATAAACCACAAACGCAAATCAAGAAGGTTGTAAATTTAAGTATGATGTTTATTATTAATGATTATTAATTAATATTAATTATGTTTATTAATTGCCATTAAATTGAGTGTTTAGCAATTACCAGTGTATTTATGTAATAACTAATTAGTACGAGAGATTTCTTTGTTGTGAATCTAAATTATAAAATTTAATTTGCAGTCAGCATTTTATAAATAAGATTTTTCTAATTACCAATAATTTCTTCCAATGACATATTTGACCCCCTGTCATTATATTCTGGATCCGCCCCTGGTCACACTAAGGGTTAAAGAAAACATTTTAAAAAATCTTCTAAGAACAAGAATGTGGTGTTTAGATTTTACTTTTGGCAGATTTGGAAATCTAGATATTTACTTTGAAAAACATAGATCATTTACTTGGGTAATTAGAGGCAACACAAAATATGGTTTGGATGTACCCCTCTGCAGATGTTAAAGCAAAAACTACAAAAAAGTGTCATATTAATCCCAGTATCACACAAAAAGTTAATCCAATGTTGTTTTTTTTAAGTAAAGGAAATAGGTTATCATTCTTTCGATTTGGATAAAACTATGATTTTATACTTAAAAATTCTAACTTCATTATTATCTTGTAACAGTTTTTATCAATCACTTTATTACCATTATTTACATAAAAAAAGAGTAAATATATCATTTTTTGCACACTTTTTCTTATATTCACAATATCTTAATCACAATATCGAATCTTATAAACGCCAG
Source organism: Oedothorax gibbosus (assembly GCA_019343175.1). Classification (NCBI taxonomy): domain Eukaryota; kingdom Metazoa; phylum Arthropoda; class Arachnida; order Araneae; family Linyphiidae; genus Oedothorax; species Oedothorax gibbosus. The sequence continues at coordinate 8,339,756 of CM033275.1, read as the reverse complement.
CTTTCCTAATTTAAGAAAAGCTGGTATCAATTCTGTAGATGAGATAAATTGTTTCTCGCTATGTAACCACGCACTTACTTGCATACGTCATCGATACTTAACACGTACAGCTGGGGGGAAAAAAACGATCCACCCTTCGTTTTTCGGCTGCTATTGATCCGGGAATTTTGTGAAAGATGTCATTTTTCAGAAAATAGCGTAAGGAATTCAGAACTAGCAACCAAAATTGTATAAAGGGTCGTCTACATATTAAAATGAGTACCAACTTTGAAAATTCCAATGTGTTTTTTTTATTTGAAAAGATAGATGATTTAGCATATTAAAATTCGTATTTCACCTTCATAATAAGTAATTAATTAAATATGCAATTAATAAATATGTTTCAGATGGCGTAACACTTTTATTTTCATTTTTCCGTGTCCTGCGATTTCATTGGTTGTTTCAGTTTCACTTTCAAAATGAACCGTAATGGATGAAAATAAACTTTTTTTATATGCAAGCAACTCTTTAACAGATAATTTTAATAACTAACAGCCCAGCAAGAAGTTTTCATTAAAAAAAGTTAATAAGTAAATATTCTTAGAAAACTCATTTTCGAATATTAAAACAAAAGTAATTCTAGACCGAAAATTAAAACAAGACAACTGGAGCTGTTGCCATTTACGACTTGAATCAATCCCATTAAAAATACAGTAAAAGACTTTTTTTAATTAAAAGAATACTCATTAAAATTTAATGCTTCGTTAATTTAATTGTATTTTATTATTTTTACTGCAAATACTGAATCGGGGGCCATTTATAAGTGTTTATTGAGAAAATTGAAGTTCGACATAAAAAAAGTCAAAATATAACTTTCAAAGCACTAATGCTCATTAGGAGAAAAAAAGGCGAAATGGCATGTTTTTAACGACAAAGATATAAAAATTAATATTTAGACCTTTTTAATGACTTAAAATATTTACATTTTATCGTCCAACCATCGCTATTTTATTTCGCTTTATACAACATTTGGACAAAACAGTATAATCGATTTAATTTATAATAATTTACAAAAAAAAGAAAACGAATAAAAGCACACAAGCAAAAATGTTTTGCTGTTTTGCCCAAATCAAACTAAATGGGGAAACGTACATTAAATTCAATGGGAATGTTTCAGGTGATGTAACGCTCTTTGTAATATTCGTTTATAAAAATACAGGTTAGAATGTATAATTTGAAATATCTTATTTCAAGAAAACAACCATTTATTTTCGCTTTTAAAACAAACAAAAAAACATCTGCCGTTGCCAGATTCCAAGTACAATAACTTTATATCAATCTGCTCGCAACACACTCCCACCTTTTGATAAATGAAGTTTATCACAACCTTTGTTTACATCTTAACCTCTTAGAAAGATTCATACTGTCTATTAAGTTGGGCACTCCCACCATTTGTACGCCTTGATGGAACATCACTGCACTGGAGTTAATGGTGCCAAGTCTACTGGATCTTGGATCCTTAAGTCCTGAACTTGCCCTATTTCCCTACTACGTATTAACATGGATATACTCAGAGGCGCATTAGTGATTGCTGTGTCGCTATAACCACTGGCGGTTTTCCCCATAACTAGCCATCCCAAGTGTGTTTCGCCAGCTATCAATCCACATTGCAGATGCTTCATGTTTCCCGTGTAGAGCTGCCCACAATAATCCGCTCCAATTAACTGCTCGATCTCCGGCTCACCTTCCCCGTAATCAGCTATCTATATACGTTTATCAGAAGACAGTTCTGCATCCCATGGTCCACGTTTAAGCCTAGGAATCTTCCCACATATAGTCTGCTGATCCAAGACTTGTATGTCCATAGAAAAATTACCATTTGGAGGTTTTAGGGTAATTTTGTAGAGACCATGGTCTTTCACGTATGTTCTTCCGCCACCAAACACCAAATGGCCACCAAACACCGAATAAACTTCTTATGCCGTGGGTTTGAAACCCAATTCATCTACAGTTCTCCTAGACAGGTGAGATTTTTGAGAGCCGCTGTCGAGAAGGGCTCGAACTAGCTTCCTTCTTCAATTGGACTGAATATTTAAAAAGACAGTCTGCAGAAGAACTTCATTACTCTGTTTGGCGATTAACACATTACTTGAATCTATTTAATCACTATTTTCTAACTCCTCTTTGTTTATTGGCAACTTTAAACACATAATAAGATAGTGCCTCCGGTCACACAGCATACATTTAATCTTTGATTTGCATTCTTTGCCCCGATGGTTAGGTTTAGGACACTTAAAGCAGGCTTTCTTTTTTCTTAAGACTTCTTTCTTCCTTTTTAAAGTCCAGCTTTGAGCTGGGAAGCAATCTCTACTCGCATGATATTTGTCGCAGAACGCACAAGACGGCCGTCTGTTAGATATTTCACTTGGGATCAGAGCGGTGGTGGTGGAAATGTCCTCTTCGTAGCTTCGCTCCCTTTTTGGCTTACACTTTCCACGGGCGTCCCCAAAACCATTTAGCTCGTCGGCTCGTAACTTGACTGTGGTTCTAACTTACGACTCCCATTTCCAATAGCCCTCGTGCGTAGCTCTAGTGCGACGATATTTCAAACTAACCACCTACCCAGTCGCGGTCGGGTTGTCGGTCTGGCAGTCGGTCTGGTCGGTCGGGTGGTCGGTCGGTTGTCCGGGTTGTCAGTCTTGGTCGGCAAGTCGGTCTTGGTCGGTCGGGTAGTCGGTCGGATGGTCGTTGTTGGTCGGTCGGTCAGGTTATCGGTATTGGTCGGTTGGGTTTTCGGCCTTGGTCAGTCGGTCGGGTTGTCGGTCTTGGCCGGTCAGTCGGGAAAAAAATTATAAATAAATTATATATAATATAAAAATAAGATTATAAATTATAATAATATAAAAATAAATTTTTCAAATTTATTTTTATAATTGCGTGAAAAAAATCGGACTTTTGCATCAAAATTTTAATATCAGATGCGTGCACAAAGTTACACTTTTTGAAATGAGTACTTTTCTTTTAGCTTTTTAGAATATGCTTACATTTCAAGTAAAATTCCTATTTCATATTATTCATGTTAATAGTAACATCGGAAACACTGTTCTTGTGTGTCTATTTCTTCTGTAATTTAAATACTTTCAAAAGTTTTTGAAAATCATAATCAGAATCCATGTTCAAATTGTGTGCTTTTGTAGGTATATATATTTAGATATTTCAGATATGTATCGATTTGCTTTATTTAAAAACATTATGTACGTGAATTATTTTTAAACTAATAATATTCGATTTTTTCAAGTAATTATAAAAAATATTGTATGCAACGCTTGCGAAAAGTAAACTTTTTAAAACACGTGTCACTTTATCACTTGCTCGTGAAATAAAATGCCCTCATTTTAAAAACAATATTACTTTTCACACTTGTTGCTTAAATAAATAAATTATTCACAGCAGCGATTCATTTATTTTTGCGTCCTGCAAATCGATGTTCGAAAGGGAAGCTATAAAATATTAAATTAGAATGCTGGTCTTTGAAAGATTTCGTCTACGTATTTGGGCATCCTACTACACAGCACTTGTATTTACTCATTTCCGTTTTTCATTGATATGAAAAATAATCATTGTAGAAATGGCTCGAATAGTAAACAAACAGAAATCAGTGCAATGTTTCCGCACAAGTTTTTAACCATTTGACCTGCAGGTGGCGCAAGCATCTACGCTTACGGTCTCCATAGGATGCTTCAAAAACGTCATAATTATTTTTTTAAAAAAAATAAGAAAATATAGAAATATTAGAGTATAAAGAATAAACTTTCATTATAGTAATGGCCTCAGGCTTAAGATTGCTCTCAATTATCATTGCCATCTAATGTTTCACGAAGATCAGATTGAATGCCGAAGGAAGTTGCGATTTCCAACGACACCGAGGATTTTAACTCACAAAGAATCATCACCCGTAATCATCATGCTTCTAGTTCAGGTAAAGAATTGAACCCACTAGATGACAACGAAATCGGAATTTTGAAAATACAGTTCAAACATATTATTTTAAAAAAAGTGGTAGTAAAAATCGTACAATAATAATAATTTATAATAATAATAATAATTATTTATAATAATAATAATAATAATTTATTTCTCTCGTTTCAAATTATCTAATTTATTTGATTGCATTTTGATGAACGTATTTTGCCTTTATTAATACACAGTGACTTTCTTATTTTATGTTTTTTTGTTTTGATATTAATTTATTAAAGTTCTTAGACTTTGTTAAACATTTCAAACAATTATGTTGGGTGTGGCTCTCTAAATAACTGTGCAAACACTCCGAACAAAATTAAAATTTATATGGGCAATCTTTTTTGCAATAATTTTTTGAAATAATTGTCCGTTATTACAAGTTTTTCTTTCTCTTAATACAAAAACCTAGCGTCATCTAGTATCTGTATTTTGTCAATAAGAGTTTGTTCTCAACCTAGAGCTGTTTGCATAATCCTCTAAAGCTTGTGCTGTATGTGAATAAGTGTATGTGTGACAGAAGGCTTTAATTATAATTCAAAACCAATCAATTACATTTGATTTAAAATTGGACTTCAAAGTGAAATAGTGGCAACAACAATATAAATGTGGAAATGCCTGATCTTTCGTCGATAGGCGGTGTTTTTCACTTCTATTTCACCAAGCGGGCAACTAACTTTTCAAATGAAAAATTTAGTTTCCTAAGAGACGTTTTTGATCAATAAAAAGTATCGTTTGAATTCTCCCTGCATTTCTTTTTTTTTTTTTAGTGTTTTCTTGTTATAATTTTTATCTGTATGAATCAGCATAGAATTTGATAGTTGCCACGTGCACGTTAGAGCCGCGGTCTGCCATATTGCCATCGTAAAGACGGACTACACGCAGTATTTAAGAACCCAAACAACACTGCTATGAAATGTATTTTATAAAATTATATATAGAAAGAGAAATTAAGCAAAAGTTTTACTGGTAGTAACTTTAATAACTGAATATCGGAAACAATATGTATTGACATAAATTTTGTGCTTGAGGGATGAGTTTAACTCAACTAATATATTATACGAAGCTAGTTATAGTAAGTAAACCTTGTTTTATTCTAAATAAAAAAAAATCAATATCCACGTAGAATAAATTGGTGCACTGGAAATATTTAAAGTACAATATTCAAACAAGTGACTTGTGCACTGTGCAGCATACCAAAAAATATGAAGCCTTTTTTTGCAGATTATGCGTTTGTACAAAACTGCAATTATCTTAATTTCATAAATAAAAAATAATAAATTTAATACAATGGGGTTGTTTCAAATGATGTAACTCTCTGGTTTTTATTTTGTTCTCTCCCTACAAAGTCACTGGTTGTTTCGATTTTATTCTTAAAAAGAACGTACTTTTTGTCTGCTTCTGAGATCTTTATATGCAATTTGTTTTTATTCCTGCTATTTATTAAACTGTATTGGTTCCAATTCGATTAAATTTCAAGTATGCAAAGCATTACCAAAACGTCAACGATGTTGGAAATTTCGCGAATTTCTGAAAATTCATTTATGAAAGCATTTTATGAAAAACTTCTCCGTTATTAGAAGTTTTTCTTTCTCCTAATACAAAAACCTAGCGCCATCTAGTATCTGTATTTTGTCAATGTTTGTTCTCAACCCTGAGCTGTTTGCATAATCCTCTAAAGCTTGTGCAGTATGTGAATAGGTGTGTGTGTGTGTGACAGAAAGCTTTAATTATAATTCAAAACCAATCAATTACATTCAATTTAAAATTGGACTTCAAAGTGAAATAGTGGCAACAACAATATAAATGTGGAAATGCCTAATCTTTCGGCGATAGGCGGTGTTTCAATTCTACAGGGTGTCCCAAAATGGACTACCTGTTTTTAAAAATAAATAAAAAAGAAATGGATAGAGATATTAACACACTTCTTGCAGCACGGCCCCACTCGATCCGTTCACTTACACTACACTTAATACGGCTGCTGCAATTGCGCCGAAACCCGGAATCACTTTTTCTCCTCCGTGTCACTAGAGGGCGCTGAAAGCCCACCTCACTTTCCCTGTCGTATCGTATATATATACCACTGCCTTCTCTATTGACCACTGCCTGTCCGACTTTCGCTCTTCCCCTGTTACGACAAGATGACGATAGTACACCAATCCGCCACTACGAGCGCTCGCAAACGTATAATCAATCTCGCTCTAGTACAACTGTGAGGAAATCTTCTTTTCGCGTTTAAAATTATTCAAATTAGTGTGTCAATAGATTAATCACTTAAAAATTATATGCTTATGATCCCAAAAAAAGTCGTAATTTTATATTTTGTAGGAGTTTTAAGTGCAAAAATATAAAAGTTTCTAGTTATATATATCTTTATATCTGTAAAAGGATGGTAATAGTTATTTTGCATAGATTATAAAAATATTTATTCAATCATTCTGCTCAACACCAGTAATTTTGTAAGAAGTACCTTGAATTTGCAATAATATTTTTTTATATATTTCTTAAAAATTTAAAGAAAGAAAAAATTGTAAATGTGTTGGAGTTGCAACTGTATTTCCTTAACTAGTTCTCAAGCTTTATTTTGATATGAATAAATATTTTCAAAGGTGTTGTTTGAAGTTAAAGAGACAGTTTACAATTAACAATTTATTAGAAATATACAATTATTAAGAAAACAACAAGTACAATTTATAAGAAATAATAAAATAAAAAAAAATTCAGATGAGTTCCATGATTAGATATATATAAGTTCCATAAATAAGATAAAAAAAGGTATAGTAAAATAGTTAGAAAACTGAAAAAGTTGGTAATGCCTATTTTCCCTATTTGTACAAATATTATGAAAGATCTCTGAAAAAAGGAAGAAAATAGACAAAAATCATTTTTCACAGCGAAATGTAATTTGTGTTGTTCTTATTTTGTAATAAAATAAGAATAACATATAATGGAATTTAAAAAGCTAAAAACACACATTTTAAGCTTTAAGGGAAATGTTTCTTCGGGCATATTCATATCCTTTAGTCGAAGAAGCCCTCCACAACAGACTTTGGCGAATTGTGGTCTCTGAGTAGGTTGGATGTTTCTTACCAAAGTTTTTTACCAAGTCCACTACAAATGAAGCTGAAGGCTCATTATCTCGTTTAGAATTCAATACTTTGATGAAAGATGTTAATAAAGGATTGTCCAAATACTCATTTAGTAAAGTTTAGTTTGGTCATACTTGACTTGCAACTGTGTGTTGCAGCTTTTTCAAATATTTTTTAGTTTGAACTTTAGAAGCATTAGTTTTTTGTTTCTTTCCTTGGCTATAAAATCGACATGAGCTTCTGCATCTTTAGTTTTTTTCTTCTATCAATGAAAACTCACAGTTCTGTTCGTTTGATTGCGCCTTTAATTTCGGAAGTTGTTCACTTTCAATACAGTTTCGTTTTTCCAACACAGCTGTTGATCGCAACTTCTTAGATAGAGGCTGTAAATAGTTCGGATATTCCGGAAAAACACTTGGTACGGCATTTTTCAAAAGTCGTTTAAACTTCGTAGTGTGACTAAAATCAGAATCCAAGAAGTGTTTACTGCAGATACGAGAGTAGTTATAAGTAAAGTTCAGTGTCCAGTTCTTCCTCGAAATGACTTTCAGCCACTTACTTCTTAGCTCTTCGTTCGCTGGAATTCCGTGGAATGAAATGCTGCAACCCTTCGCAAACTTCGAATCACACTTCGGAACACAACAATATGGCATTATAAACAATTTCAGGTGGTTTTAAAGTCGTAAAAATAAGTTTAAATCGGACGTTGAAAATTATATTGCGTTGTAATCAAAGGAATGTAAACAAACAGCTACTATACGCTAGCAGCGCTCCCTACTGGCGATTCTTGTCCTTACGCAAATACAACTTTTTTTTAAGAAACGGACAGGCAGTTATCATAAAGAAGGCAGTGATATATACGCAGTTTGTTTCCGTTTATCGTTTCAATTTCAATCGCAAAAAATAATAATTTAATACTAATGTATATGCTAATAAACTGCTTATAAAACTAAGTTGTCAGTTTAACGTATGTAATAATATAATCTGGATATTTTAAGAATAAATGAAGCTTTAAGATTTGTCTACTTGTTCAGATTTAAATTAATTTTTACAATTCATACAAATTAAATTTTTGATAATTTGAACTTTTTTTAATAATTATATCAATAATAAGTAGGGATGAAATAATTATAAAATAGATTTTATTTGAATATTTGCAGTTTATTCTATTTCTTGTATAATAAATGAATGTACAGATTTAAAATATTGTGACAATTTGAATTTTTTGAAAAAATTATAATAGTTAGGGATGAAATAATTATAATAATAGTTAGGGATGAAATAATTATAAAATAGATTTTATTTAAACATGTACAGTTTATTCTGTTTCTTGTATAATAAATGAATATACAAATTAAAAATATAGTGACAATTTGATTTTTTTGAAAAAATTATATCAACAATAGGTAGGCATGAAATAATTATAAAATATAATTTACTTGAATATGTTTTTTATTCTGTTTGTTGTATAAAAAATGAATATACAAATTAAAAATATTGTGACAATTTGAATTTTTTGAAAAAATTATATCAACAATAGGTAGGTATAAAATAATTATAAATAGAATTTATTTGAATATGTATAGTTTATTCTGTTTCTTGTATAATAAATGGATATACAATTTAATAAAATTGTGACAATTTGAATTTCAAAAAAATTATATCAATAATAATATTTAGGGTATAAATAATTGTAAAATAAATTTGGTAAAATAAATTAATGGAAATGCCGTAAAGAAATAAATGTTACACCCAGGAGCAATACAAATTCGTAAAAAAATCCGAGTTAGATAAATCATACTTTTTTTTTAACAAAAACCATTTTGCTTAACAAAAATAATACAAAATTAAATTTCGTATTTGCAAACGCTATAATAAAATAACTGTAAAGAAACAAACGATTGAGGTGGGCTATCAACGCCACCTAGCGCGAGAGAAGTGCAATAGCGGTTCCTGCGTATTCGAATTGTTTGCAGCAGCCGTATTAAGTGCAGTGTAGTGAACGGATCGAGTGGGCCGTGCTTGCAGAAAACGAATGAGTCATGGGTGGAATTGAGAATAGGAAACACTTTATTATGTTAGTTATGCTTATTACGTTATTACACTTTATTAGTTCATTTAACCGAGCAGATGGCGCGGCATACCGTTTGTTGTGCTGTATGAAAGAACTAGGCATGCGTATATACCGAAAAGAAGACACGTGGCCAGAAATGTTCAGTAGCTTTCAGTTCAGGAAAGCAGCAATAGTTATTGCGTGGAATCCAAACACATGTATTGCAGCGCTATCTGTCGGTTAAATTGAACATAATAAAGTTTAATAACATATAATAACGTAATAAACATAACTAAATAAAAGTGTTCCATATCAAATTCACAGACATGACCATTCGTTTTCTGTAAGAATTTGTTAATATCTCTATCAATTTCTTTTTTATTATTTTGAAAAACAGGTAGTCCATTTTGGACACCCTGTATACACCAACGTTGGAACTGAATTTCAAATGAAAAGTAGTCATCAGAGCGTTGAGAATTAAAAAAGTATCGTTGGTCTCTCTGAATTCTATTTTTTAAGATGTTTATTACGTAAATTTTTAAATGTAAAAAACTGAGGGATAGAGCACAGTCACGTTGATCAGCCAGGAATCAATGCAGCACGTGGCCATGATTCTATCATACAGACGGACTACGCAGGTTTTTAATAAACCAAATGAGACCGTGACGACGCGACAGTTTTAAGTTTATTGAAGAACCAGCGCCGCAGGCGCTTTAGTCTCCGACTCATACAGTTTTCACAATGAATTGTGGAGTTGCCTGAATGGCAAAGTCTGGTGATGTAGTTCACTTGAGTTCTAAAACGTTAGTACTATGACACAGGGGTAAACACAATGAGCATGAGAGATCGTAAAATCACTAAAATGGGGAAATAGTGTTGATTCATGAGAATGAAACTTGAGAAATCAAAAAATAATAATAATAATAATAATAAAAAAATAGATCAATTGAAAACAGCCCAGAGAAGATTAAGTCATAAGAACCTGGTTCCCAAGTCTTTCACCAAAAGCACGCGCTCTCATATGCACTCATATCCATCCCCAAGCAAGGGAAAGGTCAATTAATGGGAATTTAAGGGATCAAATTGCACAGTGTGGTTGTTACGTGAGCACATGTCTAAAAACAGAAGATGTGAAGGAGATACATTGCTTCCCAAATAAAAACAAGAAAGATAAAAATCCGAATATAATGGGGACGGACAAGACTAACAAAAAAAAAAAGGACAAAATTAAAATAAAAACATAAGCAGGGATGTGAAAAAAACAAATTATTAAAATTTTAAATGGGATAATGAAGTCGCAGAAGATGGACTAATCAGGTTTAAACGGACTAAGGCACAGTGGCGGTCCAAAAATCCTATGAGAATAAGCGAAATAAAGTTGTGCAGCTGAAAATCAAAATGCAGGAGCAGGTCAGCAGTAACAGATTGTTTTGGTCACCAAGTCTTGAAGCTCATGACAAAGTAAAGATAATTCCGAGAATCGATGCCGTTTTCTGCGGTTTTGCGGTTGGCGTTGTATATGGGGTTCAACGCGAGTTGTGGTTGCCAGAGAAATGCCATTATGGCCTAGTAGGCGCTGTTAGGTTTTAAATCAAGCTTGCGGGAGATAATTTAAAATGCAACGGGGCCTATTTTTGTGATCAATGTTTAAGTAATTGTAAAATTTGATGGAATTAATTACTGGGTTGGGATGAAATTCAAGGGAATTGTAGAATTTGTTTGCGTTTTTTGCCATAAATTCACTAAGAGGCGGGATTTTAAAATCTTTTTGGATGTCTGCATTTCTGATGTACCAAGGAGAATTTGTAATTTGTCTGAGTAGTTTGTTTTGAAGGATGTTTAATTTCTTCATTTTTGAGTTGGTGGCACCTCCCCAGATTTGGGAGGCATAGGTGATGGATGGCCTGATAATCATTTTGTAGAGTAGAACTTTGTTGCTGATCGAGAGAGGTGATCTTTTACCAATGAGGTTAATAAGTAAGAATTTATTTTTTCGGAATTTTTGATGCAAGTTGGCGAATTGTTCAGTCCAGGTGAGGTGGGTGTCAAAAGTAATTCCAAGGTATTTGGTGGTATTTGACCATGTGATAGTTTTGTTATTTAAGGTGAGCTTTGGAAGAGGGATTTTTTTCCTTTTTTTGCGAAACATAATGGCAGCACTTTTTTCGACATTAATTTTTATTTTCCAGTTGGTTAGCCAGTTTTGAAGAAGGTTTAAGTGTTTTTGGAGTCGTTTGCCGATTGTCTTGACATTTTGAGCTCGCGAGAGGATTGCAGTATCATCTGCGAAGAGGCAAATCTGAGTGTCAGGGAGCTGGGGAATGTCATTGATGTAGCAGCTGTATAAAATTGGTCCAATTAGACTGCCCTGCGGGCAAGAGGCTCTGACGGGTCTGAGTGTAGAGATGCAGTCATTTATTTTTACAACAAAATTTCGGTTAGTAAGATAAGAGTAGATGAGTTTCACGAGTGTATCTGGTGCTCCCATTTTAATTAATTTGAATATGATAGCGTTATGCCAGACTTTATCGAAGGCTTTGGCCACGTCCAAAAAGATCGCACCGGTTTTGTGTCCAAATCTAAATCCTGTTAGGATGAATTCGGTTGCACGGAGGAGTTGGTGGTTAGTCGAATGCATTTCTCTAAATCCAAACTGTTGGGGGATGAGAATGTTATTATTTTCGAGAAAATCATTGAGTCTATTTTAATAATGAATTCCGTGATTTTACCTAAAATCGGGAGAAGAGAGATAGGCCGGTAGCTGACAGGGTCAGTGGGGTCTTTGTTAGGTTTTTTAATTGGCACGACAACAGCAGTTTTAAGATTGTTAGGGAAGTGATGGAGTTCAAGGATTTTAGTAATAATCAGAAGAATGAATTCAAGAACGTTGGGTGTGATATTTCTTATCATTTTGTTGGTAATTCCGTCCCGTCCGGGTGCCTTTTTAATTTTTATTTTCTTTATATAGTTGGCGAGTTCTTGGATGGATGGAGGGAGAAGGGGGGAGTTATCAGGAGATCGGAGGAAGAGGGAGACTGTGCTATCAATTTCTGACTCGAAAATCTGGGGTGGTGGGGGGATGTCTCTATTGATGTCGAACTGTTGTTCGAACGCGTCAGCTAGGACCTCGACCTTCTCGGAATCAGCGTGGGCGAATCCACCTTCAGTTTTAAGGGATGAGTGTGCAGTTTTTTCTTGTCTGAAACGTTTTGCGGCCCTCCAAATGGAATTGTTTTCAGTGGAGAGAGACATAATGTAATCGAACCAACTCTGCTGGTTTAGGGAAGTGAGTTGTTTCCTTATGGTTTTTTGAATATGCCTGAGTTGAGATTTGAGATTTGGGTCTCTGCATCTTTGCCAATCTTTGCGGAGTTTATTTTTGCATCGAATTAAAGTGCGAATAGAATTAGGGACAAAAATATCATCGGTGATTTTTATTTTAGATGATGCGAGTTTGTGTGCAGAAGTGAGTTTATCAGAAAGCCAAGTAACAGCGTCCTCGATTTCCGAGGGTTGATTAATAGGGGGATGATGGGTAGTAGAAAGAGAGAGAATTTCTTTATATTTACCCCAATCAGTTTGAAGGCGTCTCTAATACTTTTGTCGATAGTAGTATTAAAATCGGTAACGACAGGGTTATGGTCAGATGAAAGCTCAGCAATTGCGTTCGATTGACAAAAGTATGGAAAGTTTTTAATGAGACTAATGTCAATAACTGATTTGGAGCTTCTGCCAATTCTGGTGGGCTGGGTGGGGGCTAAGATATGAATGTTATTTACATTAGCGTATTTGAAGAGAGCGTTGCCAGTTGCATTTTGGCGACTAAATTTATTCCACGTGGGGTGTTTGCATTTAGATCTCCACTAATGATAACATCGTCGGAAAGATTGAAAATAATATCAAGATCATTTATATATAAAGGGTTAACGTTGTTAGGGATGTAGACGGAAGCTATAATCGTGGGGGAAATATTGGGGGGAGTAATTTTAATAATTGTAGCCTCGATATATCTAAGAATCGGTGTGGGGATTCGATGGTGGGGAATGTTATTTTTAATAAAAATTGCAGTTCCGTGAATGGTATTGATATTAGGGGTTTTATCATCGCGATGGGAGACATAGTTAGGGAGATAGATTTTAATATTAGGGAATAGATTGGTTTCTTGGACCAGAATGATATCTGGGTTGTGCGAGTTTGCGAATATTCTGAACTCGAGGTGTTTTTGGCGAAGTCCCGCTGCATTCCATTGAATAATTTTGAGTTTTTTAAGGTTGAATTTTAGCCATAAGAAGTTCAATCATTTTGTTCATCGTTTGCATTATTGTAAGGTTTTGAGTTGTCATAGCTTCAACAAGTTTTGTTAAATTTTTAATATTTTCATTGGTTTCTTGAGCGAATCTGTGAAATGCATCTTCACGCGTGTTATTCGGCAATTTTGGGCTAGGCTCATTTGGTGGGGTTGTTTGAGGTTGGCCTGATGCCAGCCGGGCCCAGTCCACACCGGGGGCGGCCAAATTAGAGGTGAATGTGCGTGGAGGGGGCTGTTGCACATTAATTTGGGGTCTTGGGTATCTTGGGCATTGTCTGCTGGAGGCAGTGTGCTCTGCGCCGCAGTTGGCGCATTTTGGAGGGGAATCCCTAGGTTTCTGGCACTCTCGTGAAAGGTGATTACCTGCGCATTTAACGCATTTTGGCGTACTGTTACAATTTTGAGACGTGTGATTGAAATTTTGGCAGTTGAAGCATTGAAGTGCTTTGTTTGGTTTTTTGTATGGCTCAACCGTGATTGATAGGCGTTGGAAATATCGCATTTTGTAGATATCTTCTGCTTGTTTTTTATCAATTAGAGATATCTGGAAGATCGGGGGGGATATCTATTGCCCATACTTTTCAGCTGCACAACTCTGTCTATTTGATAGCCATTAGCCTCTAATTCGTCCGCGACGTCTTCCGCGAGGATGTCTCTTGGGAGACCTTTAATAACCACTTTATAAGGTTTAACTTTAGGGCCGTTTGCCAAGTAATAGTCCATCTTGTGCTGCGTTAGGTAACTTGTTATTTTCCGGTGCTCTTCAGCATTAATTGGTGTAATTTTGAAATAGTCGCCTTGAAGGCGAAAGGTTAATTCACGCTTGACCAACTTTACGAGTTGGTCGAATGTAGCATTGTGGCCACGAAATGCCTTCATGAAAATGGGCTTGGCCGTTTCAGCCATTTGCGGGGGGTGGTCATTCTCCTCTTCGGGGAGGTTTATAAGTGCATCAAAGCGATTACTTTGAGCGAGTGGTTGTTCTTGTATCCAGGTTTGAACTTTTTCAGTTGTTTTAATTGGGCTATTGTTTTTGCTTAGGGCAAGTTTAGCAGTTTTACTTTTTGGTGGAAATTTAAAATCTGTCTCGGGATTTGGGGAGGAGGAGTTAACAGTGGATGAAGATTCTCTATTTCTTTTATTTGGGTTTTAAAGGGGGTGGAGGGGTTGATATTGCGATCTCTCATACTCACCGCATCTTCTTCAGCATGGAGTTGGCAGTCTTTGATGGGGCACTTCGGCAGATTTTCTAGTTGAGATTGCAGGTCATTCTTCTTCTTTATGGCGGCATCCATTGCTCTTGTTGTGAAGCAGCGGGACTGCTCTTCTTCTGGTTTGAGAGTCTCTAACAGCTCACTCTTGGCTTCAATCAATAAGGTAAAAGCCCTCAAGTCTGTGGTAAGGCTATGTCGACGCATGCAGACATCTCGAGGTTCGCTTCGTCCCTCGTTCAAGGAATTTACAGACGATAAGGGACGTTGAGAGCCACCTTGGCTCGAACTGGGGTTAGCAGGCTTGGCGTCCATCGCCAGTGTATCCGTATTCTGGCGCATGGGAAGATCTTTCTGTGGAGATTTAGTGACAGCGAAAGGCGAGGCACCATGGCCCAGACTAGAGACTTCGTTTGTCGACTCGGCCGATGAGAAGGAGGCGACGGAGCCGCAAGGGGACTCAAACAGTGCCATCGGGGAGAGGGAGAAACGGGCGACCTCTTCGCTCCGCTAGCAGTCTCCGAAATGATTTAAAAACCAAATACAAAAAATTGTATATAGAAAGAGAAATTAAGCAAAAGTTTTACTGGTAGTAACTTTAATAACTGAATATCAGAAACAATAAGTATTGACATAAATTTTGTGCTTGAGGGATTAACTCAACTAAAATCACGACCCTTCTTGGAAATACGGTTATGACAGTTAAGTTTTTCCTTAACTAATATTATTTTTACCGTGACGACAAGTTGCACTTTGACTAGCATTGTTATGTCCAATGCTTAACGATATGTGTTCATTGTCCTTTTTGCACTTTTTTGGTGTTCATTTTCATCATTGTTTTATATTAGACAAGCCTATCGAGTCGATGCTTCGTATTGTTAATTCTATCTCCGATCAATTCAGTGCGAGACTTGGCTTTAATCAAGTTTATTCCAAAATTCCAAAAGAACATGACAACATGAGAACATGAACAACTACAAAACAAATCGGGCAATCCTTAAAAGAAGTGTAGAAAGTTTCATACCACAGTAGTTCGATAAAATAACCTTTAAAGTGTCCCCAAGCGGGCAAATCACGCCATAGAGATATTTTTTTAAAGATGATGTATTGTATCTTTTTCTCGTGTTACAATCTTATGTATTTGTAATATGAACTGTTTGCATAAATGCAATTTTTACGTATCACCGCTAGATGTCGTTCTTTTAATACAGTGTTTGATGCATCAATAAAAATGTGCGTTTGTTTTTAATACGGCGTATTATCAGAAGTAGTTGGGACAATTTTTTCTAATTTAGGATATTAGCAGAAGGAAAGTCTAAGAAGAAATTCATACTATTCCTGAAACACTTAGATGATGGGAGCCCTGAGCAGTTCTAATGCAATTCAGAGCATCACTCGGAGATCGATAAAACTAACTGTTTGTAGTTTCGACGCTGAGCGTCCTTCCTACACATATAAAACATCCCTAAAAGGGGCGAAACGTATATGAGAAATAGCCATAAGGCCTATCTAAAAATAATGAGGGGGGGAATCCGGGGACCTAGTACACGCTGGTGTGAAAAATGGTCAATAACAGGGGACCATTGATTACCACGATGGATCATGGTGTATGGTTCGGAGCGTTTAAACTTCTTTTCCACAAACTGGTCATAATCAATAATTTGAGTGATGTTTTCAAGCTCTGAGGCTTCGATTGCCTTGAAGTACCTATGTGAGGCTGATAGTATTGCAAAGTCAATGGAATCAATGTACAGATCTTTATGAATGATAGAATTTCTGACGTAACAGGGTGCGTTAGTGATATTTCTTAAGATTTTATTCTGAAAGACATGTAGTTTCTTTCGTTTGTCCTTTTTGGCCCACACGAGCACAGAGCATCACTCTCAAATGAAAGCAGCTTTAAATACCTTGTCGTCAAAATAGCTATTGGCCTGTGCAATAAAATGGATAAAAAGTTTATTACGGTAAAAGGTTTATTTCATTTTTCACGAGATTCATACCTGGGCTGGTATCCAAACCGGACTTCAAGCGATATTGTGCGTTTACACTATCGGAATTTTGAACCACAGATTTAACCAGCACGAGTACTTTATGATTCAACGGCTTTTTATTGACAACAGTCAGCACAACTGAACAATACTCTCGACGAAAGTAATCCTTCAATGTGAACGCCCTAACTTTTCGCGGCCACGTTAGTCTCTTAAAGAAGCTGTGGTATAATAAAAAAAACCTATTAATGTGAATTGTAGTGTTAGTGCGAGGAAAATACAAATCCAGTTACTACTATCGAAGTTCGATAACACTGTATCAGTGCAATTCTAGCTCTAGTGCGACTAATGGGGGGAGTGCTTGTATCTTGTATCGTACTTGAACATCAGTTTTGACCCGAGGGCCTCCAAACTTTCATCGCAGGTAACTCCATTGGGGACGGAGGGACTCTTAGTCTCAAAGTACAGCTTCTGCTGCAGCTGAATTAGTAGATATATTACAATAGCTATAAACAGTTATTATGTGTTATTCACCAATTTGAGTTATGGTGAATAGTACAGGGCCTTTTAAAGGGTTGGTCTATAGTAGAGTCATAATTTACTATTTCACGTATGTGCTCGTATTTAGAGCTCTTCATAGTAGTGACGTGTTTATGCGCGATTGATAGAATTGCCGAGTCGATTGGTTCTATTTTTAAATCTCTGTACAGATCTTCGTTTCTAATTAACCAAGGAGCTCCAACCATTCTCCTTAAGGGTTTGTTTTGAAAAACTTGTAGTTTTTTTCTGTTTGTTTTGCTGGCAGTAGCCCAGGATGGACATGCATATAATAGGACTGGTTTAATCATTGTTTGATAAAGCAGTCTCTTCGTCCTGGTCGGGAGAGTTGAGTTTCTGCCAGTTATTGGGTTTAGGGCAATAGATGCTACTTGAGATTTTCTAATGCTCTTCTCGATGTGAGCTTTAAAGTTGAGTTTAAGGGGGAGTGCTGAATATCACAAAATTACGACCTTTCTGGGAGTTTTCACTTCGTTTTACCTACCTAAAATCGTAGAAAAACTATATAAAAAAACTAAAAGTTCATGTACTGAAGATTTTCGAAAAGGACCGGGAAGTAGCTAGGCCGGTATATATCTTATGGGAAGACAAGTTCAAAATTGGCATTAATCTTTGCGGCCTTAACAGTCGTGCTGTTGATAATTTTCCTCTAGAGGAGGGGCCCGGGTGGCCTAGTAGTTAAGATAGCTGCCGACGCCAACAGTCTGCGCATTCCCGCCTTTGCCATGGGTGTAATTTCTCTCTCTGTCAATAAAAATTCTGTCTGTGTCTGTCTTACTTGACGAAGGTATATTAGCGTGTCTCTGATCAAGCGCAAAAGCCAGAAACACACGTACCAACCAAATAACCTATCATCTAGAGGACTAAGTTTCTTTCGTTAGGGCCCTGTTAGAGATGGACGCTGGGGGTCGCTTATTTAACTAAGCCCGGTGTTTCGACTGAGGACTTTCGGGCACGCATTGCCTGCCAATGAATTGCGAGGATAGCCGTGTTGTAGTTGGCGTTTTGTGAAATGGTAATGATCATCTTGTTTCTAGAACTTGAGGGAGTCGTGAATGCATTACAAGTGAAATGGTAACTACCTTCCTTGAACATGGTAATTTTCTTTTCCCTGCTTTTTTATCAATTGTTTTACTTTTTTCTGTATGGAGTTTTGTTTTCTACACTAAATACATATGAAAGTCATTCTACTTGTAACCAAACTATTAGTATAACCAAAATAATTATAAGACAAACTGAAACTTTTGCATCTACTAGGTGGCGCACTAAATGCGCAAAAACGAGGCAATCATTGACTATTTTTCTTGTTATAATGTTTGTCTGAAGTAATACAGAAGTGAACGCATTTAAAATCATAAAAATTAATAACAAAAGATTCACTACTAGATTTTCGTAAAATTGATTAGGACTGAAAGTAATACTTCCCCAGATTATGAACCATCGTTATTTACTAATGTGAAGGTAAGGTAAGGTAATCGTTTCCGGCTGCCTATTTCTAGCCTCCTTCAGGAGCTTTAACACAGCCAATAACGCCTCGTATTTTAGAACTCTGGTCAAGTGACGAGGTCGACACCTGAGCGGGCACCCAACGGAACTTCGAGCGACATCGTAGGCTAACGCCGTCGGAACTTTGGACTCCACAGATTTTACGAGCACGTCTGTCCTTGTGTACTCGGGCCCATCCGTGATGAGGATTTTTCTACTATTTCCAGTACGGATCCGATTTATAGGATGACTGGCAGTAGGTGGGATTCGAACCGCCGCACTCCTGAGAAGGTTGAATATCTAGGCTGATGCCCTAACCACTCGGCCACGGACTAATGTGAAGATTGAAATTTGTATTTACGACGATCACGTTTCTTCCATTTAAAAATTTGAAGTGAAGTGAGGTTTTGATTATATATACGAAAAAAAAAAAAGTAAAAATCTAGAAATGTTGTTAAAGTTAAATATATAATAATTCTCACGTACAATTTTGTAAATCATTTATTGTCTCATGACTATGGTTTAATTAAATGTGATAATTGTTTCGTTGGTGTAAAAATAATTTTGTTGTCTCCTCGTTCCTATTTCTTTAGATCCTTGACATTCAAAGTTCACAGATATTTTTACAGTAGTTTGTCTCTGACCAATAAACATATCTGCGTTTGACCTTAGAAGAACCTCTAAGATGGAACAAGGTAATACATTTTATTTTGTCTTAGCTATACCTTTTTGAAAGATAAATAATACGCAACATCTGCTAATTTATTTATGGAATCGATAATTATTTTCTTAGTAGGAAGGAAAAAAAACTTTTATAGCATTAGGGATTCTTAAAAATCTAATTTCGCCCTTTGCCAGTTTTCGACTGCTTTATTTGAAATAACTGAAGAGTTAATGGCTATGCTGAATTCCGGAATGTCATTTTTGCTGTTGAATGTAGTACACCCTTGCTCAAATCTTTGGGGATGGTAAACTGTGTCATTATAAGACATTAATTTTGAAACTTATACCTTTGAGGTGTATAAGTGGAGGAAATAGTTTTTGTTTACCCATACAAATTATGCCTAATTTAAGTTAAGCTTATCTGACTTCTAAATGCCCAACCTGTTTCAATAAGAGTTTGGCAGCTAGGTAGCCTTCATCTTTGTAAAAAGTGTTCAAATCAATTGTGGGATTATCCTCACACAGACTAGCCATATTTCCATCATTAGCAACTGCTACTGATGGAACAGCTGAGGATAAATGCTAGTTGTTGGCTTAATTTGGCAAGGTTTTAAAGAGTAGTAAACACATTTTTCTGGCAACCCTGCATTCTAATCAGAAGAAGGGGATACTTAACTAACATTGCACATATACAGAAGATGATTAGGCAGTTTTAGGGTTGTACAAAAAAAATTGCCAGCAAAGAGAGCATTCGGAAAACATATTCAAGTTGTCGCCTAGTTCAAAAAGTCTCTGGGCCAGTGACTATAAGGATATGACAAGGCTGAGTACACTGGGTTATAAATGCTCATTAAATCGGTGCATCTGGCTGGGACTTAGGTGCAGCCTTGATGCTTATGGTCTGTGTTCCAGGAGTTAGGGAGCCCTGTCGGTTAGGCGTTCGCCTTGCATGTGAAAGGTCCCAGGTTCGGGTCCGGGCATCGCCAAAATAACTGCCGACCTATAAACAGCCCGTGCAGCCAAAAATGGCTGAAGAATATGTTGAAGGAGTGCACGTTAAATATGCTTCAAATCCTCAAAGCTGCATACGATGTCGCTCTTAACGGTTGTATTGGGTGCCTACTCAGGTGTTGGCTCGTCACCTGACTGTGGGTCTAAATTACAACGCCCATCGCCAGTAGCCCTCTTGTAGAGAGAGGGAATGTAATGCTGTGTGCATTGTTGCTTTGGGTGCCTTTTCAGGTATTTGCTTGAAACTTGACTATGGATATAAATTACGACGACCGTCCCCAATAGCCCTAGTGTAGCTCTAGTGCGACGATAATTAAAACTAACTCAACTTAAGATCGATGTTCCATTCAGTATCGGCATTTTACTGACATAGTTGATTGACGAGCACCCCTAGGGTTTTTCAAACGAAAACCTTACAATCAGGAATTCTATAAAACAACCGAGTCGTATATTGTTTAATATATTTTTTATGACGACTTGAAAAAGTCCGATTTGCACCGATATAATTTTAATATCAGGCTCGTGCAAAAAGTGACTTTTTTAAACAATGTAAAAAGTTACTTTTATTTCATACTATTTATCTTTATAGTAACATTGGAACCACTGATGCTGCTTATATCTATTCTGGAAGCTCAAAACTTTGAAATTGTTTTTGGAAAACCCAATCAGAATACATGTTCAAATGTGTTGAATTTAACTATAAAATAAATTTTTAAACTAAATAATAAAAAATAAGTTTAAAATAAAAAAAATAAGCCTTTCGTCGTTTCAGAGATTTATCGATATGCTAATATATCCTTTACGTAAAAACATTATGCACGTGAATTATTTTTGTACAAATGATATTCTATTTTATTCACGTAATTATAAAAAAGTGTGTGCAACTAGTGTGAAAATAACTTTTTAAAACACTTGCCATTTAATTTATTTTAAAAAGTATTTTCATTTCACACTTGTTGCATAAATAACTATTTCAATATTATATTTGTTTATCTGTGCACTTATATTTCGATTTTTTTTTTAAAAAGGAAAGTATGCTTTTGTGACCTTAGCCACTGATGATAGTTACAGTAAGGGAGCCCTAGTCTTAGCACATTCTCTACGGCGTTCGGAAACTAAAGCAAAGCTAGTCGTTCTGGTGACTGATGGAGTTTCAAACGCTGTCCAGTAAGTGATAAAATTATTTATGTGTGACCTAATTTAACTAGGAGTGTGTAACACTATACGACTCAATTACTCAGGACTCTAAAAAAACTTTGAATTTTTATCCCAATCTGTCCAATAATATACCCGTCTCTCCTTTGAAACGTACCTGTCAAACTCTAATTATATAAATTTATAGCATCTAAATAAATAGAAATTGCACAATGAATTAGTTGTTACTAAGATTACACGATTACATTATGTAGTATTAAATGAAATACTAGGCCTAGCTAATAGTAACCTAGTATTTCTTTTAATAAATAATTTTAACGACAAAGGTTAAGTTATCCAAAATGTCAACTTTTCTTAGTGGTGAGGCGCTAGACTCTTGTGAGATAACAAAAATTAAAAATGTATTGCGAACATTAATGGGGAAATGGCCATAGTCATGAACATCAGAAATACCAATGTAGCTATGTCATATAGCTCTAGTGCAACACTAATTCAACCCAAACAATGTCCACTTTCCCAAAAATCACTTATTTAGAATCAGCAGCAGCACCGGCTCCAAAACATGAAAAAAACAATTTGTCTATTTTGGATTTTTTGAAATCCAAATCTTCAATACTTTCCCCTTTCTTCACAATACTTTCATTACCTTATATTTCATGCTATTTAATTGAAAGTAAATGTGTTTTTAGATTTAAATGCTTGATAGTGGTTTAGGGTTCTTGCATATTCTGGAAATTCTTTAAAGACAGCTGATATTGAGTTTTCAGTTTTGTAGGGCTCTGGAAAAAACCAAAACTACCAAGTCGGCTCGTGTGGCAAAGTTAAGGGGGAATGGGCACGCTGGACCGGGGTTCTCCAAAGCAAAGTGCATCAGTGTTAATCCTATGGCGAAAAAAATATTTTCTCTGCCACATTTCTCCGGCTGTATTGAATATTTTTACAAACAGATTTTTTATGTGATAAATGTAGCTGACTTACAGGTCCCGACCTTCCCACTTTTTGAAATTGGTTAAAATATTTTTTTTTAATTTTCAATAAATAATTTTACACAAAATATTCGAACAATTTCAAAAAGTGGGAAGATAGAGACCTGTAAGTTATCTACATTTCTTTAAAAAAAAAAAAACAGTTTGTAAAAATATTCAATACAGCCAGAGAAATGTGGCAGAGAAAATAGTTTTTAATTTTTCGCTATAGGATTATTACTGAGGCACTTGAGTTTGGAGACCCGCGGTCCAGCGTGCCCATTCCCCCTTAAGAACAATCCCCCACATATGAAGCCCTTCCGGCAGTTTCAATGTTAACCTATGGAATTCAAATAATTTCTTGTAGCGGGTTTAATTTCGAAACATTTTTTTAGGTTGTTAAGATAGAGAATTTCTCTTTTACGTTATCGAATCAATTACTGTTCTACTTCAACCTAGATGCATTTTTTATTCCGATGTTGAGTAAAGCCTTACAATTATTCATTTTATTTAATTCTTTTCGAATGGAATTAGCCAAAAGGAAGTGAAAATTGTATAGATTTTGGTTGATTCTATACATTCTATTATTAACCAAAGTATTGGCCGAATTAGAAGGAATAAAACTACTAATAACACATAGGGTAAAATATTATTCAATAGATGCGATTTCATAACATTAAATAATATATAGTGCATAATACATATTTTACATGATTTCCTACACTTAATATTCAACCTTGTTTATAATGTTACTCGTTTCTAACATTGTAAGTATTGCGGTCTCTTGAATGACGCTATAACCGGGTTATACTGTATCCTTAAATCGTTCATTATTGTGCCTCAGTGTCAATCCAATGGAGAATTTTTTTTTTCTAAGCCACATTTCTCCAGCTGTATTTAATATTTTTACAAACATGTTTTTTTAGATAAATGTAGCTGATTTACCGGTCCTAACAATCCCCCGGTTTGATTATTTTATTTTAATTTTCAATAAAAAATTGTGCACAAAATATTTGAAGCAATTTCAAAAAGTGGGATTAAAGAGACCTGTAAGTTATCTACATTTATCATCAGGCATGAGTTTCTTCCGCGGTTCCGCTGATTTCCGCGTTTTCTAAATTTTTGATTATTTCCGCTTTTTTAAAAAAAATTTCGAGCCAAAATCAACGTATGATCTATTTCAAAAAAAAATCTGCGTCATTTATTTTTTAATATAAAACACGCAAAATCGGAAACGCTGCCACTACAGGCGTAATTGGCTGTGTTAAAGCTTCTTACGGAGGCTAGAAATTAGATGTCTTCGAATATTAGTTACCGGCCAGTACAATCCAATAATTCTTCCTGATTTACTTATTTTGCTGCCTAGTAATTTTCACGAAATCAAATCCACCGATGAGGTCGCATTGCCTCATAGTGATTGACAGTTTTTTTGCGTAATCGGAAGAACTCTTTAAAATGTTTGTTATTCAATTCATATAAATTTAATAGCCTTTATTATTTTATTGTTTAATTAAAATATCAATCGTTTAATAATAAATTTTAATATCTTTATTTAATAATTTAATTTGTCGTATGCATGTATTTTAACAAATTTAAGGTTTCCTCTTTTTTGATGTTTCTGCACACTCATGCCTGTATCATTAAAAAAAAATCATTTGTAAAAATATTCAATGCAGCCTGAGAAATGTGGCTTAGAAAATAATTTTTTCCCCATTGCATTAACACTGAGGCATTTAGGTTTAGAGGCCCGCGGTGGATCGGGCTCATTCGCCCTTAAGAGAGAATTTCAGTCCCTTAAAGCTAATACTTAAGTTTCGAAAATACAACTTTTGCAAAAGAATTGCTTTGCCATGTCAGCTCATTTTTACTAGGTATGGGAATCATAACAATTTAAAATAAAAATGAAAAGAAAATAACACCGGGTTATTTGATTATTAATTGATAAAGTTTTTAAAGAGTGTCGCCATCTGATGTATATTTTTGGCATTTTTAAACTTCAAGAATATATAATTAAATAACTAGATAACATTTCTATTTAAAATTTGTTTCTTTTCGATGTTATGTTGATTCTTATACCTGGGGAAAAAGGGCTAACTTAACAAAGCAATACTTCTGCAGAAGTCGTGATTCCAAAACTAATGCATTAGTTCTATGGGACTGACAATCCCTCTTAAACTGCTGGAACCCTGGTTCATTATTTTTTCTTTGATTTCTATTTATTTTTCCCAGATTTCTTTTATACTGATTTCTATTTATATCCAACAGGGATACGCTGAATAAGGTGTTTGATGTGGTGCAAAGCGTCAGTGAACTAGACAGTAAGGATGATGACAATTTGAAGCTGCTGGGCAGACCAGAATTAGGAGTGTCTTTTACCAAAATTCATTGTTGGAAATTGACTCAGTTTTCAAAATGCGTGTTTTTAGACGCGGATACGCTGGTAAGGATGAAAAATTATGGATGATTTTGTTGATTTAATGGGTCATATTATGGCATTTTAAATACATAACACCAAATACCAAATTATATAAATGATTAAAAAAATACTGTTTTTATACAATCATATATTTTTTTTATCAATTTCATAAAATATAATTTTATTTACACACTTCTTCATTCAATCAGATTTCAGTTTCGCAGATATATGTGATTGAAATTACATAAACACTTTACTTAATTTTAGTTGATTTTGAATGTATTGCCAAAAAAGTTAACAATGTAGTTAATTATAATAAATTTATTAGTATAAATTAAGTTATAACAGGGTGTCCAGTGACAGGGGAAACTATCAGGGAATTCTGGAAAAATCAAGGAATTATCAGGGATCTTTTTGTTTTCTGAAAAACAAAAATTCAGCCTTGATCGGTAATTGCTATCTTCTGAGATATTTTGAGTACCAACATTCAATTGAATTCATTAAAAATTTCAGCTTTGCCTATTTTTATGAATACTCGATTTTCCAATTTAATATTTATGATAATGAGACTGAAATTTTTAAAACATACTACATGTTGTAAACAATGGCAGCAGACAGGGAAAAATCGAGGGATTTTGAAATAAATTAATTCCGGACACCCTGTATAAAGACCCTTGATAACAATAATGAATTTTTAAAAGCATTTAAGTATATACTTGTGTATATCCCGACTCTATGTATAAGTCGACCCCCCCCCCCATTTTTAAACCAAATATCCTTTCAAAAACTGGAAATTGTGTATTAGTCAAGATAAGAAATAAGGTCCGAGCTTCTGGAGAAAATAAGAAACCTGTTCATGGCAGACCATAATTTTTTTCATTTTGCAAGGAAATCTTCAACCCCTATGAAAATAACACAGGTTTCGGCTCTGAGTGTCCTTAGCATTGCTGACACTAAATGGAGAAGCTATGTTCAGTGAAGCGTGAAGACCACAGTGCCTAGGTCATGGACCGTTTTCTTTACACACTTGAAGACTGGTTGACTGAACTGTTCTATTCCAGAGCTACACTGTGCAAATACGCATCACGCTGAGAACTAACAATTATGGTGGATACCGTGAATAGATACTAATCTTGTTTCATTTTCAGAATTTAACTGCTTTTGTATCTTTATTTTCATAGATAGTATGTAACTTTAAGTTTGATTGAATTTTAGTTTAAGGATAGGGGATTTTTGAAATTTTTTGTGGAAATTTTATGTTTCATGTATGAGTCGACTCCGATTGTTATACAGCACTAAATTTATCCAAAATGTCTTGTCTTATACACGTACAGTAATTCTGATTCAAACAGATAAGTTAAACAACTTTTGATGAATTTATTTTTAGGTATTGAAAAACTCTGATGAGTTGTTTGAAAAATCGGAGCTGTCTGCTGCTCCTGATATAGGATGGCCTGACTGCTTTAATTCCGGCGTGTTTGTATTCGTGCCTTCCAATGAAACGTACAACGGACTATTGAAAATGGCTGCCGACGAGGGAAGCTTTGATGGTTGGCTATATTTGAAAATACATGTTTCTATTCATTTTTATTTTAATTTAACTCATGAATTAACAACGGTTGGCGAGAAAATTTACCACATGAAAATCTTACTGCTTTAGTTTAAGCAAACGAAATCTAAGACATGAATACCATTGTCCTAAACAGTTTATATACGATAAATTTTAAGTTGCATGAAAAACAAAATTTTTAAAACTTAAAGTTAACCTTTTTGTTTCGAAATGAAAGTGTTAATGGTGGTTATAAAGTCATCGTTAATTAGTCAAAAAAAAGTCAAAAATTAGAAAATGGTTTTAGGAGCCTCTAAAGGGGACTTGGTACCACAAAAATAGCAAAGTTTTTGATTTTTTTTATTGGCTGAAAATAATATTTGAAATTTCCTAAGCATGTTTGCAAAATTTCAAATTTGTAACCGCTTTTTTAAGAAGTTATTTGTATTTTTATGTGGGATGGTAGTGGTGAAAACAAAACAGAAACCATCAAGTTTAGCCCATTTACTTTGACAGTCTGCTGGCACTTGTCGATGACCTCACAAAACATTGAGCATTTATTTATTACAAGGAGCCAACAAACTGAAGTGAAGTAACATGACATGTTTTCTTTTTATTCGAATGCTTTATTTTTATTTCAACAAACATGTTTATAGATGATTTCAGGAGATTATTTAAGGTTTTTTTTACTTTTCAAGATATTTATTAGGTGTTTTATCTACTTAATTTATTTCTATTTATACTGATTCCTTCTTTACTGATTCTTTTATTTAAAATAATTTATGTCATTATGGCAAGACGAAAACGTTCTGCTGTTGCTTCGGAACAAAATGCCCCCAAAAAAATATGTGCAGCTAGCAGCAGACAGTAATTTGTACTGAAAACGAAACCAATTCGACAACTCCTGGCAGTGCTGATTCTCAAGAAAAGTTAAATCAGAAATTTTCAACTATTGAAAATAGTATCAATAAATTACGAGCTGAAAATGTGCACGAAGTGAATGATGATTCCCCCAATTACTATGTAGTGGACATTGGTATGATTTCTAAACTATTCGAAAACAACATTGCAGCCAATGTAAAGCTCCTGGTCGCCGTGTTGAAGTTGGAAGGAAGTTTGGTTTCTGCCATGAGTTGAAGGTAAAGTGTGAGAGCTGTGAAACTGTGCAAAGTGAAACTTTTTCCTCAAAACAAATTGAAAAAAGCCCAGCTGAGTCCAATCATACAAATTTTGACATCAATCTTCTAATGGTGCAAGCATTCATGAGCCTCGGAAAAGGTTTCATGGCTCTTGAGAAGTTTTGCATCATGAAGAATTTACATTAATGTCTAGCCGAACTTTTAATTCTTACAAGAAGATGATAGATTCCTCAATAATTATGTCAA
This sequence comes from Oedothorax gibbosus, assembly GCA_019343175.1. Taxonomy (NCBI): domain Eukaryota; kingdom Metazoa; phylum Arthropoda; class Arachnida; order Araneae; family Linyphiidae; genus Oedothorax; species Oedothorax gibbosus. The sequence goes on along the minus strand of CM033275.1, from coordinate 8,311,923 downwards.
CAAAAAACAAATGGAACTAATCAGAAAACAAGTAAAAGACGCTTACGATGCAGACAACAATGGCGTGACCGACATCAGTGTTTCATTCGATGGCACCTTGTTAACTCGAGGACACAGCTCGCAAGTTGGTGTTGGTTGTGTCATTGACATCCAAACTGAATATGTTGGTCGATTTTCATATCACAGCGTCATTTGGAGCAAGTGCTCCAAGGTTACGTCATCATCAAGGCAATGCGTAAACATTGCTGTGTGTGATGCTGTGCTAGAGTTCAACGTCGGAACTCTAAAGACCTTACAAATGCAACAGAAAGAAAATGGAGTAATGATAAACAAACAGTCCTGTCACCTGGCTATAATGCGAGACTATCGAAGAATGTGCTATCGTAAAAGAAGGAAAATCACATTGTACAATTTGGCGCAGAAAAAAATTAAACTGTCTTGTCAGCGTCGAGAAAAGGCATTAACTAAGGCTGAAGGTTTTGTATATAATTCTGGTGGGTGGTGAAAGGTAATTTTAATTCTGTGCTTGGTAAATATATAGTTCATAAATCTATTATAATAATTTTATCATTCAAGCATGCTGAATAAATTGAAACAGAAATTGTCCAATATTGAATGAAATTTTTATAAAACTACATAATATCATTTGCTATTTTGATAATGTTTTATGTTTTCTTTTAAGAAATATAGTTAAACTTATATTACTTTAATTTTAAATAGATATATGAAAATTATGCTTCAGTTATATGGCTGTATATGATTTTATAGTTTGTATTTACAGAAATGGAAACTTTAAATTTGTTTTTCACAGGGTTCAGTTTTCCTATATGCTATAAGTTTTTCGAAACACTAAAACTTGATAATTATTTATTCAGTAATTTAGATTGTTGTGAGTAGTTTATAATAGATGTGTTTATTAAAAACTAGCTTTCAAATTAATTTTTCGAGTTATTTTTAAAAAAAAAAAATTTTTAAGTGAGAACATTTTCATTTTTAGAATTTTTTCAGGGCTTTTTCAAACAATTATTTATTACACAAAAATTACATGTGATGCATCAAATTTGAAAGCTAGTTTTTATGTATCATAGTTTAAAGTATCTGAGGAAAACATATGGTGACAAAATATTTATATTAAAAAAAGTTTTAGCATTTATAAAAATTTAATTTTTTATGAAAAAAAAATTAAATAAAAAAAACTTTAAATATTTGCGAACTTTTTTTAATAAATTGTTTTTATGTGTAAATTCACATAACAAACCAAAGAAAACACATTTAAAGTTTCCATTTCTGTAAATACTAACTGTAAAATCATATACAGCCATATAACTTAAGCATAATTTTCATATATCTATTTAAAATTAAAGTAATATAAATTTAACTATATTTCTTAAAATAAAAAATTAATCATAAAACATTATTAAAATAGCAAAAGATGTGTAGTTTTTATAAAAATTTCATTCAATATTGGACAATTTCTGTTTCAATTTATTCAGCATGCTTGAATGCTAAAATTATTATAACAGATTTATAAACTATATATTTACAAAGCACAGAATTAAAATTACCTTTCACCACCCACCAGAATTATATACAAAACCTTCAGCCTTAGTTAATGCCTTTTCTCGACAAGCCAGTTTAATTTTTTTCTGTGCCAAATTGTACAATGTGATTTTCCTTCTTTTACATTGGCACATTATTCGATAGTCTCGCATTATAGCCAGGTGACAGGACTGTTTATTTATCATTACTCCATTTTCTTTCTGTTGTATTTGTAAGGTCTTTAGAGTTCCGACGATGAACTCTAGCACGGCATCACACACAGTAATATTTTTTTTTAATAAATTGTTTTTAAGTGTAAATTCACATAAAACCAAAGAAACTTTAATCAAAAAGCTATTAATAAAAAAAAATTAATGTGGTACCGAGTCTCCTAAATATGCTTTAAGAACATCAAAATGAATCTTAATGTGTGTGTTTTTAATATCAAATCAATAGTTCTACAAATTTTAATTTTAGCTTTTATAATAATATTTGATTTAGTTTTTAGTTAATTTTAAATAAATTTTAAAACATAGAATTGTGAATTATGCCTGGAAATCATGGAATGGTGCTTGTTAATGTTATGTATGCCCTCTCATGTAATTTCAATAACTTTAAAACCCAAAAGTTGTTTGGGCAGTACAGTTACTTGGTTAAAGTTGGGCAGTACAGTTACTATTTACTTTTCATTAACAGTAACCATTTAGTAATGTTTTTTGTATTTTGCATTTCATTTATTTCTTTTATAAAAACTTTCCAGGGGGTGATCAAGGTCTTCTGAATATGTACTTCAAAGACTGGTCAACTAAGGACATCTCAAATCACTTGTCTTTTATATATAATATGAATGTAAATGCAAGTTACACATATCTCCCTGCATACAACAAGTATGTATATTTTAATGTGTTACATATAACTGATTTTTTTCTAACACGTTTGCTATTTCTTATTAAAGGGACGTTCCAAAACTAAACTAATTTCAACAATGTTAACTCGGGGAGAAATAAGATGGATTGTTTCATAACTAACCTCCATAATTTGTTACATATTGTATCCAACTTGTTGGTGTGCTTAGGTATGGATCGAAAGCTCCACATTTGTGCATTTTAGCCTACTTTTCTTTCTTTTTAATTTAAAAGAATTAAAAAAATGAAAAAGTAGGTCTTGACATGCTGACTATTGTCTGTCCGTAACCCCCTTTCAAAATCGGTTCTATCCGTCTGATCTTAAAAATAATTTTTTTATTGGAAAGATTGGACCTCGGATACCTATTTTTCATACTCTTTGTCTGTCTGTAAATCCGTACGGACACCTATCTGTCGATGAATTATCCATTAAAATTGCATTTTTAGTCAATTAAATCGCTTTTGCCTCATCAACAATGGCAGGAGAAACTTTATTTTAAAATATTTTTTGAAGCAAAATTTATTTTTGTTTGAAATTACGTCATAAAATGAAGCACAATGGTATTCTGGAATTGTTCATTATTTGTTTACTAAAAAATTGGCAAGGCATATTGTTTGCTTTTAATAAATATTTAACTAACTATTGAACTGCAACTCAATTAAACAGACGATAAATAATATTATTTTAATTTGTGAAACAAAATTAATGAAAATAGTTTATCGAGGCTTTTAAAAGTTTAAATTTTAATTGGATGCTGTGTTTAACAATTGTTTTTGCTAACATGTATAAATCTTGTGTAGAAGCGGCTCTAGGTATCAATTACTGTAACATACCTACTTGTTTCAATAAGAATTTCAGTAAGTATTTAAGTAACTGGAAAGTAGGCTACTTTAGTTCGTTTAGATCTTCTTGTTTGTCATGCTTTAATTCACCTACAAATTTATTTTAATCTTATTGATCTAACAGCTTTCTCTTCCCCCCCTAGATTTGGTAAAGACGTGAAAATTGTGCATTTTTTGGGCACTCAGAAAAAACCTTGGATGTACAAGTATGACCATCTCACTGGATCTGTCGATGCTCCGCGCGGAAACTACCCCTTGTATGAGTACCTGTCTTTTTGGTGGAAGATATTTAATGAGGAATGCAGTTTTCTTGATACTGCTATTGTAAGTCATTATTAGAATGTCAATATCCATAAAATCTGCAGGTTCCTATGACCATAAGGGGGCTGGGGAGCCCAGTCGGTTAGGCGTACGCCTTGCATGCGAAAGGTCCCAGGTTCGGGTTCGGGCATTGCCAAAATAACTGCCAACCTATAAAGGGCCTGTGCAGCCCAATACCCCGTGTAGAAGGAGTGCAGGTTAAATATGCTCCAAAATCCCAATGTTGTGTCTGATGTCGCCCTTAACGGTTGCGTTGGGTGCCTACTCGGGTGTCGGCTCGTCTCTTGACTGTGATTCTAAATTATGACACCCGTTGCCAATAGCCCTCGTGTAGCTCTAGTGCCACTATATAATTCAAACCTATCTACCTACCTATGACCATAAATAGCCCTTTAAAAAAACTTAAGTTATATAATTGTTTTGCTGGCCTTAAAAGCCTTTAACTCCTTGAAGATCGAATATTTGAAAAGTTTAGTGGAATAACGTGCTATATGACAAAAAGATGAATACAAGAAAATGAGCTTATAGTAGGGAGGCAAAAGGCCAAAATTACAAAATTTGTGCAACCCGAGAGGTAACCAGCAACCGATGTTTTAAACTTTTTAGTAGAGTTGTATAGATGATATTTTGAGTGTAGGTCAATCGATACGAGTGGGACAACCTTTTCTGGACACCATTTTTGAAGATGGCGGATGCAAATATTTGATTGTTCATATTTTGGAAACTATTCAACCTAAAAACTTGATATTGGTGTCAAATCATACGTCATTGTTGCCAAGAAATAAAAAAAAGTTTTAACTTTCAACCCCGTTCTTTCGCAATTCAATATGGCGTCTCCCTCCATATTGGATTCTATTATATTTAATATCTGGCGTTCTATTCATCATAAATGAATAATTTTTTCAAATAGTGCAATTTTAATTAATACACCACTTAATCATCTTTTTTATAAAGAAAATCATCATTAAAGATGGTGGTTTCCGCCATATTGTATTATATTTAATTACGGAGCTCTATCAGAAATGAAAAATTCTAAAAGTGTTTATATTTGTCATACATCCCCATTAAAGTACTTTAAACTTCATACCAAAGTCCCTTGATGTATTAAAGTGGGTTTTACCTGTTAATCAAGATGGCATTTTCCACCATTTTGGATTTACTTACATATAATGTTTTTCTGTTCTGTTTTCAATATGCCTAAGCAGCCATCTAGCTTTGTATGTAAATTAATTCAAGTTTTATTGGGATTTATTTAATATGTTTCACCATTAAACTAACTTAAGGTCTTGTATAGTAACAGATCTCTATACACAATTCCAATGGGGAAACTTTTGACCCTGTTTTTAAATAAAGTATACGATTTGTACTCATGAAAACTTGCCAAAAAAATTCAGAAGAAAATTATTTTGCCATTAAAATAATTAATAAGTATAATTTTAAAGATATTAATTATTTATAATTCAAACAAAATTTTGTTTTTAGATATTTACATGCCGTTAGTGCTGTCATCTGTAGTTTGTGAATAATTACTAAAATTTTGTTTTAATTACAACAACTAATTAATATCTTTTAAAATTATACTTATCAATTATTTTAATGGCAAAATAACTTCTGTATATTTTGGTAAGTTTTCGTGAGTACAAGTCGTACGGTATACTTTATTTAAAAACAGGGTCAAAAGTCTCCCCCATTGAAATTGTATATAGATCTGTTACCATACAAGACCCTTAAATTACCACCCTATTTCTCTAGCTGTCGATCACACAGAGCCTGACCGACTGTTCAATCGCTTCCGTTGCCACTGCATCTTCGAAATCTAGTCAGTCGACTCCTGCCAACACCCCAACGGACGAGGAACTTCAGCGATTGGATGATCAGCGATTGCACGACTGGGAAAAAGGAAACATAGACTACCTCCACAGAGACTCTTTTGAAAATATTCAAAGGAAACTTGATGAGGCGATTAACGGAAAAAGCCCAGATAAGTCAGAGTGAATGAACGTATAGGGTAGAGGCTGAAATTCATCAAAAGAATATTCAACTGGACAATTGAAGAGTTATAGTAGAAGAACGTGCTTAGTGACTTTTTGAAAAAATTGAGATTTTTGTGTTAACGAACAGGTTATTTCCTCCTTTAAAGATAACAAGTCTCTTCTTTCTCATAAACTTAAAGTTAAGTACATTTTTTGCCATTTGCAAGTATCTTTTTAACGCATCTAAGTGCAAAGGAAAAACTTGAAAAAATTTAGATTTTTGTGTCAATGAACAGATTACTAACTTCTTTAACAATGACATGTGTTCCCTTTTTCATAAACTGTAAGTTTAGTATATGTTTTTTAGTATATTTTTATGGTTTGCAAGTACCGTATTCAGCAGATCTGAATGTAAACTAAAAACTTTAAAGCTCATTTTCTCGCTTTCACCTTTTATGTCACTTACCATGGTCTTCCACTAAGCTCTTCAATTGTAAAATTATTATAGATTTAAAAGTGTTATAGGCGAAATTATTTCTGTGTTTATGGCATCAGGGCTGAAATAGATTTTACGGGTTTTACATGTTTTGAAAAAATACTAGAATGAAGGGCGAATGAGACTGAATGACTGCAGGTCTCTAAACCAAAGTGCCTCTGTGTTAATCCACTGGGGAAAAAAACATTTTCTAAGCCACATTTCTCTGGCTATATTAAATATTTTTTTTATAAATGTTTTTTTTTCTTAATGATAAATGTAGCTGACTTACAATTGTCTATTATCCCATTTTTTAAAATTGTTTCAAATATTTTTAAAATTGTTTCCCAAAATATTCAAACAAATTTCAAAAAGCGGGATTATAGACACCTGTAAGTTATCTACATTTGTCATAGAAAAAAAAACGTTTGCAAATTTGTAAAAATATTCCATGCAGCCATAGAAATATGACTTAGAAAATTAATTTTTTTCCATTGGATTAACACAAAAGGCACTTTGGTTTGGCCACCTGCAGTTATTCAGGCTCATTTGCTGTAAAGTGGTGGTAATCATTACTGCAAACCTATACAAGTTTAATTCTTGTTTACATTTAGATTAAATTTTAAAGTGTTGTAAAACTGAATTTTATGTTATTCTATTATAATATTTAAGCCTGTCTTTATTTTTATGCCTAACATTGATTATGCTGAAAAGAGTTTTGGAAAATATTTTTTTAATTATTAGAAGAATCACAAATTGTTTCGTAGTAGAAACATATTCGTTGTTCAGGCCTGATTCTAGATTAAGTTTGGCCTTGTAAATGTAACTTAGTATTTTTATTGCAGGTCTGTTAGATAATTTTATAGGGTCTTGTTTTTTTGTGTGTTTTCAATAAAAATTACAGAAGATTTATAAAGGAAAGTAATTTTGTGAAAGTTGTACTGTATTTAAATAAAAAAAGGTTAAAAGTAAAATAAAAATAAATTGACCCTAAATTTTTCACGCTTGCATTCTTAGATATATAAAAATTGATTTTAACTTTTTTTTAACAAATAAAGTTTTAAAAAAATTATTGTTATAATTTATTCAAAAGTTATGATTTCAATTTTCCCCCCTTAAATTTTAGTTAAAATATTAAGATTCCCCCCACCTCCTGCTTTTTACCATTTCAGGATGCATAATGAATCTATTTAACAAATTTTAAATTGTTGGAATAAAGAATAAAAAGTTGGAACTGAAAGGGGTAGCAAAAGCATATCAAGTGCTCCCTTAATTGTTTTGAGCAGTGTAGTTGAAAATTTGGATCAAAATAAATATATCGAATTGCAATGCCTTTCACACAAAGAATGCCATTTCGCAAGGGAATTTGCACTATTAAATGAATGCCATAATCTTTGATTGTAGTTTTATGTTTAAATGTATGTGTTTCATTAGTAATTCGATGGTGCGTATTAATGTTGTACTCAAATTATTGACTTTATCTATTATTATTATATTTAATAATATATTTTTTTGCTCTGTTTCCTGTGATAAGAAATATGTATTTCAGTTTGTCTTTACTATGTACAAGTAAAAGATAGGGTTTGTTATACGTTGCTTGATGAACTTCTATAAAATTAATTTTTCCTACCTGTAACAATTTGGTTAGAGCACAATTTAAAAATATTAGCTCAGTTGAGTTTTTTTTTAAATTTGTTATTTTATTTAGGTATTCTGTGCTTTAACTAAATATAATAAACACATTTGGAAATTATATTCCTGTAATTTAAATGCAAAACCATTTTATATTTTGTCTAATTTTAATTGAAAAAATGAGAATGAATGTTAAACTCGTTTTAACTGCATACTTTGATTTTCAAAGGATTGTTTTTGTAGAAAAATACTTTTAACAAAATATTTTTTATTTTTTATAATGTTTTTAGCATGTGTTTAAATTTAAAAACTTATAAAAATCAAATACAGTCTACACTAGTTAATAAATCATTAATGACAATGGTTCTAACTTATGACGCCCGTCGCCAATAGCCCTTGCGTGCGACAATAATTCAAACTAACCTAAGCTAATTAATAAGAAGTATATATGCTGCAAAACAACTAAGATCAAACTTCTTTAACTGTATTTGGAAGGGCAACAAACGGATGGACATCTTAACTATGTCAATGCCTTACCTACTTTACAAATATATATCAATTTTTAAAAAAAACAATTTGCATTAAAAAAAGGAAAGTAGGTTTACTAACAAAAAAAAGTACCTGATCATGAATAAATTTTACCAAACTTAATATTCTTCAGAAAAAAGTTGAATGGAATTTGGAATAACTGTTTATTTTTGTAATGTAACATTTCAATTATAATTGTTATGGTATTCAAATTCTAGAAATATTTTCAATCGCATGTTTTAAAAGTGTATAAAAGATACTTTGCGAAATCGTGAAAACAATCTTTCAGTAGATTATTTTTGTGAAAATTGCTTACCACCTTTGGTAAATTAAAATTTTTTGTTTTATGTAATATAATTTCCTTTCTCCGAAAGCCGAGTTTTGCTATGAGGAATGTTTATTAATATATTTTTAGAACAACAAATTTCTTTTAAAAAGAATGTGGATATCACATCTTATAAATTATAGAAGGGGCTGAATTATCTTAGCATTCCATTTAACTAAGCCGTTAAATGCATATATATCTATCCATTAGGTTTTAATATTTTAATTAGTACATTCCTTTATTCCTAGGTTCTTGATAGAATTTCTTTGCGTTATAAATGATAGTTTTAGTATATTTAGATATATTTTTTACTTCTTATACTGTTTAGTTATTTTCATCTACTAGGTTTTTTTTTTTAGATTTAACAATTTTGTTTTGGATTTTGTTTTTCAAATTACAATGTTAATGCCTATGATTTAATTATTTTTTTTAATTCCATGACAACTTTGAACATGACTATTTTTTAAAATAATTCTTGTTTACGATTGGTCTTTAGTGTGTATGTATGTTCATTTTATTAATATAAAAGGTTTTTGTTTTACAATATTAATTTTTAAAAAAAAATTTAAGTATCAAACATATTGATTTTGTTTAAATAATTATGATGTTTATTACATTTTCTGACATTGTTTGATGTTATGTGTGTTTTGAAAGTGTCCCTTAAAGATTTGTAATAATATTAAACTTTAATATGTTTGATGAACATAATTTAGCTGTGCCAATTATTATTATTGTTATCTTTAGGATATTTTTTGTTAATTGGTGTTGTCATTTTCAATAAACCTTTGCATGCGTAAAAGTGTAAGTAAAAAATCTTTGTGAATATCTGTTTGTCTAAGTTGTTTGCTTACACTTATTGTAATATCCTGCATATGTGTTAATAATTATAACTAATTAGCTTTATAAACGCAGCATTGCACACCAGTACCCTTAATAATGGTCACTTTTATATTATGTTTATGATTATTTATTAAATGCTCAAGAAACTTAAGTAGCCAACAAGCTGTATTTTTATATGTATTCTATCATAAAAACTTACTGTTGCAAGTTATTTGTAAGATAAGTACTGCCTGTTTTTTCTTTATTGACTCCTGTTTTATTTGTAAAATCACAACAATTTTGAATATATTTCAAGTGGATTAATTTAAACAAAGTATTCTTGTGTGTGAATCCAATCACATAGTAACAACAATCAGGAGATTTTTTTTATATGTGATTTCATACACTGGTAGCATTTGGATCGCCAGATTTCTAACTGTAAATAGGCAAGCAATAATAATGCTTGTTATTAGTTTAATACATTTACTGCAATACTGTAGAGTCCCGGTTATCCGAAATTCGGCTTAACCGAAAGGCTTCTGTATTTTTTTTTTGCTAAAATATGAAATGTACGTATATACGCTTAAAAAATAAATTCGTTCTTACAAAGTTGGATTTATTTCTCAAAATATGCAGTAATTTTTTTTTACTGCTCAATTTTGGTTCGTTTTAAGTTTCGTTGAACGTCTGAAGTAGTATCTTAATCTTGCGCTTCTTTGTATCTAAGGGCCTGATCTAAGATTTTTGTAACTTCCGTATGCGAAATGCTGCACTTGTTAGACTCGGGGCTCATCATGATTATCGGGTTCGTTTTCGTTCCGAGTTACTGGTCATTTTTCTAGGCGTGAGGTAAATGATTCCCGATTATCCGAAAATTCCTATGGAATCTCGATTAACCGAAAGTGCTCCGGTCCCGTACCTTTCGGATAAGCGGGACTACTGTATTTACTTATTTCGTAATGTCTAATTTGTAGTATATACAAATTTTGTCAATGAATTAAATGTTACATGTGCAATTTTCGTTTTTTTGTCGACAGTATTTGAAATCAAGCAATAACATGTTACTTTATATAGATATCTAACTAATTAGGTTATAAATGTATTGTTGCTAAAGTTTAAGTGAAATAAACTATTTTTTGATGTTGTCAAACTCAAATTTCTGAAGTTCACTTGATTAACTTTAGAGAGGTGCTATTGGTATTAGGATAGGCAATTGAATCATTTTAACTAAGCAAAAAATTAACTATAAAAAATATTTAATGTTTTTAGTGCAGGATTTATACTTGTAACTCTATTCTCAAATGTCTTTTCAATGAAAAGACCCATGTGAATACAATTACAAATAAACACACTTCAAAAGTTTACTGTATTTTAATATTAAACAATTATAAATTTGAACCTAATATTCTTTGTAGGTGAAACTATAATTTTTGATGAAGAAACCTTACTAACTCGACTTGTTTTAAATATTTTGTTTTTCTGCAAATGCACGTTTACCTTGTATTATGTTTTAATTTTGTACGTACAGTTTTACTAGTTGCCAGCCTAACTTTGCACATGTTTGTTTTTCAAAATACGATTTTACAGCTTAGTTTATATGCTAAATTTGGTATGGGGAGCCCAGTCGGTAAGACGTTTGACTTGAATGTGAAAGGCTAAAGGTTCAGTCCCAGACATTGCTAAAATATTTTATGTATAAACAGTTTATACAGCTAAAACGTTTGAATAATATCTTGTGTTGAGGGTCTGTGCGTAATTTATGCTCCGAAAGCCTGGCGTTGTGTATGATGTCGCTCCTAAAAGTTGTGTTGAGTGCCTACTTAGGTGTGGGTTTTGTAGCTTTAAATAATGACGCCTGTCGCCAAATAGCCCTCCTGTATCTAGTGCAATGATTAATTTAACTTAACTCATACATAGCTTTGTTAGACCAGTGAACAGAATAGATTTTTTTTAATATTCTGAAAAATAACTTGTTTTAAACATCGGAGATCGAATTAACAATACGAAGTATCGACGCGAAGCGTCCTTATACTTCTCCATCTAAGATACCCCAAAATGGGAGAGCGTTTGTGATTTCCAAAAGTAAACTAAAAGTCCATATAAAAATAATGTGGAAAACCCGTAGGAGAGACCCCAGGGCAAAGCGATAGGCTTGTCTAAAATAAAACAATGATGAAAATGAACACCAAAAAAGTGCAAAAAGGACAATGAACACATATCGTCAAGCACTGGACATAACAATGCTAGTCAAAGTGAAACTTGTCGTCAAGGTAAAAATAATATTAGTTAAGGAAAAACTTAACGGTATTACCAAGAAGGGTCGTGATGAACGGTGCATGGACGTTTGTATTTTTGTTCAACTAAATGATCGTAAGAGATAATGTCTTTAAGGTTCTCATATGCAGATTTATCAATAGAGGTCTTGTAATTATGTGAAGCAGAAAGAATTGCTGAGTCAATAAAATCTATTTAGGTCTCTGTGAAGGATCTTATTTCGCACATACCAAGGAGCATTTGTCATTCTTCTCAGGGTTTTATTTTGAAATCTTTGTAGTTTGTGTCTGTGTGTCTTGCGAGCAGCGGCCCACGCTGGAGAGGCGTAAAGTAAAATTGGCCGTATCATGGACTTATAAAGTAGAACCTTGTTGTTAATGGACATTTTGTAGTGTTTCCCAATGATGGGATTTAGACTGACGCTGGCACCTGTGGCTTTAGCTATTGTTTGCTTAATGTGCTCTTTAAAGCTGAGTCTATTGTCCAGATGTACTCCGAGGTATTTGGTATGTGGCTCATTTTTTATATCAGTATTAAAGATCTCAAGATCGGTGTCGCAATTTGTCAATGTTTTGTGCTTTCTAAAGAGGACTTAGACACTCTTTTGTGCATTAATTCTGACTCTCCAATCTTCACACCAAGTTTCAATTAAATATAGAGCTGTTTGTAATTTGTCAAAGGCTATATTACCATGTTTAGATTTGGCTAGTATGGGCGTATCGTCCGCGAACTGGGCAGTAATACAGTCTGTCTGAGTAGGGAAATCGTTTATATGCAGATTAAATAGGGTGGGACTCAGGGTGCTTCCCTGCGGGACTCCGGCGTTAATGGTTAAGACTTTGGACAATGTATTATTGATTCTAACCTGGAAACATCTGTTTGTGAGAAAAGAGGTAATGATATGAATTAGAGGTTTTGGTATGTTTTGTTTGACAAGTTTAATAATTAGGCCTTCATGCCAGAGGCTATCAAAAGCTTTTTCAATGTCTAAAAACACGGCTCCCACTGTTTCTTTGTTGTTAAAGGCATTTCCAATTATCTACTATTCTATGAACTTGGTGTGTTATTGAATGTCCCTTTTTAAAACCATATTGATTGAGACTGATAATCTTATTGGTGTCCAAGAAAGTGCTTAATCTAGTCAGAATAATTTTTTCAAGTACTTTTGCTAAGCAGGGTAAGAGACTAATTGGTCTGTAGCTACCAGGTGCAAGTGGGCTTTTGCCAGGTTTTTTAAAAAGTATTATAATGGCCTTTTTCCATTTAGTCGGAAAGTAGTTGTGTTGGAGGCATGCGTTAAAAATATTCGTGATGACTACAATGACCTTTTGGGATAGATTTTTTAGGGCTTTATTAGAAATCATATCGTATCCAGATGCCTTTTTAGAATCAAGGGTTTTAATAATGTGTGCTACTTCCTCAGGATAAGTTTCTAGAATAGTTGCATTGGGTTTGGAGCTTAGGTATCGATGAACCTCTTCTGTAACATTGTCGACCATATCATTATTTATTGGATTGTCATGGGGTGAAAACTGGTTATGAAGGCTATTTGAAAGTACTTCTGCCGGTAATGGGACAAAATATCGCGGCCGAAATATCGCGGGCCAAAATATCGCCGGCCGAAATATCGCCGGCCGAAATATCGCGGGCCCAAAATATCGCGGGCCCAAAATATCGCGGGCCAAAATATCGCGTGCCCATAATATCGCGTGCCCAAAATATCGTGGGGACAAAATATCGCGTAAAGTAAAAGTAGTGGATTTAATGGATTTTAAGGTGTTTGGCATTGGGAGGGAGTTCGATGGTAAAATGGTATTGCACTACTTACTTGTCTAGTAATTTGTGATGAAGTTCGGTTTAACCTATAAGAGTCCGTATTTTTATAAAATGTATTTAAAGTCATGCATTTTTATGCATTTTTTTGTTATGACCATTTAGTCACGAGGTAGGTTTAAAGGGTTAAGGTTTTATATTTGAACTTGATTTTTATAAATCCCATTAATTTATTTTAAGAATTCAGTTGGGGTAATTGTAGTCTAAAAAGTGTCTGAATTTTATAAATTAATAATTATTTAACGAAAATGTAAACATTGTTTGATGCGTTACCTTTCTGTACTGTTCTTTAAAAAAGACTTTTTTTTAAATAGGAGGATTAGTTTAGGGATATTTTCAATGTGATCACGGGAGTTGGAGGAAGTTGAAATAGACATATATTATTATTAAAAATATATATTAATAGTTTACTTGCATTCATATAAACTTATGTAGCAACTGAATAATTTACTTATTTTACTGAACACTTACAGAACAAAAAATAAGTGCTAATAAAGTCTATAGAAGGGAAATCGCTTGCTACGAGCAAGCCTCGGATTTAACGAAGAATATTTTTTCTATCTTGTAAATTTTTTTCACTATGCAGTCGGTTTAGAAGTTAACTCTTTTCTTGGAAAAGTTGTCCTCACCCCCTTTGTTTGGAGAAATTCCTTTCAAGCCATACTATGAATAGGAAGAATGGTCAAATGATGAAAGCGTACAATTACAATAAAACTGACTGTCTTTTTACACAAGCACTTAGATTTAACTAGAAAATGTTGCGGTCTTTTCTGGCTCGTTATAAACGAGTACAAGTGTATTTCGTTTATGATATAATTTATATAAAAGTAGTTACATATAGTTAGGACTAGTTTTATACAGTCACTTTTTACAAAACGTTTATGTGCCTCTTTATTTTTTTTGTTCGAAAGGTATGATATCAAAGATCTATTAGTGTAGTGGTAGCGAGATATTCAATGTGGTTACCATTCATTGTAGCGTAGGTCAGACTTTAAGGTGTAGATGACAAGAGCAATATTTGAGGAATGGCTGGCAAATTGAACAATCAAATGAAGAAAGACAGAATCATTTCATTTATTTTATTTTAGTTAATGGAACCTGTAATAAAGACCTTTTGAGAAGCTAGATAGAACACGAGTTATCCTCAAGAAAGTTAAACTGTTGTTATATCCCTTAATGATATCTACAGGATAAATCAAATCATTCAATTTTTAAATAAACAATAAAGAATATTTGTTTATAATGTACAATACTCTATAGCAAATTTAAAAAATGCTATTTATCTTTTTATTTTATTATCATTATTGCGTTCTATTTTCATTTATTAAAATTCCTGTTTATGAATTCTTCTATTCTCCCACACATGATTCCCATAGTAAGTTGTGTAAATATTCTATTTTAAATTCATTTTTAGGTCATATATGTTTTTCAAAGTTTTTTCGTTTTTTTTTTTGTTCACTCGTTGATCCCTCGATGAAAAGAGATCTCGATTGCGCTTGATAATTACCTCCTTTCGAATATTTAATGGTAAAAAATAATTACAAATATGTTTATTTTTTCCTTCAAGCCAAACATTCCCAAAATATATCTTTAGGACTTCAAAAACGTTCTAACTATTTAAAATAATTTCACACCCAATGTAGCAACTATAAAACCATCCTTCTGGCAATAGGGAAGTTGAGTGAATTTCAAATTTATTCGCAAACAACAGTCCTTTCAACTGCACATCGAATGGTATCAATCAGACTAGTAAGAATTTAATTAAATTAGTCAACAATTAACTTTGAAGAAAGCGATATGTCACCTGTCACCGCCTTTAAAACACTCACAATCCTCTTGTTATGGATTATGACATCAGGCTTGGCTTTCTTGTTCCATTAACGTGTACTTTCATTAAACTTCCATGTCAGGGCCTGACCATGACAGGTTGGGTCCAAGTCCGGGATACTTTTGTTGGACCATTTCGAGTTTCTGATCTTAACCAAAAAAAAATACATATAGTACCTGTAGGCACCCAATATGGACACCCTAAGATAAATTAAATTTTTTCGCCATCTTATACACGTCACAGGACTTAAACAATTTGTGACCACAATCTCTGGATTGTGGAATACCATAAATAAAATTGACTTTGTAATTAATATGGTTTAATTTTATATTAAAAACAAAAAAGTACCAAGTGTCCATAAAAGGAACTACCTATCCCTATTATGGACATGCATGTCCATATTAGAGACAGGTGGCTCCTTATGGAACTACTACTGGATGAAAGAGCCACACTTGAGAGGGATTTTAGAAGTCGAGGGGATAAAAGAAATATCAGTATTGCGAGTGAGGGGGGCAGGGTAAATACCGTCAAAACGTACACTTTAGAAGGGAGAGGGGGTCATTTTCGGTTGTGGCTCTTCAAAACCTTCAAACAGCAGAAATATCACTAATTTGAACATTAATTTATTATTAATTAGCTAAATAAAATCTCATTAAACAGATATGTTACAAATTTGTGAATCTGAAGACTCATTAGATGTCCGTATTGCACGTAAGATGTCCATATTGCGAATCAGGCTTAGTTTTACTAAATGTTATAATAAATTAACAAATAAAACGTCAAGCAATATATGCAATATCAATCAAAAATATGTATTATCAGCTTTCTAAAACACTCCACTTTTCAATTTTTTAAAAACAATTATCCAATATATCATATGAATATAAACTTTCCTATAATTAAGATCAGCACACCATAAAAATACTAATTCCTTCGAAAGGGTGAACAATGCTCTTTTTTCCACTTAGCCTAAAATATTTTTTATATTTTTTTAACTGCTTTTCTTCACGGACATGTAGCACTATCTCTCGATTAAAAATTTAACTTTTAAAGATATAAGTTTTGTTCATATTGATAACACTGTCCATAATGGGTACAAGTAGTATATTTGGGGGGGAAAAAGACCTTTTAAAGTAAGGTCAATTCTCAAATTTAATATCAATCTATCATAGTGCTTAATTTTTTAGAAAAGCAAAAATACTTTTAATTATTTTGGCCATAAAATGATACGAAAATTGTTAGATGTGAAGCAAAATTTGTAGGTTTAAAGCCAATTTTGGAATGCACATGGAAACGAACCTTCAATAAAAGAAGCCCGCTTTTAAATATGTCCATGTGTCAAAGAGGGAAAGGAAACTTATAAGTATCTCCAGGCGCTACGAAATTTCGAATGCTCAACACAAAGAAGCAGAAATCCATTCATCAGGTCCATTCATGGTCTCAGAGCTTTGAGCAAGAAGGGGGAAAGAGAAGTTCTTTTGTCAAAACGACAGAGGGGTTGACCCTTCTACCTAAGCCCCCCACCCCACCCCTGGTTCCTTGCCTGTGTATCTATATTTTTCTTCCATAGTATTACTGAGGCACATAAGTTGCGAAGACCTATCTTTTAGAAAATATTTAAAACATAATAAAAATTACTTAACTTGTAGCTACTTTAACCATTGGCATTTTTAAAGATAATTTTAACGGAAAGTTATTTGACTGTGGTAATTGATGCACTATTGAAACCCTTAGAAAACACCCTTTGAGGAACCCTTAAAAACATGTAAACTTTAATGCTGATATTTTGAAGGAAATAAAAAATTAGTGTTAATGTTTTCCTTTAATAAAAGGTCATACGACTTAAAATGCATAGAATCATTTCAATTAACCAACTTCATAAAAGTTTCCATAAAAAAAATGAAATTAAAATGTGAAAATAAGAAAATTGAATCAATGCATTGAACATCACTTAAATCACTATAAAAATTCTTACAACCAGATTCAACTATTGTTAAATATTTTGTCCAATTTAAAATAATAAATTAATTGAAAATATAACACAAATTTAAATACACAGAAACAACCTTGAAATTCATCCAAAAATAGACTTAGACAATCCTCATATTTGAAAACAAAATTATGTTATCGTTGCAAGAATAAGCCGCACATCAGACAACGCTCACGATTTTTATAAAGGTATCACGAATTTACAAAATAAGAGATATTTAATCATCTCTTTTAACCCAAATGCAAAAATATTAAAAATATTTTTAATTAATAAAAATTTTAAAATAAATTTTTCAATCTTATATATATACATAAATAAAAAATACTTGCATACAGACCACACATATCGTATCAAACAAACCATACGTACCACACCATACATACCATACCAAACAAACCATACAAACCATACCATACCATACAATATATATAATATTTATATACGCACGTTTGTACAAAGCACTATACAATTTTACCATCTCATAACTTTCTTGAAAATCACATACGAATCCACTTACTTTAGTCGACGCGATATTTTGGGCAAATTTAATGGGATTTATAAAAATCAAGTTCAAATATAAAACCTTAACCCATTAAACCTACCTCGTGACTAAATGGTTATAACAACAAATGCATGACTTAAAATACATTTTTATAAAAATTCAGTCCCCTAATAAGTAAAACCGAACTTCAACACAAATTACTGGATAAGTAAGTATAAGTAAGTAGTGCAATACCATTTTACCATCGAACTCCCTCCCACTGCCAAACACCATAAAATCCATTAAATCCACTCAATTTTTACTTTACGCGATATTTTGTCCCCGCGATATTATGGGCCCGCGATATTATGTCCGGCGATATTTTGTCCCGCGATATTTTGGTCACGCGACATTATGGGCACGCGATATTTTGTCCCGCGATATTTCGGCCGCGATATTTTGTCCCCAAACCACTTCTGCCATGTCTTTTTCTGTGTAAGCAAAATTATGATTCAGTAAAATATTTATATAGAAATAACTTTAAATCACAATAAATATTGTATAGTTCTAAAAAAACCTACTTGTCGAAGAAATTACAAAAAAAAAAAATCTTAAACATTCACGTTTGTACCTGATGAAGTTTTCTAAGAACCGGAATTTTACATTCTACCTTTGTCCGATTTTGAATTATATATTTTTTCTTTAGAAAAACAGATTGTATATCAGGGTAACACAGGAGGAAGCACAAAATATTGCTTGGATTTGATAATAGTGGTGAATATGGTTTGAAAGATTTTTTAAATAATTTTCTTATACTGTCATTCAAATTTTTAATTGTATACCCTTTTTTAATAAGATTTTTAATATTTTTAGTTTAGCTAAATATAGCTTTGTAATTTTTTGAATTTTAT
Organism: Oedothorax gibbosus; assembly: GCA_019343175.1. Classification (NCBI taxonomy): domain Eukaryota; kingdom Metazoa; phylum Arthropoda; class Arachnida; order Araneae; family Linyphiidae; genus Oedothorax; species Oedothorax gibbosus. The sequence continues at coordinate 8,293,246 of CM033275.1, read as the reverse complement.
ACTTTCCAAAGACTTCAAATTGGAAAGAATTACGCATTTACCATCTATTCTGCCTAAGGTGGTGCTTCATTGCTTAAACCAATTTAAATATTCTTTAAATTAAAACAAATAACAAACAATTGAAGAGCTTAGTTAAAGAACGTGCTAATTGACATTTTTGAGAAAAAAGAATTGAGATTTTTGCGTCAATGAAACATTACATTACCTTTTTCAAAGATAACAAGGACACTCACCTCCCCCCCCCCCCCTTCATAAACTTTAAGATAAGTATATTTTATACCTTTCTAACGTATCTAAGAATATATGTAAATACATCTCCTTTTATTGTTTTCACCTTTTTGTCACTTAGCTTAGCACGTTCTTCCACTAAGCTCTTCAATTTTCAATCAAATTTATTGTAACCAGTATCTTTAAAACAAATTTGATTATATACAAAAAAATACATAAAACCTATTTCAAACATATGACGTCACAATCATTCTATAAAATTGTCTGAGTATCTTCCGAAAGGGTACTCGACTTTGTAATATGAAATTGCAGTCTGTTTTGAAATTACAGAGGAGTATGTGTCCGCTATAGAGTAACTAGACCTGTTTATAGAAGCCTTAGCGTATCCCTTTGCCACCCACTTTCACACCCGAACCACGTATAGTATCTGCGTTTAACACAAATTGGAAAAAAAATAAATTTTTTACGCCACGTTATCCAGGCAGGAATAAATATTTTTACAAACGTTCTATTATTATTTTTTTTTATTAATGTACTTGGCTTACAGGGATTCTAAAATCCCACTTTTTGAAATTGGTTCGAATATTTTGTTGTAAAATCATTTATTGAAAATAGATTTTTTTCATTAATATATAATAATAGCAAATAACTAATAAAAAAAAATATTCGACGATTCTAACGAAAGTCGATTGGTGAACTCCAGCATTAATGGATTTGACTTAGGACAGTGAATAATTGATTCGATGATCTTTCATGTTTTAGGCGACTAAAATTCTTTTCTATTTCTAAATTTACTACCCATTGTACTTCTTTATTGTTAAATGGAACGATTTTCTGATATTGGTGTACAGTTGAACGTCCCTTTTAAAAACCCTTATTGGATTAAATATTTATGAAGAAATACTCTTCAAATACAATTTTTTTTGTATATTTATAAAAAAACCTACATTTTAAAGAAAACATTAAAAAAAAACTTTAAAAATTTCCGTTTCTACCGAACAAAATCGTCTAAGTATAGGAAAGTAGTGTTTACGTTATACCGTATATATGAGTAAATAAAGACAGCATAATATATGGTTTGGATTACCCCTTGCAGATGTTAGGGTCAAAAACTAAAAATTAATCATAGTTTTCCTAAGTATTACACAAAGGCTTTATGCAATATATTGCTGCTTTATTTTTAGCTTCCACACTACGTTTATAATGTAAAAAGTGGATGATATTATAATCGTTCAGTCCGTCACCCACTTTCATAGCCCAAACTACAAATGCTACGGACAAGAATACGTCAAAAAATTTAGCGCATCGAAATTAGAATACATTGAAAATTTCAGAAAAGAATTCGAATTCGATGTACTTCAATTATTTAAAAAAACTGCAAAATTTAATGCTCATTTAAAAAGCATAGGAAGCCGTTTTTATTAGAATAAAACACAATTGCCATTGCAACAATCGCTCGACAAACTTTAATTCTTTTAGACCATAAATTAAAATAAATTTATTTTTGCGACATCGATCAGTTTGAAATGACGTCAACTATATTTTACTAGGAGATTCTTTGTATGTTAATTTGAAATATTTTCATTCTATTTAAAAGCGAGGGAATGTGTAAATTAATTTTTGCAAACGATAAGTAATAATTATTGAATTTTTGAAATAAAATAAATAAAACTAGCCATTTTTTTTACAGCATTATTTTAGTTTTTATTTATTTTTCGAACTGTAAATTAATTTAACAAACGATAAATAATAACTGAATTTTTGGAAGAAAGTTAATGGGAAATGGTGGGGACTCAAAGATATTTATTAAAAAAATTACATCATTATTCTTCGAACTTCAAACAAATTTAGCAAACGATAGAGACTAATTGTTAAATCTGAGAAAGAAGATTAATAAAAATCGTTAATTTTGGCGTTTAAAAATGTGAATTAAACTAGCTAAAAGCCCTGTTTGAAGAATTTCTCTGAGGATAAAAATGCTAATTTAATTCACAGAACACTGTTTTATCTTACCCCCTTAACATTATTTACTCTTTTATTTCATTACCACTATTTACATTTATAATAACGTAAATAGTTTTTTATCGGATCTTAGTGATCTAATGTTAGACCTCAAAAATCTAAACATATAAGATAATTTCTTAAAACAAACTTCTGGTAGTAATGAAAGAGAAAAAAAATAAGACATTTGGATCGATCGAGAAATAACCTAAAAAAAAAGTTTTCGTAACATAATGAAAAACCTGAAAATCATCCATTCATTGGTTTTTCTTCATAAAATTACTCAATTTTTATAAAAAGAATTTGCGATAGTTTTGTGAATAGGTAATTTTATTCGATATATTCAAGTATTGCAATTTATATGCTGTTTTAAAAGACATCCATAAAATTTTTTGTTGAAGCTTAGAAAAACTTAAACTTAACACATAGTTCCGAAAAATTTCTAATCATTATAATATGATGGAGGATCGGTACCGAAATAAGTCATTTTTTTCTCATTTAAATTTTAAGCACAAAAAAAATAGGCTGGTTAAAGCGGAGTGGAGTCCGATTAAGAAGGAGCCTACTGTAAATAACTTATCTAGAAAGTTTTGATGGGTGTGCTTTTACCTTGTGGCACGACGCAGTAAAATTTTCAAATAAAAATCAGAAATATTGTCCCTACTTGATAATATTTATAAGTAAACATGAAGGATCAAATGCAACAGTGTTTACTTTGGATTCTTGCGCATGTCAAGACCGTTTGCTGCGAATTAACGCCACGGTCCTCGAATTAGAGGTTTTGGTATGTTTTGTTTTTTAAAGTTTAATAATTAGGCCTTCATGCCAGAGGCTATCAAAAGCTTTTTCAATGTCTAAAAACACGGCTCCCACTGTTTCTTTGTTGTTAAAGGCATTTCCAATTATCTACTATTCTATGAACTTGGTGTGTTGTTGAATGTCCCTTTTTAAAACCATATTGATTGAGACTGATAGTCTTATTGGTGTCCAAGAAAGTGTTTAATCTAGTCAGAATAATTTTTTCAAGTACTTTTGCTAAGCAGGGTAAGAAACTAATTGGTCTGTAGCTACCAGGTGCAAGTGGGCTTTTGCCAGGTTTTTTAAAAAGTATTATAATGGCCTTTTTCCATTTAGTCGGAAAGTAGTTGTGTTGGAGGCATGCGTTAAAAATATTCGTGATGACTACAATGACCTTTTGGGATAGATTTTTTAGGGCTTTATTTGAAATCATATCGTATCCAGATGCCTTTTTAGAATCAAGGGTTTTAATAATGTGTGCTACTTCCTCAGGATAAGTTTCTAGAATAGTTGCATTGGGTTTGGAGCTTAGGTATCGATGAACCTCTTCTGTAACATTGTCGACCATATCATTATTTATTGGATTGTCATGGGGTGAAAACTGGTTATGAAGGCTATTTGAAAGTACTTCTGCCATGTCGTTTTCTGTGTAAGCTATTTTGTTTGGGCCTTGGAGTGGGCCAATATTTTGAGGATTATATTTTAATGCTTTGGCCAATTTCCAGACTGTATTATTTTGGGTGGATAATTTCATAACTGTACATTCCCAAGTTGTTTGTTTGTGGTCAGCAATAATTGCTCTGACTCGCCTACATGCTTCGTTCCACTTGCATTTATCCTCCGGTTGTCTGGTAATTTTGTAAACTTTTCTAAGTTTATTTTTGTTTTTTATTTCATCTCTAAATTTCCTGGGGTAATTTATAGTTGTTGCTATGGTTTATTGGTCTGGAACTATTGTCAATGTCATTTTTGATTTAATATACAAGATCCTCTATAGCAGTGTTGATTTGGTCTATGGTTTGAAGTGGAGGGTTGATTTTGATACTGCCATTTGAGATGGAGTGAAACTTTTCCCAGTTTGTAGTAAATCTGATTGATTCAGGGGATTGTGTGAGGCCATATAGAGAGAAATTTACCGGACTGTGGTCGGAAGACAAGGAACTATGTACTTTTAATGTAGGAAAGCTTGGAATTCCCTTAAGAAGCATGATATCTAAAATGTCAGGTCTATGGGATAAAGTGCCTGGAAAGTGCGTAGGTTCATCAGGAGCAATTAAAGTAATGCCCTTATTTAAAATGAATTTTTGAAGAGTTTTTCCATTGACATTATTAGCCCTGCAGCCCCAGGTATCGGATTTAGCATTGAGATCACCAGCGAGTATGGTTGGAAGACCGGAGTGTAGAAGAGCCTCCAGATCGTCTGCTACCAGTTTGGAATTGGGTGGATTATAAACAGAAACCACCAATATTTCTCCAAAAGTTTCGTTTTCAATTATGACTGCGCATGCTTCTATTGTTTTAAGTTGGGGCAATATGTATTCAGTGCTTCTAAGACTATTTTTAATGTATACCGCAACTCCACCACCTCTATTAGTTAGTCTGTCTTTTCTGTACAATTTGAAATTTTGTATTTTAGCATTGTTACAAGGGCGTAGGTGAGTTTCATTAATAAGCATTATGTCCAGGTTTTGTTCGTTAATAAATTGCCTAAGTTCCTCCAGTTGCTTTTTGAGACCGTTTAGATTGGAAAACCCAATGTTTGTATACATAATTGGCTGAAAGGTGTGATCTCTTTGAGAGCTGTAATTATTCATGTTTGGAATAGTGTCATTAGTTCTTCGAAGGCTGATAGCCCAACCTCTATTTTTGCAGTGATTCCTTTGGCAGTTTTAAAATTTAGAGCAGCTTTTTTAAGAATACTTAGTATGCGTTTAATGTTAGTACCTTTTATAAAATTTTGAAATTGTCGAATCAAATCTAAGAAGTTAAACTCGTCAGTCTCCTGGTCGTCCTGATTTGGAGGAAGTATGTTTCCATCTTGTGTGAGTACTGAATTATTTGGTGCATAATTTTGAGAAGTGGAAGGAGTGTGAGGATCATTTGTATTGACCTCATCGGAAATCACTGCCTGCGAAAAGCTGACACCTGGTCTAGACATGTTTGGAATATAAGCCCTATTTGGAACAGAGTCAGATCTGTGGTCATTAGATGACATTGCAGTATCTACTACAGGTGTTGTAGGGGTCCGAGACGGAGTAGATTGTCTGGGTTTAGGATACTTCGGACATCCACGGAAACTAGCGGCATGGGGGCCCTGACATAATGCGCGTTTTGGACTTTCGACTCTCCCTCTTGAAGGGCAATCTACTGTCATATGGTCTAGTGAGCATTTTACACACCTGGGTGGGTTGTGACAGCCCGATTTTGCGTGGCCATAGCGTTGGCATCGATGGCACTGTGTAGGTTGTTTTTTACGCTTGTATGGGGCAACATCCACTTTTAAGTGCATAAAGTCAGTGAGATTAAATATGGCCTTATTTGCTATTGTGTTTGGAAGTTCCAGAAAATATTCCGGAATGGGTATCTTATTGCCCTCCACCGTTTTGGAGAACTGGAACACAGAAATGACGGGATAGCCTAAATAATTTAGTTCGTTTTTAATAATTTCGATATCAATGTCAGAAGGGACATTTTTAAGAACTACTTTAAGAGTTCTTTCACTATTAAGCTTAGACGAGTTGAAAGGGATTTTCTTTTCGTCTAGAACGGTGGTAACACTTCTGTAGTCCATTTCCGTCTGGACCCTTATATTCAGAGTTTCCGGGTTTGCCTTCCCCGTAAAATTACTAATACCTGCCTTTTTCAGGTCTTTTGCCAATTCTGGCCAGTTAATTTTAGGATTCGAAATCACTATTGGAGGTGGTTTTGAGGTAGCTCTAGGAGCAGGTAAAAATGAGGAATCGTTCTCATTGTTAGAGATTTTGTTTGTTTCTATAGCCTCTGGAGGGTCGTTTTGGAGGGGTGCATATTTATTTTGGCGATCAATTTGTGTGGGTTTAACCTGATCATGCGACTTTTTGGCAGTATGCCTTGGGGCAGTGAAACCATCGTCGCTATTATATGACTGTGCATTTTCTTGCACATTGTCCTTGTTCGTCCGAGATCCGTTTAAATCCGACCGGAAATCGTCTGATACATAAAATGATTGGTTTTTGGCTAAGCGCTTTGCTTTGGTCATAGTGGGTTCATCGTCATTAGGGTTTGACGCATGATCAAAAATACGTTTGGATCCTTTTTTTATCAGGTCATGTTCAAGTTGAACCAGATTTTCATAGTCAACTTTTATAGTATGCTTTTCACAGTTGGGAATTGAACATTTTCCTAATTTTTGAAGATAAATCATAACTTCTTTCACCATGTTTTCATGGTACATTAAAATTATTGAGACCGAAACCTGATACTGGTCGGGTAAGTGATCATGACTGCTATGAAGAGCAAGTCTCGTGTCTTCGAGTGACTTTTGAGTGATCCTATAGCTTTCTTCAGCTTTAAGGATTTGATCCAAAGGTCCAATGCAATTTGCGAATTGGCCATGATAGAAATGATTTAGTGAATCAATAAATGCGTAGCAGAAGAATCAAAAATAATTTTTCTCTATGTCAATGAAAGCACGTGTAAACACGGCTTGGTCAGTAAAATGTTAAAATATTCCAGGATAAAAAGTTCGAGTCATAAAAACAGTAATCGCTCATGCAAGCACGGCGTAGTTCAATTTAAAATAAAAACACAAAGTTTAAAGGAAAACTTAGTAATTAAGAGACAAGAATCAATTCGAAAAACGGAATAAAAATCTACTAAAAAGTAGAAGTCAAAAATATGCCTGGAAGTGAAACCATCGTCGCATTATGTGACTGTGCATTCTTGCACATTGTCCCGTTCGTCCGAGATCGTTCAAACTCGACCGAATCGTCTGATACATAAAATGATTGGTTTTTGGCTAAGCGCTTTGCTTTGGTCATAGTGGGTTCATCGTCATTAGGGTTTGACGCATGATCAAAAATACGTTTGGATCCTTTTTTTATCAGGTCATGTTCAAGTTGAACCAGATTTTCATAGTCAACTTTTATAGTATGCTTTTCACAGTTGGGAATTGAACATTTTCCTAATTTTTGAAGATAAATCATAACTTCTTTCACCATGTTTTCATGGTACATTAAAATTATTGAGACCGAAACCTGATACTGGTCGGGTAAGTGATCATGACTGCTATGAAGAGCAAGTCTCGTGTCTTCGAGTGACTTTTGAGGGATCCTATAGCTTTCTTCAGCTTTAAGGATTTGATCACAAAGGTCCAATGCAATTTGCGAATTGGCCATGATAGAAATGATTTAGTGAATCAATAAATGCGTAGCAGAAGAATCAAAAATAATTTTTCGCTATGTCAATGAAAGCACGTGTAAACACGGCTTGGTCAGTAAAATGTTAAAATATTCCAGGATAAAAAGTTCGAGTCATAAAAACAGTATTCGCTCATGCAAGCACGGCGTAGTTCAATTTAAAATAAAAACACAAAGTTTAAAGGAAAACTTAGTAATTAAGAGACAAGAATCAATTCGAAAAACGGAATAAAAATCTACTAAAAAGTAGAAGTCAAAAATATCAACAATAAGAAAGAAATCAAATATGCCGACCACACGTGCACGCACGCAGGTACCGCCCTAGAATTAAAAACTAACACCAACAATCACACAGATTGTTATGGTCGAAACAAAACAATTCAAAGATTTCAAATACAAAAAGACATAAAAACATTAAAAACCTTTAAAGCATCTTTAGGAAAGTAGCACGAGGTATGAAGACTAGGTTGCACATATTGTTGCATATATAGGACTAGGTTGCACATATGTTGCTAGGTTGCAGATTGTTAAACATATATATTTAATTCTACTTATATTATGACGAAAATAAATAAAGTGCTATAGAACCTTTTAATAATAGAAATAAAAAACATTATTACAAAAATAATTTTCCGACTTATGGTTGTTTACGATTGAGACACCTCAGTGTCAAGCAGCTCAACCGCCTTTCCTTTTGTCTTCCGGTGAACATAGTAATGATGTCCGAGGAACACAGCCACGCATAGGACACACACATTTGCCAGCAGCAAGAGACCCAGGCCAGCCGCCAAACTAGATGGCGCCATGCACACATCCGCAATCTGTTCCTTTACACCACCGTTCCTCGCCTTGACATCGTTGGAGAAGTAGTCAAAGTCTGTTGTAGCTATGACTTTTAAGGTTTGCTTCAGACCTAGTTGCTCGTTTTCGCCGATGTCCCTTCTTCCACGCCTCCCAGGTCTTCTCAGCTTCGATTTAACGTAGGTGGAAGATAACTTGGTGTAGTCCTTGTTATGGTAAGGGTATCTGCTCAAGTATGGGTGTCCGTTTCTGTCCATGAAATTTGAATCTCTGACAGGGTTGTTGTTGGTGCTGTAGTAGTATTGAAGAGGGACCCCGTTGTATAGGGTTATAGGTGGAGCCAAGGCCAGAGGACCGTGTGGTTTGTGGTACGGGTAGTGGTAGTTCTGCCTCGCTTCGAATGTGTCTGAAGGCTTCCTGGCTCGTGCCTTGTAGTCATCATCTGCTGGATCTTTGGTTTTGTGATCATCTATATAGTCTTTCTGGAAGTCATAGTCTTGATAGATGACCTTGTCTTCGCTGTGCTTCCGATCCATGTCGTAGTCGTAATCTGAATCCTTATGTTCTTCAGCAAGAGCTTCGTTGTAATCAGCCGGTTCAACGAAAATCTCGTTGGTTGCTGTTGTGGGCTGAGTGCTGACAGTGACTATTCGAATGTAATTCTCTGTCGTTGGATTTACATTGCGAGATTGAGTGTCTTCTTTGGTTGTGATGTTTCCGTTAACAATCGTTGTGTTTATTATATCCTCTGTAGTACTGCTGACTTCTTCGCTCGATAGATCTGCTACGATTTCAGTTGTATCTGGCTCTAATGTGGATGTATGCATGCCCATTTGCACTGTCAGTGTTGTAGATTCATTCAAATTTGGAACGGTCGTCATAAGGTATGCTTCCGTTGGCGGAAGTGGTTCGCTTTTAATGGTTGAAGTAGGTTCAGTGGTCGTAGATAAAACAGTTTTGTTTGACACTGAATGAATATTCTGATCAGAAGGAAAGTTTTTTCCATGCTCATTCCTGTCTTTGTAAATTCCAGGCGAATAATAAACTCCATCTGACGCTTTACCAAATTGATCACCGTATTCCACTTTATCATCTTGCCTGTCTTGCGCCATGAGATCAGCGCCATCATTAAACAGATCGTAAGGATACCGATCTAGATAAAAATCATGATGGGTATTTGGACTCGCCTCCAGAGGATCTTTAGTATCATCCTTCGAATTATTCACAATAGTGTTGTGTATGGTATTTGATGAAACGTTCAGGACCGACGAAAAGTTCTGCTGGTCTTGTGGTCGGGACGTGACAACAGTCGAGAAAGGGAAAGAGTCTTTGTAGGTCGGTATATCGTCTCCTTCTTTGATCAACGGCGGTGGCTGTTGATACTCGATTCCACCATGTGACGTCTGTGACGAATCTCGGCCTTGTAAGCATGTCCCAGGGCACCCATGCCTACAGATCTCAACCGTGCACTGGATGGTGACTTCGACAGTTTCTGGGAACTTGAAGGCATAGAAGTGGCTGTATGCAATGACACTGGCAGTGCCTTTGGTGTCTGTCGTCTTCTGGAATGGCGTCATCATTTTTGGACGTAGGACGCATCCGTCTTCGTCTGTGAGGTGAATAGGGTGCTTGTGGCCGTCATGGGCTATACAGGACTTCACTCGCATGTCAAAGTGTCCCTCACTGTCCTGTAAAATGAATGTGAAAATTTAAATATTCATAATGTTGCAATGTTTTTTTTTAAACTGTTTCCATTATCTTAAGGCTAAGGAAATGCTTTGACAGTTTTTCTGAAGCAACAGCCTTAAGACATATGAACTGATTACGATAATTGCAATTCCACGTTCCTCTATAATAAATGCCTTAAACCACTTTCATCAGAGAATATTTAAATAACAAATAGTAACAAAAACACAACCATCATCAGAGCCTGATCTAGGAAAATTCAGACTATAAGCACAAAAAATTTTGGCGGCCCTTAACGGAGAAAGTTGTGCATGATTGCCCGTAGTGATGGTGCTAGTTGCCTGATGTATCTTATTTTTTGCTAACATTTTATCGGCTTAATATCAATCAAACCAATCACTTTAGGTCAAAGTCAATCTATAAACAAAGTGGTGTCTTTGAAAAGTTTTAGAAGTTACAGTAATTCTGATAATCAGCAGCATTTAGCATAATAAAAACTTATAGAGGCACCTAAAATTTAGGGGCCCGAGCCTAACTGACCCTACGGTAGACCACGCCCTGACCGTCACGCATGCAAAAACATTATTAAGCTATATAGTCACCTGTATAGCAACAACCAACGTAAGGGGACTCCCAAGCGGCACCAATCCTTCAACCTTTGCTGACCACGGCCCTTTGCCGTCCTGCACTTCCAACCAACAATCCACATCATCTCCTTGGAAATTCATCTCGACAACATCCAGATCTGAAATGGCTATGGGCATCTTGTACGCCGACTTCTCGTACCCATCGTGCCACTCGCATCTGATTCTTTTGGCCTCGTCCCAGGCTTCTATGACGACATCGTCGTACTGTACGACGACCGTGTTCTCGTAGAACTTGCCGTGCGGGTCTGATCGTGTACCGCACGCGTCGTACGACACGCTGAAGGTCGTTTGGGTGATGTGGGAGTGGGGTGGAACGTGAATGCATCTGTGGAGAAGGATTGTAGATAAACATTTCGAAAGAGTAGAATTTGAATACTTATACAAATACAAAAATTGTCGACCAACAACAGACCAGAGGCTATCAGCAAGGTTGGTCCTAAATATTTCTAATTCTTTACTAGTTTCCAATAATTATCGAGATTCTTCTTAAATTCTTCTACTCTCTTCGAATACACAACATAATCTGTATACTCTCATTGACAACTCTAGTGTAAAAATGTTTTCTTACCTCCTTTCTGACCATCTCAGAAACTTGCCGAACCCAGTTAACGTGAACTCGCTTGACATTAAATTTCGCTTAACGGCCAATGAGACCGAATGACCTCTGGTCTCCAAACCAAAGTGCCTCTGTGTTAAACCAGTAAAAATAAAATAAAAAATTCCAAGCCACAATAATCCGGCTGTATTGAATATTTTTACAAATGTTTTTTTTTTTTATTTGATAAATGTAACTGACTTACAAGTCTCTATAATACCACTTTTGAAATGTTTTCGAATATTCTTTGTAAAATTATTTATTGAAAATGTTAAAAAATATTACAACCCATTTTAAAAAGTGGTATATTATAGAAACCTCTAAGTCATCTACATTTATTATATAAATAAATCGTTTGTAAAAACATTCAACACAGCCGGAGAAATGTGGCATAGAAAATATTTTTTCATGGATTAACACAGAGGCTTTTTGGTTTAGAGACCCTCGGTCATTCGCCCTTAAGTTAAAAGAATTTTATTGTCCTGGTAAGCTTCTTGAAATAATGCTACAAAAATGGCTTAACGTGATCTACACGAAATTCTCATTAATATTAATTGGTGATGAATGTTTGAAAAATAAGAAATAGAATTTACTCTCTTCTTATTTACAATTTCGTATACTGTTTTCAATTATTGTTCTTCTAAATAAACGTTATACTAAACCGTAGCCAACATATTGATATTGAAGAGTAAATATTCTTTTTATTTAAATATTTTAAGCGTTTTCATATTAAAGTAAATATTTTCTGACAGTAAACATGATATTCGGTTAACGTGAACACTTCCCCGTGCTCCTTTCGAGTTCGCGATAACGAGGTTCTAATGTAAAGTAAGGGACTCGAGCGAAATATGTAAATATTCTTTACACCTTTCAATTTAAACTATTTTAATCTTAGTTAAAGTAACGAATATTATTTATTTAAAGTAAACACTTTACGACCTGACTTACACAATTCTGCAGGTACAGAGAAAAATGATCAAGCTTTTCAAAAATACCGAAGCAAGTGGACAAGTATCAGTAGTTTTTTGCACAAACAATGACATATTACTTAAGGAATTGTCAGCATTTATATTGTTTGAGGTAGCTTTTTAGGTAAAACTTTAGCATTTAGTCTAGTCAAGTTTAATCAGCGCCACCAGAAGGGGTCATGCTAATCGAATTAATAATTAAGATATTTAGATAGAGAGCTCCACCGCTTTTATATTGAAAAATAAACCATAATAAGTTATGCTTAAACTTTTTAAAATACTCAGTAAAATTTTTATTTTCAATGATCGTAGGGGTGAAGTTGGAGTAAACCATTAAAATTTGGAGTTAACTGCTATTTTCATACTATTGAAACAATCAAATAATAATGTTTTTATCTTATTTATGAAAATTACTTTTATTTTAACATAAAATAAGTTCATCAGTTAGCATTCAAAAAAATCAAACAAAATTAAATTCCTGAAACTATTTAACAAACCTGGGAGAATGTCCATTTGACTTTGAGTAAACGGTGCCATCATAGGGGGCGCTGAATTCGAGGTATACCGTCATTTCTTCTTTTCCGCATTCCACGCTTAACTTTATGAGCTCTGGAAGACCATCTGGAGGTCCTGACCGCCAGCCGGCGCCTTCGTCGCATACGACCACCTGAGAAAATGTTCAAATATGTACAATCATAATTAAGAATACTTTCTTACTTAGTTTTTTCACAAATAAAAAGCACCTCTTCCATTTTCTGCCAAATATCTTATTTAACGAACAACTACAGGGGTTGGACAAAAATATGGAAACACCTTTTGAAATGCATGTTTGAAAAGAAAGATTAATTTTAAAGAACTAATGGCGCTGGCGTTTTCGCCTACTGACCCCACCATATACAACTTCGTAAATGCACTACACCGTTTCAGTCGTTGTCGGAGCACTGTTATGTGAGGTTGTCATTGCATTATGTCAGAATTAACAGACTTCGAATGTGGCCAAATTGTTTTCGCGCGTATGGTGGGTGCTTCCGTAAGCAAGGTAGCCGAGGTTTTTTAGTGTTTTAAGAGGTACTGTGTCGAAGATTTATTCCGCATATTTTAAATGCGGAAAAACATCATCCGCTAAATCACAGCGCGGACGAAAGTGTGTGCTGAGTGATCGTGACAGACGATCATTAAGGAGGATTATCGCGAGAAATAAGAAGACCACAGCTTCAAAAGTAACTGCTGAAATGAATGTCGCGTTACCAAACCCAGTGAGTACCAAAACAATTAGAAGAGAAATATCAGTAAAAAGTGGTGTTTAAGTCATAAAGCCTGGACTATAGAGCAGTGGAAAAGAATAATATGGTCTGATGAGTCTTCTTTCACATTGTTTCCCACTTCTGGCCGAGTTTACGTCTGGAGAACGCCATCTCAAGCCTATAATACAGACTGCTTGTTGCCAAGAGTGAAACATGGCGGGGGTTCGGTGATGGTTTGGGCAGCCATATCGTGGTTCTCATCTGGCCCCATGATAACTCTGTCAGGGCATATTACTGATAAGACTTATGTGAATATTTTGGCTGATCAAGTCCATCCCATGGTACAAACTTTGTTCCCCAATGGTGATGGTGTCTTCCAAGACGACAAAGCCCCTGTTCACACAGCTCACATTGTCCAGGACTGGTTTTCTGAGCACGAGGATGATTTGTCGCATCTCCCCTGGCCACCACAGTCACCAGACCTGAATATTATCGAACCTTTGTGGGCTACATTGGAGCGGAACGTGCGTTCTCTCTATCCACCGCTAACATCGTTATTTGAACTTGCCACCGTTTTGCAGGAAGAAAGGTACAATATTCCCTTGGCAAACATACAGGAACTGTATTTATCCATTCCGAGAAGACTGCAAGCTGTTTTGAATGCCAACGGGTTTCCTACACCTTATTAGGCAAGGAAACGTGTTTTTTAGGTGTTTCCATATTTTTGTCCAACCCCTGTTTTTTCATTTGAAAAATATCCAAAGTACTTGGGCTTCATTCTGGACCAAGAGATAACAGTAACAAGCATATACGACACCTAGTGGACAAGAGCCGCAAGAGTCTCAATGTACTGAAGTTTATCTCTGGCAGAGACTGGGGAGCAGATGCCAATACTCTCATTGTAACGTACCTGGCCCGAATAAGACCTATCCTTGAATATGGACTCCCAGTTTATTTTTGTGCCTTCTCTACCAACCTTCAAAAACTAGAACGAGTGCAACTGAGCACTGCCCGTATAGTTACAGACCTAAGGAAACAACAGAATACTTTCGAAACTGTGTAAGTGTGTATGCTGTTTTGAATTCATTGATAAAAATGTAAACAATTTCCGAATCTGTACTAAAAACAAGAAAAACAAATGTGCCTTTGGTATGGTCTAAAATGTAGATATTGTGTATTCCATTAAAAATTGTCTATATATAAATATAATACAGAAGCATATAACAACAAACCAACAACACAGCTACTTTGCCATTATTTTATTCAATCTTGAAAGATACAATGGACATGTTTCATGGACATTCTGAAATTCTGTTTGTTTTGAACAATACAATATTTTCCCTCCTTACTGATAGGAATGATGTGTGTACAAACTTTTCTTTCAGTAGAAATAAAGCTTTTCTCTGCTCGTGAATTACGTTGAATTGCTGTCCAGTAATTTTGTTTAATTTCTACGCAAAAGACAAAATATCATGTAGACCGAAGTTTTCCACTTATATTGACGGTTTTGGTAATGCTTTGCACACGTGAAATACAACCAATGAAATCACAGAAAATACAAAAAATGAGACAGGAGAGTTACATAACATGAAACAACCCCATAGTTTTATTATTGAATAATTCTACAGCTCTGAAATGCCTCGCTATATAACCAAATTAACTGCTACTACTATGCACTTTAATAACTAGTTATCTTTCTTCTATATTTTTGTAGTTTGACATAACCTTTATTGAGGAATTGTATCCTAAGGCCATCCTACGATAACTTATAATATTGAGATTCTGAGTTAAAGTCGGATATAAATATTGAACCCTGATAAAGCTAAATCGGGAAATGCCACACAAACTATTGTTATCGGCTATCACGGATTTTTTTATTTATGATTTGTCCCGACTGAGGTCACTGTGTCCCTTCCACTAGCAAAAGTTAGATTATTATTATTATTATTATTATTATTATTATTATTATTATTATTATTTGAAGAAAATTCATGAATTTTTATGTTAGTTATAACATAAGACAACTAGTTGCTTAAAAAAAGAACACACAGTTTTTCTGAAAATCTTCTACACAAAGAGCAGATACATGGAACGATGGAACTTCTTTTCTAATTTCAACTCGTTTTCATTGTGATTAGCCCCTCACGTGTAAAAAGAAATAGCAGAAGAAAGTGTTCCACTCTCCGGGTCCGCAAACTAACAGAGGCTAAAGAACTCGCCGGTCCACTCTTGTATGAAAACAAACTCACATTCGCCTTACAAATGTGGCATAGATAATATTTCAATAGCAGAGTAGTAGGAAGTCATCGTATTCAAACACACATAGCTTCTTTGAAAGAATAAAGGTTTTTGAAGCTAAAACGTGACCGTGAAAACTGCATTTATGGGGTGAAAGGATTTAGCTTTCTGCGAACCCTTTAAAAAACCAATAATCAACAACGGTTGATTATTGATATTCTATTAACACTTTCGCTATGGAGGATTTTTGTTTCCTCCTAATATGTGATAGGAATATCATTATCGAATCCTTAGTTGTACGGCCGTTTGGGCCGTTTTAGAAGTGAAAGGGTTAATATACATATACTTTGTTATCATTTGGTTGCTTACGTACTTCACTCGGAACTTTCCTCCAACTATAACCCTTTAAGACCGAGCTATCACGATCGTGCGGGTATAAAAGAGAATATTCAAGCTTTTCAAAAATATCGATACCGAAGCAGCTGACTTGTACCAGTCGTTATCTGTATTTAAAAAAATGACGTGATTTTTAAGGAGTTGCTGCATTGATGCTGTTTAATGCACCTTTTTCGATAAATTATTATCGAAAAAAGAAATTAAGTTTATTAGACTTAAAATTTAGTCTAATGAACTTAAGTCAGCGCCATCTGACGGGATTTTAAAGGGGTAAAATTGACATATTTTCGGCTCAATTCTTCGTGTTTCTTAACAGGCTAAATCGATAATGAACAGTTAACGGGCGCAAACCATTGATTCCAATAACTACAAATAATGTGGATTAGTTTTTGTAAAAATTATTATATTCACATTTTCATGTGTCGGTTCGTAACTGCCATTCTAAATTATGAGGCCCGTTGCCAATAGCTCTCGTGTAGTTGTAACTCTTGTGCGATGATAATTCAAATCAACTCAATTTTATGAATTATACAATATTACGAAAAAAAGTTTTTTGGTGTTTTTTGATTTTGGGAAATTTTAATTATATATGGGGTGTTGAACAACATAAATATGAAATCGGTTTTTCTCTACCAGTTTCACTTTTTTAGATCTGCGGGGTTTTTTTAATTATGCGCAAAATTTTTGAGTTTTTTGCGTTTCCCCCAAAATCATTTCACAGAGGGGAAAAAAAACTCATTGAAGGTACAGAGCATCTAATTCACATATTTATCAAGTCTTAAAAACGTAAATAATAATTTATATATTTTATAGATAGTTTTTCATCGCAGTTTTTTAGCTGTCCCTAGAAATTTTGGGCTCCTCGATAAAACTTATGCCTTATTTGAAATCAGGACATCACATTGTAGGAATAAAATCATGTGATGAAATAGCCCTGCACCATCGCACCAAAACAGCTGTTGGCTTGTTTTATTTAATTATTGCAATCAATAATTGGTACAATCATTTTTAGTGCGATCAATGATTTCGCAAAGTATGTATGTAAACTTATACGTATTAGAAAGTTAATTTGAATTAAAACAGAGGTATGACGTTATGCCAGCAGAATGGTTTGCAACTCATAAAACTGTACGATTTAAACTACACAATTGTACGGAAATAAAAGAGAATGCTCAAGCTTTTCAAAAAATATCATTGCTAAATCAGCTAACTTGTACCAGTCGGGTTTTTTTGTATAAAAATGACGTAGTTATTAATGATTTTTGATACTGTTTAAGGCTACCTTTTCGATAAAACTCTTAACATTTATCCTCGTAAACTTTAATCAGCGCCATCTGAAGGGGTCGTAAAGCGATAAGTTTATTTTCAGAGTTATCAATGAATGCATATTTTGGAGTTTTGAATATTTTTGTGGGAGGCTCGTTTCATTACTTCTATACAATACATTGCTTTTCCAATATGACTTTTTTTAAATTCAGTCATTCGAATATAATAGTAAAGTATGTCGAATTTCGACCTTTTCAATCGTCTCCTTTAAAGTTTTTACGCACTAAGTGCTCTTACCCGAATTATTACAAAAAAAATATATTTTTCTCCTAATCGACAATATAATCCATTGTGTCATAAAAAGGTCATATCCGTCAACCATTATCATTAGGTAACCGTGATTTTCTTCCGATATCAAGAAGAAATAAAATAGAACTTAAATATCCTGATTTGCATCTCAAAAACTTCATCAAGAAAGGCCACTGTATCGTGACAAAATGGTTCGGTAGAGTCCCTCCTAGAACGTTCTTTTTATTGTGAATTACACCACGCCCTTTTAATAAGGCGACCGTGACGATCACAAGAATGGAAATCGTAGAACCGGCAAGATGTCCGAAACGAGTAGTAATATTTTTTATTTTTTCGTTCTTTTGTTGGCTTTTTTTTTTGGGCCGTTCATGTTTTGTGTGTTTTGAAGAAGCTTCATTTTATAGTTATTATCATATCTTCCAACGTGTGAGATCGAGTTTAAGAAGTGTATCCATATTTCATAAAGGATATCAACAAAGCGTGAGTTTTGGATAGGTGTAAAGGGTAGAAGGTGACCTAATATCGAAACATTTGACTGTCTATGTTGTTGATTTGGCGATGTAATATCGTTCAACATAAAGTTACTCGATGTTAGCATCAAGCTCAAAATTATTATGGGCTAATTCCATGTAACTGTAGTGTAAGTCACAATTTAAGAGGAAATTACAAGCATTTTAAATTTGAAAAATTAATTAAATTAAATAAAGCAATTTATATTATTTAGTTTTCATAAATGTAGATCAGCTATTCAGCTAATTTTTTTCCTTCAATATTAAAAGTTGTAGTGGTAATCACTTTTTACAAATGTGACTTACACTACAGAAACGCTAATTTTACATGGAATTAGCCTATAGTCCTCTCTCTTATCACTTCTTAGCATCTAAGACCTGCGTTTTTGACAGTCCAAACGATCACTTGTAAAACGAAAAGGGGTGAGGAAGATTTGGTTTAAGACAGAGTTACTATATTTGGCGATTCATTGCCTTTGCAGGCGCATATTTCTTTAAGGTTTAGAAACTATTTCTCAACTGAAGGACAGTTCGAACTTCCATCGGGTTCACTATAATTACATAGCCATAGCTATATTTTAACTTAGCGTTCCCCGAGGTTATACTGAATGTATTAAATAATACTACAGATAAATACATACTACAGATGCAAATCTATTGACGATCAAGTCAAGGTAGAAAAATGCACGCGCAAAGTGGAATTTTGCCATTAATATTGCTGTAATTACAAAGTGTCTGATATCTTCTGTCTTATAGTTTCGGCAGTATTGTAAGACCATTCTATAATTATTTAATCGATAATTATTAAATGAGAAACTATTGGAAGAAAAATATAAAGCAATATTTAAAAAAAGAAATGTATTTCTTAAAAAATTATTCTCGCGTTAAGGACATCTTATCTGTTGTTAAAGTTTACCTTAGCCTATTGGCTGATGAGGTAGTGCCCATCACTGTTTACATCTTGAGCCACTAATATTAGCGATTGTCCAGCTAGTTCGAGGATGAAGGTTGTGTTACGTTAGCTTAGGTGCTATTCCGATTATCTATCTGGTGCTATCCTGGTCGATAAAACTAAGAGTAATTTTAATTTATGTATTACACAAAATCCTTATATTTCTTTGGAAGTTGGGATTGTTACTAAAGACAAGAATGGGGTTGTTTCACGTTGTGGATCTCAACAGCTCTAACGGTTTGTTTTCATTTGTTGCCTGGAATTACTTATGTTTTGGTATTCGAAAATGAGTTTTCTAAGAATATTTTACTTATTAAATTTTTTAAATGCCAACTTCTTGTTGTCCTGTTGGTTGTTCAAAACGTTTATTAAAGAAATCTTGCAGAGAAAGAAAATATTCTTTTCATATATTTCGGTCATTTTGAGAGTGTAACCGAAGCAACCAATGAAATGCAGCACGGTTAAAAAGAAAAAAAAGAGCATTACATCATCTGAAACATTCTCATTGGTAAGATGTAGATACTCGTATCATATACTTTTGTAATTTTTAAAATTTTTGAGTGGAAAATTCATATTTGAAAATTAGTTAATTTTCGCATAAAATTAAAGAAATTTGAAAGAAAACACATTTTAAAATTTCCTACATTTATGTAATATCTTTTAAGTATAACATACCTGTATCACACACATCAGAATGCATGATATAAGGTAGAGAAATTCTTTCAAGCTCATTCCACGTTGTCTGTAAAAGAATAAAATTTAATTAGATAGGATATAATTGATTGATTGATTTATTAAAAAAGTGGATGAGATATGTGCTCGCCGGTTGGCTGCTTCATCTCAATGAACCAGTGTTAGTATATGGCAGAGCTTCAAACTGCAATTCCGCATGTAAGGTGTTAGAATCTCGGATTGTTGTTTCGTGACTAAGTAGGTCGATAAAATGAGGACCAAGTATATTGGTAACCAAACACGGGGGTTCCCGATGAATTTGACCACCTGACCGGTGCTGAAATAGGCACAGCAGACGTTTGCCCACTTTTTACTGTCACTATTTATTTTCTGTAATGTTATTCTTTAAACTAATACTCAGAGACATGTGGCAACGACTGTTTCGAGAGTTGATGTTTTTAGTTTGTAAAAAGTTATGTCAAGTATTTCTTGGTCAGATTAATTCATTTTTCAAGAATCCTATTGTGGACGACAAATTGTTCACAAATGAAATATTCTGACCAAGAAATAATTTACTAGACTTTTAATGGCATACACGGACAACAACAAATAATTCCGAACAAATTGCGTTTAACAAACAATTGAATGTCTTAATAACTTAACGATGAATAACACTTAATCTTGCGTGTCATTGCATGATTCTAAAAAAAAATTCACAAAGTAAAAACTCTCGAAACAATTCTTGCCACAGGTCTTAACTAAACTTTATTATTAAGGAACAAAAATTCTTGTAAAAAACAAGGAAGGCATTCCGATCGCATCTCAGTAAACCTCAATTACACGAATTCATGGAGCACCTAGTATTATTTTTGTTGTATATTTGATGAAAATATGTAGAGAATGCAATCAAAATAGTATCGAATCGAAATTTCGAGGGCTTATGAATAAATAAAACAAAAAGTATATTAATTCAATATTGTAACTTATCTTTTTATATTATTATTATAAAATGTTACGTAAGTATACAATTTGGTGTTAACAACTAAAGATTGTCTATACATGTTCTAATATGCTAGCGGCTAATAACATTTAAATTTGTATTATTATTTTTTAAGAATATAAAA
This sequence comes from Oedothorax gibbosus, assembly GCA_019343175.1. Taxonomy (NCBI): domain Eukaryota; kingdom Metazoa; phylum Arthropoda; class Arachnida; order Araneae; family Linyphiidae; genus Oedothorax; species Oedothorax gibbosus. The sequence continues at coordinate 8,272,415 of CM033275.1, read as the reverse complement.
TAATGAGATCATTGTTTTGATTGTTTTATAAAATATGACTACAAACACTTTACCAAAATTGAGACCCTTTGGCTCTACAAATAATAATTTTGCGAGTTTTGCGGATTTAATAAATAAGAATTGATAATATTTTATTTCTATACACACCAGCATAATAATTTTTTATGCATTTACTACAAATGTAATTTTAAAAAAATGACTGATATTATATGTCATTTGATTAAAACAGGTGTTCCCAACAAAAATTTCTCGAACACTCCCATTAATTCCTAATCCTAAAATAATATGCCGCCCGCCGCCAATAGCCCTCGTGTAGCTCTAGTGCGACGATAATTCAAACTAAACTAAACCTAATCCTAAAATTAAAAAGTGAAAGCCAAATTAATAGTCTTATATTGTATACGTTTTTTACAGTTACAACAGAGTACTCCATCACTGTACAGTTAGTTTTAATTTTCAGTTCTTAATGAGATGAGTTAAATTTGTCGTTTGAGCCCATTATTTCTGAAATATTAGGTTCCAAACTTGAAACTTTCACTCTGAAATCCGACCGCATGTCGAGCCGATTCCTATATTTGTTTTTCATGAAATACATGGAAGAAAATGCTTGCTCACACCGATATGTGGTAGCAAATGGAAGAATCTTTTTCATTGCCTTATCTCTAAGTTTCTTGTAGTTCTTGCGTGCTGAAGCCTAGAAGTCTGTAATTTTATCACCGATGAAAATGTTTTTCATCGTACGACAGCTGGACATATCCACAAGTTGATCTTGCTCTTCTTCAGTGAGGCCTTAGATTTTGTGTATTTTTTCACTGCTGAAAGGATTTCGAATCCATCTGTCGTCAGGGTCAGATTCAGGGAAATACTCTCTAAATGTGGCGGCTAGGCTGCGTAGATTCTCGGCGACATTGATCTTGATCTGGTCGGGCAAACTCTCATCTGATGAGTCCAAGAATTGTTTTAAAGTAGAAAAGTTGGTTAATGACTTGTCAGATCAGAGCGTTAAGGATAGAAAACACTTTTTGACCATAGCTCTAATCTTATCCTCAACTTTGAACGTGTCTACATTTTTTTCCTTTTAAACTCAAGTTTACCACTTTCTTGTTTTCAAACACATCAGCTAAGTACGCAACTGAGCAAAAAGTTAGTGAGACAATTAGTACTTTGTGTCAAGAAAGAAGAGACGAACCTCGTCTCTAAGTTCAACAAATCTTGACAAGATCCTACCTCGAGAAATCCATCTTGCTTCCGTATGAATAAGAAGTTGCTCATGCTCACAGCCGATCTGTTCACACAAAGAAAATAATCTGGATTGCAGAGGTCGAGTTTTAATGTAGTTGATGATTTGAACTACTGAAGCTCTAGACTCTGCTTATGCAGGAAACGGCCAAAACAAAAAATCTGTTATCATACGAAATATATTTAATATATATTTATTTCTAATAGTAACTTGCGAGCCCCTCTGGCATAACCCCTGGGGGTCCGCGGACCAGCTGTTGGGAAAAAATGGATTAAAACATTCAGGACTATGGTCAGGAACTGAATTTCTTTAGGATACAACGCAACAGTGAGGAGCTACTCAAGGTTTGCTCTCATCATCTAACATTGGTTCAAGAATTATATAATCTTCTAATAAGTCCAAAATTCTTGTCAAATTGAATTATTTAAACCGTCATTTTTCTTGGTCAGTAGTTCCGAGCTGTGTCTAATAAAGCAAAATGACTTATTTGCATGGCCCAATCAAGACAATAATGCAAGGGAAGCCTTTCGTGATTTTCCTTCAAATTTTAAAGAGGATGCCTGGGATTTTACTCTTATTTGGTGATCAGGTCCTGCTTATTTGTTACAGTACATACGACAGTGTATTACCTCAGAAAAGAAATTTGGAGGCTGTCCATAAATGATGTCACGCTCGTACGAGGCTTCCACGCAGTTGTGATACTTTGTGACGAGTGGGGAAGGAGGGGGTTACAAAAAGTGTGACACCGCATACAGAGCTTGATATAGGAAAACTCAGGCTTTAGGCACGATAAATTTTAGAGCCCCTTTTACTGAAAATGTTGTGTATGATTGCCCGTAGTGATGGTGCTAGTCGGCAGATGTATCATATACTTTGCTGAAATTTTATATGCTTCCTTGTAACATTGATAAAACCAATCACGTTAGGTCAACGTCTGAGTCAAAGTCAAGATAAAAATATAGTGGGGTCTCCGAAAATGTTAAAACTGGCTGAAATTTTGGGACGTACAGCATCCAGCATATTAGAAGCTATAACTTAGGGGCCCCTTAAAATTGAGGTTCCTAGGCCCTGGCGTAACGGGCTGTTTGGTAGATCAGGACTTGCCCGCATACATTGCTTTAAAAAAATGGCAAATCAACATATAAACCGGGAAAAAGAAAAAATAAGAAGTATTACTATTAGTAAGAATCAAAGAATCATAACCTTAAATTGTAATCTTATTGTTTTCGTATAAATAAAAAACACTCATTTTAAAAAGAAGAAAGTTATTACCCATTTCATTTTGGAATTAAAATGTTTATATAAAATGGAGTTGGTCAACTATGTTAATCACAGTACAATTTTTTACAACATTAATATTGTTGGTAGAAAAATGTGACAGACGGGAGGTTGTCAATATTTGAGAAAAATAGCGGCATAATGTATGCATAGCCCCTCAATAAAAAATATTTTAAATACATTACCCAAGGCTTCTGGTTAATGCCTTATATCCAACAGACATTGATGACATTTAAATCAAACTGTATCATATCCACACACTGCCTTTTAAGTTCCAGAACAAAGCGACCACATTCTACCTCGAATTTAGTTAGTAATTCTCCATTAATTACGCAAAACACTTCGTAGTAATGTTAAGTAAAACATAAATTAGGACTGTTGGCAACTCAGGCCTCAAAATTCGCGTTCCAGAATTCGAAGGAAACGATCTCTTAAGACATCAGCAGCAACCGACTCCTCAACCTGAATGAATCGAAGAACTTACTGTAATCGTGGCTAGAAGAGATAGTGTATAAAGCGCAAACAAAACCGGATCCCCACAACGTTACACCCACTAGAGGGCACTGTTGTCTTCCGCGAGTCTATTTACTTCGTTTTCGTCCTGTACCCCGCGTGTTGTTCACGCTTTTGAAAATTCAAAGTTATCAGTACTTGTGTTTATTTTTGCATTTTTAAATCTCTTAATCGATGTTTTTTTTGTTGGAAGAAAGCCTTAGAAAAGAGCAGTTTCGGTTGAATGACCTGGAGGTGGACATTAGCGCCATCTGTAAGTGTAACGCTTGTAACTTTTCCCCCGGGAGTACTATTTCGCTTGACACACTATCTCTTCTACATTACCGTGGAAGACACAAATGGGTAGCGATGCATCCCTCAATTGTCCGCCTGGACTTTTCAAAAGATAGCCACTGAATAGAGTTTCATTTCAATAAGCAGAAGATACCTGTTTCAACAAAAGGACTCCTTTTAAAATAATCAAAACACTTAGTTTTAACTCGTGCTTTCTTGAAAAATTTAGGATGTGATTAATCTTTTCGTTGCAGCTAAATTCCTGAATGTGCCTTAAGAATAACAGAATCAAGTTATAGAATCCCATAAATGTTACGAATATCATTATCCTATAGTTTTTTTTTTTTTGAATATATATCTTAAACATGTTAAGGTGTTTAAGGGCCAAACAATAAAACACGTATGAAATTATTGATTCCAAGTAATCTTTTTTCATCGATCAATATTGGGTTTTATATATATTTTTTTCTCCTATCACTATTTATGCACAAAGAAACTTTAAATTGATTTCAAAAGCATTTTTTAGAGAACTCTATTTATACAATTTGATGCCTCAAATTAATCTTTTTTTATAGAGCGATATTGCGTTTAATATTATTTTTCCCTTATCAGTATTTATTCACAAGATAAACTTTTATTCATTACAAATGCATTTTTACGAGAGATGACTCTATTTATGCCTCATAAACGTCATAATCATCACTTAAAAAACAAAATATAAGAAAGCATAGAAATATTAGTGTATAAAGAATAAATGTGCTTAATATAATGGCCTTCTCAGGAACATAGATTGTACATAAGTTGGTTCGAACTTAATTTATTCATTGAAGGCCATCTAGTGTTTCACGAAGATCAGATTGAATGCCGAAGGAACTTGAGATTTCCAACGACACCGAGGATTTTAATTCACTAAGAATCATCATGCTTCTAGTTCAGGTAAAGAATTGAACCCACTAGATGACAACGATGAGATTGAAATTTTGTAAATATCGTTTAAAAATATTTTTAAAGAAAAGCATTTTTAAAAGAGAGGACCCTATTTATGCTACATAATAGGATGCCTCAAAAACGTCATCATCATTTAAAAATGATAAAAAAGTATAGAAATATTAGAGTATAAATTTTCATTATAATAATGAGTTTGCTCTCAATTATCAATGACGGCCATCTAGTGTTTCACGAAGATCAGATTGAATGCCGAAGGAAGTTGCGATTTCCAACGACACCGAGGATTTTAATTCACAAAGAATCATCACCCGTAATCATCATGCTTCTAGTTCAGGTAAAGAATTGAACCCACTAGATGACACCGAAACCGGAATTCTGAAAATACAATTCAAACATATTTTTTTTAAAAAAGTGGTAGTAGAAATCGTACATATAATTTTTTTCTCTCGTTTCAAATTATCTAATTTATTTAATTGCATTTTGCTGAACGTATTTTGCCTTTATTTTATACACAGTAGCTTTCTTATTTTATGTTTTTTGTATTAAAATAAATTAATTAAAGTTCTTAGGCTTTGTTTATTATAACAAACAATTAGGTTCAGCTGGCTCTCCAATTAACTGTACAAACACTCCGAACAAAAATAAAATTTTAATTTAAATAGGCAATCTTTTTTCAATTATTTTATGAAATAATTGTCGTTTTTGATCAATAAAAAGTATTGTTTGGAATCTCCCTGCTTTTCATTTTTTCAGTGTTTTCTAGTTATAATTTTTATCTGTATGAATCAGCCTAGTTGCCACGTGCACGTTAGATACCGCTTTTTAATGTATTTTATAGAATTATATATAGAAAGAGAAAGTAAGCAAAAGTTTTACTGGTAGTAACTTTTATAACTGAATATATCAGAAACAATTATGTATTGACATAAATTTTGTGCTTGAGATTAGTTTAACTCAACTAATATATTATACGAAGCTAGTAGGTAAACCCATAGATGAGTAAACCTTGTTTTATTCTAAATAAAAAAAATCAATATCCACATAGAATAAAATTGGTGCAATCAATTACATTTGATTTAAAATTGGACTTCAAAGTGAAATAGTAGCAACAACAATATAAATGTGGAAATGCTTGATCTTTCGTCGATAGGCGGTGTTTCAATTCTATTTCACCAAGCGGGCAACTAACTTTTCAAATGAAAAATTTAGTTTCATAAGTGACGTTTTTGATCAATAAAAAGTATCGTTTGGATTCTCCCTGCAGTTCTTATTGGGGTTTTTTTTTAGTGTTTTCTTGTTATAATTTTTATCTGTATGAATCAGCCTAGAATGGATAGTTGCCACGTGGCAAGTTAGCCGCGGTCTGCCACATTGCCATCGTAAAGACGGACTACACGCATTTAAGAACCCAAACAACACCATTATGAGATCGACGTTTTAAGTTTATTGAAGAACCAGCGCCGCAGGCGCTTTAGTCTCCGACTCATACAGTTTTCACAATGAATTGTGGAGTTGCCTGAATGGCAAAGTCTGGTGATGTAGTTCACTTGAGTTCTAAAACGTTAGTACTATGACACAGGGGTAAACACAATGAGCATGAGAGATCGTAAAATCACTAAAATGGGGAAATAGTGTTGATTCATGAGAATGAAACTTGAGAAATCAAAAAAAAATAATAATAATAATAAAATAATAGTTCAATTGAAAACAGCCCAGAGAAGATTAAGTCATAAGAACCTGGTTCCAAGTCTTTCACCAAAAGCACGCGCTCTCATATGCACTCATATCCATCCCCAAGCAAGGGAAAGGTCAATTAATGGGAATTTAAGGGATCAAATTGCACAGTGTGGTTGTTACGTGAGCACATGTCTAAAAACAGAAGATGAGAAGGAGATACATTGCTTCCCAAATAAAAACAAGAAAGATAAAAATCCGAATATAATGGGGACGGACAAGACTAACAAAAATAAAAAGGACAAAATTAAAATAAAAACATAAGCAGGGATGTGAAAAAATCATAATTTTTTAAATTTTTTAAATGGGATAATGAAGTCGCAGAAGATGGACTAATCAGGTTTAAACGGACTAAGGCACAGTGGCGGTCCAAAAATCCTATGAGAATAAGCGAAATAAAGTTGTGCAGCTGAAAATCAAAATGCAGGAGCAGGTCAGCAGTAACAGATTGTTTTGGTCACCAAGTCTTGAAGCTCATGACAAAGTAAAGATAATTCCGAGAATCGATGCCGTTTTCTGCGGTTTTGTGGTTGGCGTTGTATATGGGGTTCAACGCGAGTTGTGGTTGCCAGAGAATTGCCATTATGGCCTAGTAGGCGCTGTTAGGTTTTAAATCAAGCTTGCGGGAGATAATTTAAAATGCAACGGGGCCTATTTTTGTGATCAATGTTTAAGTAATTGTAAAATTTGATGGAATTAATTTCTGGGTTGGGATGAAATTCAAGGGAATTGTAGAATTTGTTTGCGTTTTTTGCCATAAATTCACTAAGAGGCGGGATTTTAAAATCTTTTTGGATGTCTGCATTTCTGATGTACCAAGGAGAATTTGTAATTTGTCTGAGTAGTTTGTTTTGAAGGATGTTTAATTTCTTCATTTTTGAGTTGGTGGCACCTCCCCAGATTTGGGAGGCATAGGTGATGGATGGCCTGATAATCATTTTATAGAGTAGAACTTTGTTGCTGATCGAGAGAGGTGATCTTTTACCAATGAGGTTAATAAGTAAGAATTTATTTTTTCGGAATTTTTTATGCAAGTTGGCGAATTGTTGAGTCCAGGTGAGGTGGGTGTCAAAAGTAATTCCAAGGTATTTGGTGGTATTTGACCAAGTGATAGTTTTGTTATTTAAGGTGAGCTTTGGAAGAGGGATTTTTTTCCTTTTTTTGCGAAACATAATGGCAGCACTTTTTTCGACATTAATTTTTATTTTCCAGTTGGTTAGCCAGTTTTGAAGAAGGTTTAAGTGTTTTTGGAGTCGTTTGCCGATTGTCTTGACATTTTGAGCTCGCGAGAGGATTGCAGTATCATCTGCGAAGAGGCAAATCTGAGTGTCAGGGAGCTGGGGAATGTCATTGATGTAGCAGCTGTATAAAATTGGTCCGATTAGACTGCCCTGCGGGCAAGAGGCTCTGACGGGTCTGAGTGTAGAGATGCAGTCATTTATTTTTACAACAAAATTTCGGTTAGTAAGATAAGAGTAGATGAGTTTCACGAGTGTATCTGGTGCTCCCATTTTAATTAATTTGAATATGATAGCGTTATGCCAGACTTTATCGAAGGCTTTGGCCACGTCCAAAAAGATCGCACCGGTTTTGTGTCCAAATCTAAATCCTGTTAGGATGAATTCGGTTGCACGGAGGAGTTGGTGGTTAGTCGAATGCATTTCTCTAAATCCAAACTGTTGGGGGATGAGAATGTTATTATTTTCGAGAAAATCATTGAGTCTATTTTTAATAATGAATTCCGTGATTTTACCTAAAATCGGGAGAAGAGAGATAGGCCGGTAGCTGACAGGGTCAGTGGGGTCTTTGTTAGGTTTTTTAATTGGCACGACAACAGCAGTTTTAAGATTGTTAGGGAAGTGATGGAGTTCAAGGATTTTAGTAATAATCAGAAGAATGAATTCAAGAACGTTGGGTGTGATATTTCTTATCATTTTGTTGGTAATTCCGTCCCGTCCGGGTGCCTTTTTAATTTTTATTTTCTTTATATAGTTGGCGAGTTCTTGGATGGATGGAGGGAGAAGGGGGGAGTTATCAGGAGATCGGAGGAAGAGGGAGACAGTGCTATCAACTTCTGACTCGAAAATCTGGGGGGGTGGGGGGATGTCTCTATTGATGTCGAACTGTTGTTCGAACGCGTCAGCTAGGACCTCGACCTTCTCGGAATCAGCGTGGGCGAAACCACCTTCAGTTTTAAGGGATGAGTGTGCAGTTTTTTCTTTTCTGAAACGTTTTGCGGCCCTCCAAATGGAATTGTTTTCAGTGGAGAGAGACATAATGTAATCGAACCAACTCTGCTGGTTTAGGGAAGTGAGTTGTTTCCTTATGGTTTTTTGAATATGCCTGAGTTGAGATTTGAGATTTGGGTCTCTGCATCTTTGCCAATCTTTGCGGAGTTTATTTTTGCATCGAATTAAAGTGCGAATAGAATTAGGGACAAAAATATCATCGGTGATTTTTATTTTAGATGATGCGAGTTTGTGTGCAGAAGTGAGTTTATCAGAAAGCCAAGTAACAGCGTCCTCGATTTCCGAGGGTTGATTAATAGGGGGATGGAGTGGGGAATTTTATTCCCGTTTAGTTAATAGTCGAGAGTATTTTAAATTTACCACCAGGTAGGTTTGAAGCCGCTTTGCGTTCGATTGACAAAAGTATGGAAAGTTTTTAATGAGACTAATGTCAATAACTGATTTGGAGCTTCTGCCAATTCTGGTGGGCTGGGTGGGGGCTAAGATATGAATGTTATTTACATTAGCGTATTTGAAGAGAGCGTTGCCAGTTGCATTTTGGCGACTAAATTTATTCCACGTGGGGTGTTTTGCATTTAGATCTCCACTAATGATAACATCGTCGGAAAGATTGAAAATAATATCAAGATCATTTATATATAAAGGGTTAACGTTGTTAGGGATGTAGACGGAAGCTACAATCGTGGGGGAAATATTGGGGGGAGTAATTTTAATAATTGTAGCCTCTGTATCGATATATCTAAGAATCGGTGTTGGGATTCGATGGTGGGGAATGTTATTTTTAATAAAAATTGCAGTTCCGTGAATGGTATTGATATTAGGGGTTTTATCATCGCGATGGGAGACATAGTTAGGGAGATAGATTTTAATATTAGGGAATAGATTGGTTTCTTGGACCAGAATGATATCTGGGTTGTGCGAGTTTGCGAATATTCTGAACTCGAGGTGTTTTTGGCGAAGTCCCGCTGCATTCCATTGAATAATTTTGAGTTTTTTAAGGTTGAATTTTAGCCATAAGAAGTTCAATCATTTTGTTCATCGTTTGCATTATTGTAAGGTTTTGAGTTGTCATAGCTTCAACTAGTTTTGTTAAATTTTTAATATTTTCATTGGTTTCTTGAGCAAATCTGTGAAATGAATCTTCACGCGTGTTAGTCGGCAAATTTGGGCTAGGTTCATTTGGTGAGGTTGTTTGGGGTTGGCCTGATGCCAGCCGGGCCCAGTCCACACCGGGGGCGGCCAAATTAGAGGTGAATGTGCGTGGAGGGGGCTGTTGCACATTAATTTGGGGTCTTGGGTATCTTGGGCATTGTCTGCTGGAGGCAGTGTGCTCTGCGCCGCAGTTGGCGCATTTTGGAGGGGAATCCCTAGGTTTCTGGCACTCTCGTGAGTGGTGATTACCTGCGCATTTAACGCATTTTGGCGTACTGTTACAATTTTGAGACGTGTGATTGAAATTTTGGCAGTTGAAGCATTGAAGTGCTTTGTTTGGTTTTTTGTATGGCTCAACCGTGATTGATAGGCGTTGGAAATATCGCATTTTGTAGATATCTTCTGCTTGTTTTTTATCAATTAGAGATATCTGGAAGATCGGGAGGGGATATCTATTGCCCATACTTTTCAGCTGCACAACTCTCTCTATTTGATAGCCATTAGCCTCTAATTCGTCCGCGACGTCTTCCGCGAGGATGTCTCTTGGGAGACCTTTAATAACAACTTTATAAGGTTTAACTTTAGGGCCGTTTACCAAGTAATAGTCCATCTTGTGCTGCGTTAGGTAACTTGTTATTTTCCGGTGCTCTTCAGCATTAATTGGTGTAATTTTGAAATAGTCACCTTGAAGGCGAAAGGTTAATTCACGCTTGACCAACTTTACGAGTTGGTCGAATGTAGCATTGTGGCCACGAAATGCCTTCATGAAAATGGGCTTGGCCGTTTCAGCCATTTGCGGGGGGTGGTCATTCTCCTCTTCGGGGAGGTTTATAAGTGCATCAAAGCGATTACTTTGAGCGAGTGGTTGTTCTTGTATCCAGGTTTGAACTTTTTCAGTTGTTTTAATTGGGCTATTGTTTTTGCTTAGGGCAAGTTTAGCAGTTTTACTTTTTGGTGGAAATTTAAAATCTGTCTCGGGATTTGGGGAGGAGGAGTTAACAGTGGATGAAGATTCTCTATTTCTTTTATTTGGGTTTTTAAAGGGGGTGGAGGGGTTGATATTGCGATCTCTCATACTCACCGCATCTTCTTCAGCATGGAGTTGGCAGTCTTTGATGGGGCACTTCGGCAGATTTTCTAGTTGAGATTGCAGGTCTTTCTTCTTCTTTATGGCGGCATCCATTGCTCTTGTTGTGAAGCAGCGGGACTGCTCTTCTTCTGGTTTGAGAGTCTCTAACAGCTCACTCTTGGCTTCAATCAAAAGGTAAAAGCCCTCAAGTCTGACCATTATGAGATGTATTTTATAAAATTATATATAGAACGAGAATTTAAGCAAAATATTTACTGGTAGTAACTTTAATAACTGAATATCAGAAACAATTATGTATGGTAAATTTTGTGCTTGAGGTTGTGTTTATCTCAACTAATATATTGTACGAAGCTAGTTACCGTATGTCAACGTTGTTTTATTCTAAATATAAAAGAATAATACAAACATAGAATAAAATTGATGCACTGTACTGGAATTATTTAAAGTACAATATTCAAAAATACATGACTTGTGCACCATACAAAATGTTTAGCCTTTTTTTTGGCAGACAAATGCGTTTGTACAAAAACTGCAATTATCTTAATTTCTTATAAAGATTTTATTACAATGGGGTTGTTTCAGATGATGTAAAAATACCGAACGTACTTTTTGTGTGCTTCTAAGTTCTTTACATGCAACTAGTTTTTATTCCTGCTATTTATTAAACTTTATCGGTTTCAATTCGATTTAATTTCAATTATGCAAAGCATCACCATAACGTCAACGTTGTTGGAAAATTTACGAACAAATAAAAGCTTTATAAAATTCAACTGAAAAAATGTTTATACAGAACATTTGTTTTAAGTAAATTAAGAAAGTATTGCATTTTTCAAAACAAATGACAAAATGTATGTAATCCAAATAATTTCGTGGATAAGTGAGTTATATTAGTGCACTTTTTACTTATTTTGTGCTTATTTTTTAGTGTTCTCTTCGAACGTGTAGTTCGCAGTAGAACATATGCGATCCGCTGGGTCATCACAAGTTCATGAGGAAGCGCCATCTACCCAATGCTGAATAAACCGGAAATAGCTATAACTGACCGGAAAAAGCAAAATATTTCATGCATTACAAACAAATCCTTCAATAAAGAAACTTTATAATAGAACTAGTAAATAAACATGAACGTTATAATTGAAATCTGAAGGAAACGGTTACACCTACCACACTCAGGGACACATTGTTTAATTATTAAAGCCACCCACGATTTAAGTACAAATGCTCGGAAAGCTCTTGAATAGTCCAGGCAACGAGAGTTATAGAGGGAAAGTTTTGGAACACCCGCGCTTTACCTGCGCTTAAACAGTATTCATACCAAATGACACGCAAAAATTCCCTTTAGTTTTATTTTACTTCATAGTCCAGGCAACGAAGCTGAAAAAAGGGTATAGAGAAAAAGTTTTGGTACACAATTTTTGACTTTGTAACTTTGTTTGGACTAGTTAGGAGATGAACATATAAATCCTCACCCCTAGCCCCTAAAGGGGGAAAGGGGGGTTGAATGTCCCATTTTTCGGGTTTTTGCTTATATCTCGAAAACTATGCGTCCTACCGATATAATTGTAATACAAAAAACGAAAGCTGATTAAATTTGCTACAATGTTTTAATATCTTCTGTAGTTTTCGAGATATCCGCTCTTGAAAGTCTGTAATTTTGGAGAAAACATTGTTTTCCACATTTTTCCTCTTTTTTGACCGGATAACTCTTCAATAATGCACCGAAACACTAACTATTGACCCTAGAGTGGTAGAGAATTTAATGGGGGGTAGGGGTAGATACATTTATATTCCGGCTTGTGTGCTTGATAAGAGACCCGCTTATGAAGCCTTCGTCGAGTAAGACAGACACAGAAAGAATTGTTTACTGTGTCACAGAGAAAGGAATATACACACAGGGCGAAGGCGCGAATCGAACCCGCACCCGTTACAGCGCGCAGACTGCTAGCGTAATGGTCCAAACCACTCGGCCATCCGGGTCCCGAGAATTTAAATATTTTCAATAAAATATCTTTCTTTACTATTTTATCTATTTTCCTTTAAATTTTAAAGCAATTTCCGTATTGAGCGAAGAGGGACTGTCAGTCCTTTACAGCTAATACATTAATTTTGAAATCACAACTTTTGCCAAAAAAATTACTTTGTCATGTTTACAAATTTTCACCAGGTGTGGGAACCATGATATCAATTTAAAACAAAATTGAAAAGAAATTAACATCCGGTTATTTAATTATTAATTGATAAAGTTTTAAAATAGTGTTTAAAATAGTGCTGTATATTTTTGGCATTTTAAAATTTCAAAAATATATATTTAAATAACTAGATAACATTTTCGTTTCAAATTTGTTTCATTTCGAAGTTATGTTGATTCCCGTACCTGGAGCAAAAGGGCTAACATGCCAAAGCAATACATCTGCGGAAGTTGTGATTCCAAAACTAATGCATTAGCTCTATGGGACTGACAATCCCTCTTATGTACACTCATTCTATACTGAATGTCTAAATAACACAGATACTCATTTTGTAGGCACGCTGTTACGTTAATATTTTATCTATTTTCATATTCTATGTTATCTATTTCTTTCATTCGTCGGACCCCAGTAGGAAAACGGTCAGATGATTCTCCTGTTCTTCTTCATCTTCAGAGTCAACTTGAGAGACCCCATTGCAGGCTTTATGAAGTAATGTCCTTATGTGCATCAGCTTTAGCCATCAAGAGGACTATTGAGGTCGACATCTTCACCTACAATGCCGACAGCTGTTGCTTTCGACATTTCCACAGCCGTATCCAAGAGGATCCAATTGTGCTCAAAGCTTCACCTTAAGTATGTTGATGATGATGTATGTTGATGAGACTGTGCCAGCTCAAAGTATAGCTGCAAAAAAAAAACAAGTCTCAAATGTTCCTCAGCATGCCAAAAATGCCCGGGGACTTGCCTCAATGGGGTATCTTAAGTTGACTCCGAAGTTGAAGAACAGGAGGATCATCTGACCGTTTTCTTACTGGGGTCCGACGAATGAAATGAAAGAGATAAAATAGAATATGAAAATAGATAAAATATTAAAGTAACAGCGTGCTAACAAAATGAGTATTTGTGTTATTCAGACGTTCAGTACAGAATAAGTGTACATAAAAGGGATTAACATTTCCATAAAGTCAATACATTAGTTTTGGAATTACAACTTCCGCAGAAGAAATGCTTTGCTATGTTAGCCCTTTTCCTCCAGGTACTGGAATCAACGTAGAATAGAAATGAAACAAATTTGAGACGAATATTTTATCTAGTTATTTACTTATATATTTTTGAAATTTTAAATGCCAAAAATATATAGCAGATGGCGACACTAATTTAAAAATTTATCAATTAATAATTAAATAACTGGATCTTATTTTCTTTTCAATTTTGTATAAATTGATATTATGATGGTTCTCATGCCTGGTGAAAATTTGATAACACGACAAAGTAATTTTTTTGCAAAAGTTGTGATTTCAAAACTTATACATTAGCTCTATGGGACTCTGACAGTACCTCTTCGCCAATACTGAAACTGCTCTAAAATTTGAAGGAAAATAGATAAAATAGTAAAATAAAATATATTATTGAAAAGAATTAAATTCTCTACCACTATAGGGTCAACATTTAGTGTTTCGGTGCATTATTGAAGAGTTATCCGGTCAAAAATGAGGAAAAATTTGGAAAAAATGTTTTCTCCAAAATTACAGACTTTCAAGAGCGGATATCTCGAAAATCATACAAGATATTAAAACACTTGAGGGGTTTAACTTGTAAAAAATTTAATTAGCTTTCATTTCGTGCATACAACTATATCGGTAGGACGCATAGTTTTCGAGATTGTATAAGCAAAAAACCGAAAAGTGGGATAATTCAACCCCCTCCTCTCTCGGGCTGAGGGGCTAGGGGTGAGGACTTTTGATATGTTCACCTCCTAACTACCAAAAAAAGTTACAAATTCAAAAATTGTGTTTCAAAACTTTCCCTCTATGCCCTTTTTTCAGCCTTCGTTGCTTGGGCTATGAAGTAAAATAAAACTTAAGGGAATGATTGCGTATCATTTGGTATGAATACTGTTTAGGCGCGGGTAACCCAGAACCGAAGTATGTAGCATGCCTCAACTAATAAGATCCTGTGTAACATGTTTTAAGCTGACTGTAATATTTCGCTAAAAGAACTAGTTTTTAATGCTAAGCTGCTTAAAAAAAAAACTGTTTTATTTTTGAAAAAAGGAATAGTTTTCTTATTTTTTTAAGTCATTGTAATTCAAGTTTCATTTAAGTCAAAACCATTATCGGCTTCCACAAACAAGCACCATAAGTCGCAGGTTATTTTAATACTTATGTTACATTGCGTAACATTATACAATATATCTTGTTTAATCGGATTTCAATAACAGTTCAGTTCGACGGTAGACTCCAATACTAGCCTAATCCGAATTTGGTGATGGTGTTGCCTTTGACTTTATTGCTCTTGCCGTTGGTTAACCATCGACAAATTGCACAAGGATCTGCATTTAATTGAAATCATCATGAAGACTGGAGAGTCGAGATTAATGCCCCAAAAAGTGACTCAGTCCTCTTTAGAAGAATAAAACCACTGCAAATTAGACTACCAAACTTAAAATCTTCAAAAATGAAATTAAATAACAGCCATATAGCAAATAGTTCGGAGTTGATTTAGGCAATAGACTTAGTTTTACAAAACACATCAAACAGAGATTCTCAATGCAGAAAATAACCAAGAAAACAGGTGCCAACTGCATTGTAAATCCCATCATATGAAAAAACTAAATATGTCGCGCCTACATTATAATTTCGACTTTATAGTTAATCAATGATAAAGCCCTAGAGATGGTGAGCATTTGGGAAATAAATATTTTGTTAAATGATAGCATTAGTATATAAAAAAAAATTCAGAAACCAAAGCGAAACAAGATCCTACACAGAGACCTTAATATTGATTTTATTAACTCAGCAAAACAGTTGAAAAAAACCGCCCATGCACCGTTCATCACGACCCTTCCTGGTAATACGGTTATGACAGTCAAGTTTTTCCTTAACTTTTAACGCTCTTACATTGACGAAAAAATGCACTTTGACTAGCATTGTTTTGTCCAGTGCTTAACGATATGTGTTCGTTGTTCTTTTTAAACTTTTTTAATGTTCATTTTCATAATTGTTTTATTTTAGACACGCCTCTGGCTTTACCTTAGAGTCTCCCCTACGGTTTTTTCACACTTATTTTATACATATACTTTTAGTTTATTTTTAGAATTCACAATCTTCCATTTTGGGGTATCTTATATGGAGAAGTAAGGACGCTTCACGTAGGTACTTCGTATTGTTACTTCGATCTCTTGCATGAATCGCGGCAACGCCCCACCAAGAAAAAACACTCCTACCACTGCGTCATCAGTGAACTACACCCAGCTCCTCTCCATCCTTACCTTCCCTCCTCGAGGCAACCGGCCATTTAAAAAGAGCGACTCCTAGCGAACACTCTTACCGTGAACCAGACCAGGGAAAAGATGGACGATCTGCCCCGCCCCCTCCCCCCTATCTTCCCAAAAGCCCTGCAGAATATGAAATCAGCCGTTGTCGAAATCTGGCGATGTTGCTTCCTTCCTCAGCAAAGTTGCAAATGTCAGCGCACCTACCGGCAACATGGCAAGCAGTTTGCTTCTGTACCCTGAAAATTCCACATTACCAATATTAATGTTCACGGGTCGTCAGCTGCTGTATTGTCCAAAATTGTGCGTAATTTTAGTGAAATTTTCTTATAAAAAAGAATTTTGTGGAATTAATAAATATAAATTGAAAATATTTAATTTAAATGCACCAATTTACTTAAAAAATAAGTTGTCATTTAAAGAAATTTCATTTTTAATAATTCAATTCAACACGCGTCTTAACTCTTTAAAAAAAAAATCAAATGGCAGCTATGTTATTTGATTTGAATATTAAGAGTTAGCAGGCTAACCAGCTGTTTCGGTTTGGTGCAGGGGTGTTTGGTCCTGATATCAAGTGTCCTGGTGTCGTGTCAAGCCGCTTACCTCTAACCTTGTTTGTAATCGATGCTGTCCCAATCTTGGTATAGTACGCCTGTCACTTCTTTGGGTTTTTTTTTCCTCTTTTGGGTTTGGCGAACATAAGGGATTTTAGGGTTGATTTGACTGGAAATAATGAGTGTCACACTAAAACTACAAATGGGTTATTAGAAAGGAGGATTATAGTTCATTGATTATGGTCGACTTCAATTTCACGTGAATTTCTTTTCTATCTTGACTTAATCATCAATAGATTCGCTGACACAGAAAAAGGAAGTACACCCAGGCGGGAATTGAACCCCCACCCGTTACAGCGCACAGACTGCTGGCGTAATGGTCTGCTATCCAAACCGCTAGGCCATCCGGGCCCCAATATACACAGTTACTCTAGGCAAATGCTGTTTGGGATCTGGAATCCAAAAGTATCCTGCTCGATTATTTCTGCCCGTAATAGCAACTATCGCTGTTTGCAATTGCAACAGATTTTGACGGTTTTTTATTTTATTTCATAAGATATCCGGAGACCGAAATAGAATATCTGTCAAAAATTTCAGCGCTTGTCAGTGGCGATCCTTGGTCAAGAGTTTAGGTGCATCCAGGGTGCAGAGTTCAGGTGCACGCAACCCCCTACAAGATCTTAAAGTAATATAAAACTAATGGGAAGTTTTGCGTATCATTTACGGATGTTCCAGGTAAGGTAAGTTTGAAATATCGTCTCATAGAGCTGCACGAGGGCTATTGGCTACGGACGTCGTAATTTAGAACCACATTCAAGTGACGCGCGGATATTCCGCAGCATGCCTCAACTCATATGATCCTATATAACATGTTCTAAGTTGACTGTGATATTTCGCTAAAAAAAACTAATTTTTAACGCTCAGCATATTAAATAAGGTTTTTATTTTAAAAAAACGCACTCATACATGGGCAATTCTACCATAACTTTTAATTTTATGTCCCTTGGCCATAACTTAAAAAAAAAATAATCTTTCTTTTCAATTTTTTTTATCATACTAGTAGACTGATAATTATATAATTGCAAAACGGAATTTTAAAGCAAAGAAACTCTAAAAAAATTTTAGGACACAAAACAATGCAGAAAATTCCATACCTTCCCATGTCCCAAATGTTAAATTTTTAGTTAAGGGCTCAAACTAACACATTTTTGAGTGAAAAATTACATTCATTTGGATTTTAAATTGAACTAATACTATATCTTAACAAATTCCTTCCATAAAATTTCGTGTTTTAATATTTATAATGTGCATTTCTCTTCTCCTAACTTTGTACCTGGGTTTTGGTACATTCACTGACCTCATTACTGAAGTGGCGAAGAGAGGCACTGGATGGAGCTACAGTGATTCTTCAATCATGAAAACTGTATTGCAGAAAACTCACATTTCAGTTAGTAGCCGCATTTTTTTTTTATACTTCACCAATAAGCCCAAAAGTTAAAAACCCCAGTAAAATGAGCTGCGAGGCTTTATTACTTTCCTAACAATCCCCCATGGTTACGGTTAATTTTTGCTTAATAATTGGAATTTTTTTCTATAAATACACTGGTGTGCAAAAATTAAGGACGAAGTCGAAAAGCCGGAATTGGAGAGACAATAGGCGCGTTCACATGTGCTGGGAAATTGGCGGCATTAAGCCGGCAATCTCGTGAAACTTTATAACCCCGTTCACATGTATTAGCCGGCATTCCGGAAATGACGTATGGGTACGTCACATCCTGTTTGCTGGTTTTGATTTGGTGCTCGAGCTTCGAGATCTTGTCCTTGTGTTCTTTTTAACGTTTCTTTGTTAGCGATGTCGTTGCAAGAATTACTAAAAACAATTCTTTTGTTAAAAATTCGTGGACAGACATCTATCGATTTTATTGATGATGAAGAAAGTAGGAGGTTGTTGCGAATACAAAACTGGATTCATTTGATTTCCAAAGTTATAAACTCCACTTTACAATTGGCCTTCCCAGAAAGATATTTATGGTCATACGAAGCTAATAAAAACGACTTCAGCATGGGTCCACTTGCTCGCCATTTTTGCTTTTGTTGTGAGTGATCACCAAAGCCGAAATGCATCATGGGGGGGTAATGAAATCTTTACTACCCAGGCAGTGGGTACATTTTCGCAACCGCAATTTTCCCTACAGAGGGATTTTCTTTCCGGATAGCCGGCATTTGCTCTGCATGAGAACGGGCCCAATGAATGCGGACGAGTACTCTTTATACCCCGTTTCCACTAGCGAACTTAATCTAGATCAAGGGCGGAGCCTAAGTGAAACGTCATGAGCTGGGCAGTTAATCCAGTTCCGAACTCGATTAAGTTAATCCAGTTCAGGGAACACGATTAACTATTTGATCTAGCTTAAATTTCTGTTTGTTTACATTTTCCTCAAATTCAAAGCGCTCGCGGATTTGATATTCTGATTCATTCGACACTTTTTAAACTCTCCTCATCTTAAATTGCTGTGGTTTTATTATATTTTTTTGTGAAAATTGTTGCATGAGCGTAAGTTTTCTGATTCCCATTTTTTGAAGTTAAGGGTTTAATATTGAATTATTGTGCTCGATTTTGATTCTATATATGATTTTTGTAGCGTTCTACATACCGTTTCGTAAATTATTAATTACTTTTTGCACTGCTGGTTAGGATGTTTATAAAAATTAAATGCATTTTTATTTGAATCTAACACATTCAGGAGACTTTTTACTATAAATAAGAATCCTAGAATCGTGGTCGGCAACATTTTGCGGCAGCAGAACGGCGATAAATAATTCCAACAGGTTAACCTTGCGATTGCGATTATTAGGTTTTGTTTATGTTTAAAATAAAATTTCTTAGTCAATTTTAATCAGCAAAATGACTAACTGTTAATTCTTAACTAAATCACTTTTGATGTTTTTTAATAGGCTAGAAGGAATGAGCCAGAAAAGAAAAAAACAAAAAATGACATCTTGTACAAACTGTGTGATGAGTTTGCTAGAGCGAACCAAACAACCCATCTGCAGAAAATAGGAAAAATGTTGATCACCTCAGGCTATCTTGTTCTTGGCGAGATTGTCAATTGGCGGTGAATCAACGATCACTTATATGCCAAACTGTTTACATTTCTTATACCGCTCCTGTAGAATGTACATTTTTGATTCTTTTATTTGAAAGTTTTTTTCGGGCTTTATTTTGACAAAATGAAGTTGTTGGTCATTGGTGATTCTATGATTAAGGGTTTGAAGGAGTATTTCGTTGGAAAATGGAGTTTTTTTCGACTTTGTGTGTGTTCCTGGCAGTAAGATCGAAAGATTGTCAAGGGCGATTTCTTCAATGAAGAAATCGTACAACTCGACTGTGTTGTTGTACATGCCGGAACAAACAATACTAATCGAGACTTTGTTTCAGGGATCCTGTGCAAGTATGAGTGTTTATTCGATGGAATATTCCGGCTCAATTCTCAGGTAAAGGTTGTTGTATCGGCTGTTATACCTTGTGAAGAAGATTATTATGCTCACCCACCGTTATTATGTTCCAAATCTTGATGCTCTAAATCAGAAAATCCGTGATATAAATCAGTGATAAAACATACACAGTTACTACATGAAACTTGTTTATTGCAAGACTACTGTTATTTTAAATGTGCTGTACCTCATTATGCAGTCATTTGTACCGGTGCACTTGCCCAGATACAGATTGTGTAAATCTATTAAACATATACATAAAGTGCATGCAACTAAACAACGTTAGACAAAAAAACTACTTGTAGTGAAGAACTTTGCGAATCTGATGATTTAAATGTGTCTTTCAATAATAAAGTTGACATTTATTCTGTTAATACTCACAATATGTACAACCCACTCTTAAATGAAAACAGAGTTGCTGCCTGCGAGAAATTATGTGACACGCTGTTAAAATTGATAAAAAATTCGGCAGTGCAAGATGTCTTTTTATGGAATATTTTGACTTTAAATACATTAGCTTCAGTTTCTGAGGGTATCGTTAATGCTGATTACTTAAAATCTAACAGTGTTATTCCCTATTCCAAAGTTCCTCCAAATCAAAAACTAGCACCTCAATCTAATTTATTTAAAACAAGCAAGCGCCAACTAAAAATATGTTCTAAAAAGAGAAAAATAAGTTTAGGTAATTCTCCATCTAAGCGCATCAAAATTTGTGACGATTCATTCACATCCGATTTAAATTCCGATTCCGTCCCAAACACTATTGGTGGTCACTCTTTAACTTTCCTGGGATTGATACATCTGTAAGTGATGAAGAGGAAAAAGAGTTAAAATTAATATCTAATAATGACTTTGTCCGAGGTTGGTTGTATGACGAAATTGTCGATGCTTTCTTTCATATTCTATGTGAAAAGTCGGGTAGCATTCAAGCTATATACGCTCTACAGTTGCCCAGACAATGTCAACTTGTGTTTTACTAGTAGACTCTTATGACTATTCAAATTTACTGATTCCTATTTGTGTTGGTAATTTGCATTGGATTTTAGTTAAGGTTGATAAAAATACAGAAACACTTGATGTTTATGATCCACAAAAGAATGATTGCAAAGTGGAATTAACATGTTTAATTAGAAATTTAAAATCTATATTTAAAATACACTTCCCATGTAAATTGTCCTTTGCATTGTTTACAGCAAGATAGCATCAGTTGTGAAGTGTTTGTGTGCTACTATGCTCATTAAATTGTCCATAACTATGATACAAGTTTAGCATTTAATATTTTAAAATTTCGGATGCCAACTTTCCAACTTTTATCGCCTAAGCCAAGAAAGGACATCTAAACGTCAGTTAGCAATCATACTTTTGTTCTCAGGAGACGTGACTAAATGATGCTCATTTTTGTGTGTCATTTATTGATATCAATTATGGGTGTTTTTTGGTTTATACTCTACTCATCAAGAAATGATGAACCAAATTAAGACGAATTATCTCTGATGGTACTACTACAAGAACAATTCTGTGTCCAAAGTTGTATTTAAATAAACCTTGTTCAATAAACAGCATTTCATTTTTGGATGTGTGTGCTTTTTATATTGTTGCTTTTAACTTGATTTTAAAATATACTCAATTTATGTAATGATGAATGTTTGATTTAGAAAAAATTTGATAATTTTTTACAAAGTTAGGAACCAGTTTGATGTATTGTATGTCCCTCTGAGGGATAAACAAATTAGCTGAAGTGTAAATTCGTTTTCAATGCATGAGATTTAAATTAAAAGTTTTAACCAAAAATTTAATTTCTTAAATATTAAAAATATATATATATATATATTTCTATAGTAGATGGTTATAAATGGCTCCTCCATGCTTTCAATTTTAAAATTAAAGTTATTCAATTTATAATTTTTTTTTAAATTATGTGTGTTGCTGGAAAACCAGACAGTTAGGTGACGGGTTTATACGTCTGTATCCCTCAGAGGCATATCTGTGTAGTCTTGTAGCCATTTTGAAGGCACTTGTAATATAAATATCTTTATGAACAGTAAATTATAAAAACCCATTTAATTTGATCATTTTAATCGAAATTGTGTTTTGAAAAAGAAAAAAAAAACACTCAAAGATATTGGTTTTCTCTCGGAACAAATGAAGCTAATTGTTGAAATAAGTTTCTTTATTGTGTTAGATATATTTTAATTAACTATATTCACTTCTTCCTACAGTCAGGGTTTCTGCAGGTACTGACTAATTTTCAAAGATTTTTTTAAATGCAATATCATCTTTATATTGTAACAAAAATTAGAAACAAAGCACAAATAATTTAATTAAATATTAGTTAATTAGGTGATTTTGCATTAGACAGATTGAATCTTTGAATGATGCAAT
Organism: Oedothorax gibbosus; assembly: GCA_019343175.1. Classification (NCBI taxonomy): domain Eukaryota; kingdom Metazoa; phylum Arthropoda; class Arachnida; order Araneae; family Linyphiidae; genus Oedothorax; species Oedothorax gibbosus. The sequence goes on along the minus strand of CM033275.1, from coordinate 8,250,044 downwards.
TTGTAAATATAAACAAAACGCTACTCTCGAAACCCCCCCAAAAAACACATTTTGAAAAATTCTGGGTTCGAGACTACTAGATCAAAGTTTGCTAGTGGAAACGGCACTTTTTCCGAACTGGATCAAATTTAAGCTAGCTTAAGTTGATCTAGATTAAACTCGCTAGTGGAAACGGGCCTTTACAGATGAGAGCAGATTCAGTCTGAGTAGCGATTCTCATCGCATACTCATCTGGAGAGAGCGGGGAAGCCACAATCATCCCTCGAACGTCATTGAAAGGGACAGGTATGGAGGTGGCGGTGTTCTCGTTTGGGGAGGCATCATGCTTGGAAGTCGTACAGACCTTCACATCTTCGACGCAGGTTCAGTCAACGGGACCCGTTATTGTAACGAGATTCTTCTTCCATATGTGCGTCTTTTTAGAGGCGCTATGGGTCCGCAGTTCATTTTCATGGACGACAATGCACCATGTCATCGCACAGTAGCTGCCGAACAAATCTTAGAGAGTGAGGATATTGAACGTATGGATTGGAATCGTTACTGGTGGTAAGGTACGAGCTGCCAAGCGTCTGCCTAGAAAATCCCATACATGCTCGATGGGATTGAGATCCGGAGATCGTGCCGGCCAATCCATACGTTCAATATCCTCACTCTCTAAGAGCTGTACGGCAGCTACTGTGCGATGACATGGTGCATTGTCGTCTATGAAAAGGAACTGCGGACCCATAGCGCCTCTAAAAAGACGCACATATGGAAGAAGAATCTCGTAACAATAACGGGTCCCGTTGACTGAACCTGCGTCGAAGATGTGAAGGTCTGTACGACTACCAAGCATGATACCTCCCCAAACGAGAACACTGCCACCTCCATACCTGTCCCTTTCAATGATGTTCGAGGGATGATTGCGGCTTCCCCGCTCTCTCCAGATGAGTATGCGATGAGAATCGCTAATCAGACTGAATCTGCTCTCATCTGTAAGGAGTACTCGTCCCCATTCATTGTCTCTCCAATTCCGGCTTTTCGACTTCGTCCTTAATTTTTGCACACCAGTGTATGTTTAAGTGGAGTATAAGGAGTAAAAAAATCAATTTTCATTAAACTGGAGTTAGTTTCAAAACAAAAAAAGACCGGAAAACATCGTGATTTTCCTCACCGTCCGTTCTTTACCTTCCGTTCCTAACCGTCACAATGATCTAGGGATGGAAAACCGAAACCTGTTTTAAGACTAACCGGTTTGTTCGTGACTTCGGTTTCATTGAAAATTAGTTATTTTCATAAGGCTAGTTTAAACCGGTTTCTTTGAAACCTTTTTTTTTTAGAAAAACTGCCATCCCTAAATTTTTTGTAAAAAAAATTCAAATGAGCCTTGCTGAACTTTTTTTTGTAATTCTAGAACCCTTATAAACCTGTTTACAAATATTTAAAGTGATTTTGAAAAAATAAATTTCACAAGTTTTTTATACCTGAAATTAAAAATTATGGTAGAACTGCCCACATATGAATGGCTCATCCCTCACTTAGAGGTGGCTCCAAACTCAAAAATTCATTTTCCCAAAGTCAAAACCATTATCGGCTTCCACAAGCAAGCATCGAAAGTGGCAGGTTATTTTAATCCTTATGTTACCTTGCGTAACATTATAGATATTGCTTAATCGGATTCCAGATTGCATAACAGATCAGTTCGAAGATGCACTGCAATACTAGCCAAATCTCAACGTGGCTATGCTGTTGCCTTTGACCTTGTTGGTCTTGCCTTTGGTTAGCCTTAAATTGCAAAATGATCTGCATTTAATTGAAACTTGTCATGAAGACTGGAGAGTCAAGATTAATGCCCAAAAGAGTGACTCAGCCCTCTTTAGAATAAAACCACTTCAAATTAGACTACCTACCTTAAAAGCTTCAAAAATGATATTAAATAACAGCCACATAGCAAATAGTTCGGAGTTCATCTAGACAATAGACTTAGTTTTACAAAACATATCAAACAGATATTCTCAATGCAGAGAATAACCAAGAAAATAGGTGCCAACTACATTGCAAATCCCATCATAGGCAAGAACTAAATATGTCGCCTACATAATAATACATATTTCGACTTTATAGTAAAACAATGATAAAGCCCTAGACATGGTGGGCATTTGGAAAATAATTTTTTTATTAAATGATGGCATTAGTATACAAAAAAAATTCAAAAACCAAAGCGAAACAAGATCCTACACAGAGACCTTAATATTGATTTTATTGACTCAGCAAAACAGTTGAAAAAAATACAAACGTTCATGCACCGTTCATCACGACCCTTCCTGGTAATACTGTTATGACAGTCAAGTTTTTCATTAACTATTAATGTCCTTACCCTGACGAAATGTTGCACTTTGACTATCATTGTTTTGTTCAGTACTTAACGATATTTATTCATTGCTCTTTTTACACTTTTTTAATGTTCATTTTCATCATTGTTTTATCTTAGACACGCCTATCGCTCGTGTAGGTACTTCGTATTTTTACTTCGATCTCCTGCATGAATCGCGGCAACGCCCCACCAAGAAAAAACACTCCTACCATTGCGTCATCAGTGAACTACACTCAGCTCCTCTCCATCCTTACCTTCCCTCCTCGAGGCAACCGGCCACTTAAAAAGAGCGACTCCTAGCGACCACTCTTACCGTGAACCAGACCACCGGAAAAGATGGACGAAATGCCCCTCTCTTCCAAAATGTCCTGCAGAGTATGAAATCAGCCGTTGTCGAAATCTTCGGCGATGTTGCTTTCTCGGCAAAGTTGAAAATGTCAGCGCAACTATCGGCAAAATGGCAACCGCACTAGAAATGTTTTCCCCGAAGAGCAGTTTGCTTCTAAACCCTAAAAATTCCACATTAACAATTTTATGTTTATGGGTCGTCAGCTGCTGTATTGTCCAAAATCGTCCGTAATTTTAGTAAAATTTTCTTTTAAAAAAGAATTTTGTGGAATTTATAAATATAAATTGAAAATATTTAATTTAAGCACACCAATTTACTTAAAACATAATTTGTCATTTATAAAAAACAAAATCAATTGAACCAAACACATCACGCATCATTCTCATCGGCAGAACTCTCGATGTGTCCGTCTAGTCTCATAAACTTAAATCAGCGCCATCTGATAGCCGGTCTTAAAGGGATACATCATCCACCGACACCGGTCCAAGATCGACCCTTTCCAATTGTAACACAAATTCTACCGGCAAGGGTGGATCTTAAAATCCTGTCTGCAATGGCAATCTGCTACAAGCATCTGCATTACCATTTTGAAGACCAGGTAGATACCGGACGGTATAAGTACACTGGTGGACAAAATTAAGAGATGGAAAGCATTTTTGCACATTTCTCGGAAAATATCACGTATCTCTTTAAGACCGAGCTATCACGATGGTGCGGGTATAAAAGAGAATGTTCAAGCTTTTCAAAAACATCAATACCGAAGCAGCTGACTTGTACCATTCGTTATTTGCATAAAAAATGACTTTGTTTTTAAGGATTTGCTGGCATTGATGCTGTTTAAGGTATTTTTTTCGATAAAACTCTTAAAAGTTAGTCTCATAAACTTAATCAGCGCCATCTAATGGCCGGTCTTAAAGGGATATAAAACCTGGACAGTTGGTTGTCATATAATGTCACTATAACGCTGGTGTCGCTGAATTGAGTTTACGTATTTTTGTTGAAGTTGTTAAGTTAGCAGGAGGTATAATAGTCCCCATCCAGCTACACAGCTTATTCCACTCTACAACACAGTAGTGGAATTACATCAAAAACGGGGCTAGGTAGACCATTGTATAGCGTTAGACACGCTATACCAGCTGAGCACCCGAGTATACTAGGATAGACATGCTCGTCACGCACTTGACCAGGGTCTAAATTACAAGTCGTAATTGGCTGTGCTAAAGCTAAATAGGCTTTACAAACCTAAATAACACTTAAAATATTCGTTTGGTTAAACAAAAAAGATCGAAAATTAAAATCAACGTTACCAATCGAAAAATTGCATTATATCCTCTACCTTCAGTAAAAATACCCTCTAATACTCGCAGATCGTAGCGCCATCTAGTGACCATGTAATAACCTTAAAAATAATAATTTTTTTAAAATAAAATTTCATTATTTCCAATAGTTAAGATTACTAACTATTTTAATTAATGTGATTGTTTCACGTTGTTGGCAACAGCTCCAGTAGTCTTGTTTTCATTTTTTGTCTGGAATTGCTCTTGTTTTTGGTATTCGAAAACGAGTTTTAGTAGAATATTTTGCTCATTTAATTTTTTTAAATGCCAATTACTTGTTGTGCTGCTGCACAATGTGATTCTTTGATTGTTCATTATTTGTTTACTAGTGGTTTACTAAGAAAGCGGCAAGGCATTATATTTTTAGAATAGAATTCTGATTAGTTTTAATTCACATTTCCTTTTTTTTTTTTTGGTGTAAATTGGAGTATGTTTCTTGTTATTAACAAATAAGTATATCTTCGAAATACAAATAAATTAAGCCGACGATAAATAATATTAATTTAATTTGCAAAAGAAAATTAATGAAAGAAAAGTTGATTTTGGTTTCAAGAAGTTATTATAACTGGATGCTAAGTTTGTCGATTTTTTTTCTAATGTGTATACACTTTGGGTAGAAATTTTTGTAGATGACTGATATAAAGTAAGTATATAAGTAACAGGAAAGTAGGCTATTTTAGTTGTTTTTGTTTAATTTAAAAGAAAACTTTTAAGATTGTTTAAATGGCCAAGTATTTTTTGCGTTTGTTTTAGTTAAAAATATGAAGTTACTCAGAAAACAGAAAAAAAAATTGCTGTAAAATATCAAATTAATTGTTCACTAACGCTAGATTGGCTGGCTTATCACGTGGCGCCATCTTTCGCCACCAAAAGACTAAATTTACAAATACTTCATTATTTGTTTACTAGTGGTTTACTAAGAAAGCGGCAAGGCATTATATTTTTAGAATAGAATTCTGATTAGTTTTAATTCACATTTCCTTTTTTTTTGGTGTAGTTTGGAGTATGTTTCTTGTTATTAACAAATAAGTATATCTTCGAAATACAAATAAATTAAGCCGACGATAAATAATATTAATTTAATTTGCGAAAGAAAATTAATGAAAGAAAAGTTGATTTTGGTTTCAAGAAGTTATTATAACTGGATGCTAAGTTTGTCGATTTTTTTTCTAATGTGTATACACTTTGGAAAACAAAATATTAAATTGTTCAACAACGAGGATACAATTCGACTTTCAGAAATATACTAATGAGGTGGCGCCATCTTTTGATCACGAAAGTACAAAGACCTGAACTACAGTATTAGTGAATTAATGAATAAGTTAATTTTATAAGAAATTAGTCCTTCTACTATTAATAATTAATAGTTAATATTAGTGTAAAAAAGCTTACAAACAGAGACAAAATTAGTTGTTTCATTTGAATTCATGAAGAAAACTTTCGAGCAAAATAAATGAAACGATTAAAGCCTCATGGAACAATGTATTTTTCTCAATGGGAATGTTTCAGCTGATGTAACTCTCGTTCTAGTTTTCATTTTTCTGCGTACTGCAATTTCATTGGTTGTTTACATTTTCTTCTTAAAATGAACGTCGGTTAAACGAACGTACTTTTCGTCTGAGTTTGATACATCAACATGCAACTTGCTTTTATCTAGGACCACAATGAGGAAATAGATGTCACGAAATTTTTCTTTCTATGTAAGAGTTCTTTAAAAAAAATGATTTGAACAACAAACAGCACAGCAAGAAGTTGACATTTTAAAAAATTAATAATTAATATGTTCTTAGATAACTCACTTTCGAATACCAAAAAATTTAATTCCAGAAAAATAAAAACTAGCCTTGGGGCTGTTACCACCCACGACATGAAACAACCCCATTCATGTTTAATGCTTTTTAAAAATGAGCTTCTTTCACTAATTTACAACTATGTAATGACTTTAATATTTAAAAAAAAAATGGGCAATTAGACTTATCATTAGCTTAAATTTCCAGACAAAAAAAATTCAAAGTGGACTCGACCATTTTTGTTATGGTGATTCTACACATTTGGAACTGTCCTCCACTCCAAAAAATTATGCATGCTGGCAGTATTTGTCAGACGGGCAAAATTATAAAACATAGCTCTCTCATGTTATATCTTTAAAATTAAACAACAAAAAAATTCATCGTACGGTTAGAACGGAAGTTGAAAGTAGATGACCTCCGAGATGTCTTCTACAGTTCAATTGTAATGGCGTTTTTGGAAAGCTTAAACATTCTAGTTTATAATAAAAAGGTTGGTATGTAGTATTAAAAAAAATTGTTAACTGAAGTTGTGAAGTTAATTCGACAAATATCCACGTATTTGGTTGCGGTTGGTACATGTATTTTCCGGCTTGTGTGCTTGATCAGAGACCCGCTTATAAACTTCGTTAAGTAAGACAGACACAGACTAAATTTTTACTGACACAGATAGAGAAATTACGCCCAGGGCGAAGCTGGGAATTGAACCCGCACCGGGTACAGTGCGCAGATTGATAGCGTAATGGACTGCGATCAAACTCACTAGGCCAAAAATGTCCACGTATGCGCATCTCTAGAGCGAAGAGGCTATGGCACTGAGTATCCCTTTTAAAATAGTTATTTTTGGGACCTCTGTGCAAAAAGTATTAAACGCAGATGCTCCGTCTAAATCAATCCATTCAGAAAACTGCTGATCGTCCAAAATGTGAACCTGCAAAAGAAAACAATAATAGCTTCTTAGTACAGGGTTGCGCTAATAAAAGTGACATGGCTTAGAAGTAGGGATAAGAAAGGAAATGCTGTCAAGTCGAAAACCAATGCAAAAACAGGTTTGACATGTGAAGCCATTGATCTTGGCTTGCTGGTAACTATGCCATCTTCATCTGTGCACTGATCTGACCAACGCACACATACATATATAGCTCGTATAAAGATCTGAATTCTCTAATAGTCGATGTGCAGCTCTAGTGTATTAAAAAAAAATGAAAAAACAGGTTTGCCAAGTGAAGCCATTGAACGCTTGAATACTTTATGAATTCGACCTGGAGGCTTTCAGGGGGCTTCAATAGTTTTTCTCGCCAAGCATCTCCCTGGATTCGTAGCTCTATGCCTGGGCCACTTTTATCTGCCACTTTTATTTTTTAATGAGCCCCAACAAACCTCCTGGCGAACGATTTGGAGCTATGGTTAGATTAGACAATCGGTGAACATATGGTGACAATCGAAAAAAAACTAATAATGAATACTCGACGTTGTTCAAAGTTTAAATTTTAAATAGTTTAGCTTAAAATGAACGCCGAACTACCGAAAAAATCCGTGAAGAGCGGCGAAAGAAATAATGGAAAAGAAACGCAATTTTTCGTTACTTCGTTACCGCTAAAAGCAACTAAGTTACAGTTACTTTCTGAAAAATCCAACGGCGTTACTTGGTGTTACCGAAAAAAATTAACTGTTAAAAGCAACGCGTTACTCCAATCCCAGGTTAAGATACAAGAAAAAGCATTTTAATTCTGGTGAAAAATTAATTTTCGAAAATATTAGGTAAAAACCTTTGGGAAAATGAGCGTTTTTACACGTATTTAAAAAGGGCACTGATCCTTTCTGCCAAGCAAAGGCTGCTGTAGAAGAAGAGACGAAAGGGTAAATTTTCTACTTGTTTCAACCTGTGATTGTCCGAAACATTCTCTAAACAACCAATAATACAAAAAAAAAATAAACAGATGGATAATTCCATAAAACTGTAGTGTAAGTCACAATTTAAGAGGAGATTAAAAGCTTTATAAATTAGAAAAATAAAAATCATCTATTCCACTAATTTTTTTCCATTTAATGTTAAAAGTTTTAGTGGTAATCACTTTTTAGTTTTTACACATGTGACTTATACTACAGAGAGGATTATTTTGCATGGAATTAACCAAATACATATTTTCTGTTCAATATGCATAAAAAGAAACTTAAGGAATTTTGATCCAAAGGTTAAAAAAAAAATACTCCAACGGATTAAATAATTCAATTTGACAATAACTTTGGCTTTATGAAGAGATTCTCTAATTCTGAGGATCTCCTTTCACTAATGTGTTGCATATAAAACATTTGAGTTCAGCTCCTGGGCATAATTTATACCATATTCGCTACCAGCCCCAAACTTAAACAGCTGTTAGCCTGCTAATCATGAAACATGATTTGATAGTGTTTTATAAGAAATTATTTTTAAACTATATTGGTTTGTATATAATTAGAATATTTTTGATTTTTATTTTTTAAATCAATAAAATTGTAATAAAATTCTACTTCAATTATTTTTTGTCGAGCATCAAACAATTATTATTATGGCCATAAGTTTTAAAAAATACGAAGACCATGCTTAGCTTTCAATGTTATTCTGTTTAATCATTTCGCATAATCTTTTGCATGAAGATGGCATATTTAGTAATTTAATCGTTTCCGGCTGTCTATTTCTAGGTTCCATGGAACTTTAACACAGACAATTACGCCTTGTAAATTAGAACCCTGGTCAAGTATGTCGCAGTGTATTCAGGACAAATATAGACAAACACACAACACAAAGTCACAAACATCCATACCCATACAGGTATTCGAACCGGGCAATTCTAATACAACAAACAAGTCAACATATTTTGTCCTTTTTTAGTTACTGGTAATTGAACATTAAAATTAAAAATAGCCTAGAATAAGATTGAGGCAGTTTACTTGGGCCTAATAACACAACTGTTCAGCGACTTTGAACCGGATTCTCCTTTTTTTTTTATCACACGAAACTTCTACATTTTAGTCTAAACTCCGTAGAGTTCAACTTGGAGATGCTGTCCTTAGCGATGAGTCGGGGAAATTTATCAAAAAGGCAAAGAATAAATGTCAATCCTACGTTGAAATTACAACGACTCGCAATTGAAGAGCTTAAGTGGAAGAACGTGATAATTTTTGAAAAATGAAGATGTTTGCGTCAATGAATATGTTATTCCCGACTTTATAAAGATAACAAGATTCCCCATTTTCATAAACTTTAAGTTAAGTATATTATTCACCTTTTACAAGTATAATTTTAACGTATCTACTGGGTGTCCAGAAAAGGATTCCCTGTTTTCAAAAATTAATAAAAAAAGAAATGGATAGAGATATTAACACAATTCTTTCAGAAAACGAATGAGTCATGTCTGGAATTTGATATGGAACACTTTATTATGTTAGTTATGTTTATTACGTTATTATATGTCATTAAACTTTATTATGTTCAAATTAACCGACAGATAGCGCTGCAATACCATGTGTTGGATTCCACGCAATAACTATTGCTGCTTTCCCTGAACTGAAAGCTACTGAATATTTTTGAACACGTGTCCTTCTTTTCGGTATATACGTATGCCTAGTTCTTTCATACAGCCAACACACGGTATTGCCGCGCCATCTTTCGGTTAAAATGAACATAATAAAGTGTAATAACGTAATAAATGTAACTAACATAATAAAGTGTTCCATATCAAATTCCAGACATAACTCATTCGTTTTCTGCAAGAATTGTGTTAATATCTCTATCCATTTCTTTTTTATTAATTTTTGAAAACAGGGAGTCCTTTTCTGGACACCCTGTAAGTGCAAACAAAAAACTTTAAAACTCTTTTTCTCGTTTTCACATTTTTGTCTCTAAGCAATTTCTTACACTCAGCACTTCAAATGAGTTCAGTTTGATTGGAGTGTAGCTCTAGTGCGGCCATAATTTAAACTAACTGACTAGAGCGATTGGCGATTTGCTTCGTAATGTAGAACCACTGCCAACACCTGAATAGGCATCCAACGCAACTATTAATGACGTCATCGTACCCAGAGTCGGGAATTTGGTGCAGATTTAACGTACACTCCCTCTACACGTTGTATTATTTGTTGGACTCTTTAGCTGCACTGACCTTTTACAGGCCGGCAGTTATTTTTGTTTACAATGCTCGGACCTGAACCCGAGACCTTTCGCATGCAAGGCAATCGCCTTACCGACTGGGTTCCCCAGCCCAGTTCGTAAGTTAGTAAAATCTTTTTCTCAATATTTTATTAATCCTATTTTACAATAGACACACGTGATCGTAAAATATGAGGAATCGTTTGAACCGCGGTCAAGTGGCGAGGTCGACACCTGAGCCGGCACCTAATGGAACTTTGAACTGCATCGTCCGATAACGCTGTCGGGACTTTGGACACCACAGATTTTACGAACCGCCTGTCCCAGTGTAGCCGTTAATTCATGTGACTAATTGAGTGTTTTTTTAACTACTTCTTTTATTACTTGAAAAATAAAAGGCTTAAAAACACCAGCATTAATTGTTACAAAAAGTTATATATATAATTTTTTATTATATGTATATGCTGTTACAATCGACTGTTACCAATCGACACCAAAACATCTTCCCATGAAGCTTTTACAAATTTTTGCTGAATGATACTCTTTCTTTTTTTTATGATTTTGCCACTTGCTATTTCACCCCAAAAATTATATTCATTTTCTGCATCAAAAGCAAGCACCAAATTGCATTATAGCGCTTTTTACCCCCTGCCTGCTCACAACAGACATCACATATCAATCTTTGGATCCCTGTTCACCCGATACCATCAGTTTGTGTAGACCTTCCCTGTCCTCCCAAGCCGAAGACCGCGACTGTTGCCACCTGCCCTGCTGCATCAGACCGCCCAAGTGTTGACGACCGCTGCTGCTCACTTCTTCCTCGGCTGCCATTACCCCACGTGTTTGTTTGACTTTTGGACTTTTTGCGGACTTACACAACTTTTGAACATTTTCTCAGAATTTCTTTTGCTTTAACCATGATTAATCCATGTCACTATCTTCAATGTATACGGGTTTAGGCGCCTTCGGCGCCAGGTGCCGTTTTGAATAAAATTGTCCGTAATTGTCCGTATATGCTGTTAACCAAAAATTTTAACATTTCCAAAGTGAGGTATCCTCAAGGATGCATCACAACAACTTCATAGTGAACTTAGGAATACTTTTTGTGTAATGTTGATCCTTACACTTTTTTATTGCCTCATTACTTGAAGAACAACTGCATTAATTGTTGCATAAAACTCGAATAAAATATTATTTCGTGAATGTCAACACTTAAATATCAAATATCCTATTCTCTTCAATTTCCGTTAACAAAGAGGGGAAAAAAACCCCAAAATATTATAAAATCGCAAACCAAATTAACTTTTTTAAAATTTTCCAACGTGTATAAAAATTCCTTATTATCTTTTGTAGGTAGGTTTATACATGTATTTTGTACACGGTTTGTGTGCTTGATCAGAGACCCGCTTATAAACCATCGTCAAGTAAGACACAGACAGATTTTTTACTAACACACGGAGAGAAGTACACCCAGGGAGAAGGCGGGAATCGAACCCGCACCCGGTACAATGCGCAGACTGTTAGCGTAATGAGCATGCGATCAATTCCACTGATACACCCAGGCCCACTTCGCTGGTAATTTTTCAAAAAATTTGTAAATTAATTTGTTTATTTTTTTAATTAAACTAAATAGTAACTTATTATATTATAAAAGAATTAATTCATAAAAAATTATAAATTCAAAAGACTTAAGGAAAAATAGAGTATTGAAAAGTAACACCTTATTTCACAGTCGTTGTTTGTAACCATTAGTTCTCCCATTTTGAGACCGTACCATATTTAATAACTGAATGAAATTTTTAGAAAATTTAAACTAAATATATGGTTTTTGTATTAAATCTCAATTTTATTTTTAAAAAATCAAATTGGTTCACATAAATCCACACACTGTTAAAAATTTCGGAAAAATTCGATTCCTAGTAGATGCAATGACTGTGTTGTAAAAAAAATTTCAACATTTTATCCAGTTTTAGGTTGAACCAATCTTCAGATTTCGCAAATCAAAACCTTATAAAGGATTCAATCGAATTAAAAAAAATATTTTGAAAGATTTCATCACATCATATTATTTTTGTGATACCTAACACAGAAATTACAACAGTGTATGGCGTTTAATGTGGTTGAATATAGCTTGGGTGCGTATCTTTGTCCTCTCATTGTGCCACGTGGTGTTGCACCTCGTCTGCAGCTCCTTTGTTGTCCTGGTGACGGTCCTCTGGCGCACCACCTCCACTTCCATCATGCCCAACTAGACTGCAAATACAAAACAAACAAAAAATCTATATATTAATCAGTACAAATAAGATAAAGGGGCTGGGGAGCCCAGTCGCTTAAGGCGTTCGCCTTGCATGCGGAAGGCCCAAGTTCGGGTACGGGCATCGCCAAAATAACTGCCGACCTATAAACAGCCTGTGCAGCCAAAAATGTCTGATGAGTAATACCCCGTGTAGAGGGAGTGCTAGTAAAATATGCACCATAGTAAGCTGTGTGCGATGTCGCCCTTAACGGTTGCGTTGGATGCCTACTCAGGTGGCGGCTCGTTACTTGACTGTGATTCTAAATTACGACGCCCGTCGCCAATAGCCCTAGTGGGCTAATTCCATGCAAAGTTCTCATTTCTGTAGTGTAAGGCACGTGTGTAAAAAGTGATTATTACTATAACTTTTAACATTAAATGAAAAAAATTAGCGGAATGGGAATGTTTCTTATGACGTCACGTTTTCTATACTGCGATTTCATTGGTTGTTTTGTTTCTTTCCGTACTACGTGAAACAGCCATGGTTTCTGATGACGTCACGCCTCGTATACTGCGATTTCATTGCTGTTTTTTTTCTTCCGTACTAACGTGAAACAACCATACTGATCTACACTTATTAAAACTAAATAATATAACGTGCTTTATTTAATTTGATTTATTTTTCAAAATTAAAAAGCTTTTAATCTCCTCTTCAATTATGACTTACACTACAGTTACATGGAATTACCATACAGTAGTTCATCCAGTACATATTAAAGATCTTTGTTTTTCGCACCACCAAACGAGAAGGGTCCCTCAGTGGGATTACAGTATAAGCTTAAGCAGCAGCGGAAGTCCTATGCCTGAACACACATCCCCTCTCTGTTGCTTTGTTTTCTTTTCCTCAGAAAGTGCCGCCCCGCCGTGCGACCTCACACCTCATGTGTTTGCTTACGTTGCGGATAATCCTATAACACACGGGGAAAGGTGGATTTGCAAAGAGAGGTCGGAATGGTATCGAGAAGCTTGGCGAATGAAAAAAATATTAAGTCGCCAATCATGTTAAGTAATTTTATATAGAGTCGATCACAGATTTAGTGTTTTTCTTTGGTTGCTCATTTTTAGGTACGAACAAGACCAATTTATTTGCCTAGCTCAAGAATCCGAAAAAAAACGAAGACAATGTTATATGTAAATGAGAAGAAAATGTAATCATATATAAATACTGTGCTATCTGTGAAAAGTGTGTTCTCTGTTAAACTTGTCGCGAGGTTAGTGTCTTTAAATAAATGATTTTTCCACGTTAGACTTGCGATAGCTTGTTGCTTTCACTGAACATAATTTTTCTAACTAACTCGCAACAAATCAATGTGATGCGTTAATGTCTCATGACTCGTACGCCTTCTGATTACGAAAAGTTGACGGACAGACAATAGACATTAGATTAATATATATATATATATATATATATATATATATATTATATATATATATATATATATATATATATATATATATATATATATATATATATATATTATATATATATATATATATATATATATATATATATATATATATATATATATATATATATATATATATATATATATATATATATATATATATATATATATATATATATATATATATATATATATATATATATATATATATATATATATATATATATATATATATATATATATATATATATATATATATATATATATATATAAGTGTAAAATATAAAAAGATAAAAATGAATTGTGTAAGTTGAAGATTGTAGTAGGCTAATTCCATCATGCTTGTAGTGTAAGTCACAATTTATAAGGAGATTAAAAGCTTTTTATATTGGAGAAATAAATTAAATTAAATAACGCACGTTACATTATTTTGTTTTAAAAAGTGTAGATAAGCTAATCCACTATTTTTTTCATTTAATGGTAAGAGTTGTAGCGCTAATCACTTTTTACACATGTGACTTACACTACAGAAAGGATAATTTTGCATGGAATTAGCCAGTTGTTTTATTGTATGCATCATAGCGCCAAACAGTTTGTTTTTTGTAATGCGGAAGAGGTCAACGGCTTCACTTGTCAAACAGGTTTCTGTATTATTTTTCGAATAAAAAGCAGCCCTATCTTATTCTTACCTCTACGGGCTTACCGGATCGTTGTTATTAGTAATATAACTCAATAATCAACACGTGTAAAAGCAAGGCCCACGCTTCCAGAAAGTTTACTTTTTATTTTTGACGAGGGTTTTTAGACGATGAACATTGTAATTTTTGAACCTCGGTCAAGTTGCGAAGCTGATAGATGATCAGCCAAATAGTGCCATCATACTCAGCAGCAGGATTGTTTTGGGTGTGGGTGAAATGAACTTCGCACTGGAGCTACACTGTAAAAAATATGTAGCTTGATTTCACAAAAAATATGTAGCTTGATTTCACAAAAAATATGATTCCTAGTAGCTGTAACGGCTGTGTGGTGAAATATTTTACGGTATTTTCGGTATTCGTTTAAATCATTTCTCAGGTTTTTGTTTCTTAAACCTGAAAAATGGTTCAACAATACCGAAAATATAGTGAAACATTTTACCACACAGCCGTTGCAGCTACTAGAGTGAAACCAAACATTATTTTTTTTTTGTATGTACACCAGGGCCAGTGTACACCAGGACTATTATCGTATTATAGAGCCACGGTCAAGTGACATCTTATTCGCCTTAGGAATTGTTATTTTGTGACTTTTCTTCTTCTGCATGACCCGTTTATGGGATGGCTGGAGTGTGCACAGAACCTGTGAATATAATAGCTGAGGCATGACGAACACATCGACCCTCAATACAAAGAAGCCTACGCATTTTGCAAATGAGAAAAGTTCCTTAACGTGCACTATTTTTATGCATTTAACGCACTCAACTGGAAATGCACTAGTTCATCATCGTTTGGTAGGGTAGGGGGGAAGGGGTAGGTACATATATATTCCGGCTTGTGTGCTTGATCACAGACCCGCTTATGAAGCCTTCGTCAAGTAAGACAGACACAGAAAGAATTTTTTACTGTCACAGAGAAAGGAATATACACCCTGAGGGTGAAGGCGGGAATCGAACCCGCACCCGTTACAGCGCGCAGACTTGCTAGCGTAAGCATCGTTTGGTGTTGCTTTAACATAAGGAAGTAGCTCGAAACTCTGCCGTGGGCAGGAAATCTGCAGCAACCAAAAAAATGAATTGAACCTATTTGGCTCTTAAATAATCAGTTTAGTTTAGTTTGAATTATCGTCGCACTAGAGCTACACGAGGGCTATTGGCGACGGGCATCGTATTTTAGAACCACACTTAAATAATCAGTCTTCCAGCATACTTTCTATTAGGTAAAAGTTATTGAGTGCTTACAACAATAGTCCAGGTTATCACTCCTGTTACTGTAGTTTACCTGCCCTGAGCAGAACTATTTTCTCCACTTCTGATGTCTCCGATTTATTTTCACCGTAAGGGAGTGGATTTACTCGACACCGTCCAATTTATATATTGACGCCTAAAACAGATTTATCGTAACATATCCCTTTAACCCTTTAAGACCGAGCTATCACGATCGTGCGGGTATAAAAGAGAATGTTCAAGCTTTTCAAAAATATTGATACCGAAGCGGTGACTTGTACCATTCGTTAGCGTCCTAAACCTGAAAAATGGTTCAACAATACCGAAAATATAGTGAAACATTTCACCACACAGCCGCTGCAGCTACTAGGGTGAAACAAAAAAATGCATAAAAAATTACTTTGATTTTAAGGAGTTGCTGGTATTGATGCTGTTTAAGGCATTTTTTTCGTTAAAACTCTAAAATTTAGTCTCATAAACTTAAATCAGCGCCATCTGATAGCCGGTTTTAAAGGGTTAATGCCGTCTAAATCTTGTGAGTTTGTTATGAAGTCAGTAACAGGGGTTTCATAATAGAAATCTAAGAGTAAATGTCTGGCTGCAATGATTTCGTTGGTGTTATGAGGATAATGGGTTGATTAGCTAAGTGAGATTAATTAAGAATTGGAAGAACAAGTTAAGAGGATTTAGTTAAGACGGAAGATGACCACGGGATGGAGTAAGTCGAGTTCATTCGTTCTATTCCCCCTTTTTAGAGCGCACGGTTTTAACCGTGCGTTTTGTCGTCTATGACAATAATTGTAATTGTTAATTCCAGGAAAATAAAGAATGTGTTAGTGAAAAACTATTGTCAATCATTCTTATTGGGCTATTGTGGAATCACCACTAATATGTACTATCACTATACTAATATTAGATGTGCTAATAGTAAATTAAGTTAATTATGATGATTTTAGAGATCACAACTTATATCACTTTAACTTAATACATAGGCATCCCTATAACAGTTGGTCACTTAATGGTTGGTAGTTACTAAAGGTATCTTTTCGATAAAACACCTAACATTTATCTTTTCGATAAAACACTTGGCAAACTTAAATCAGCGCCATCTAAAGGGGTTGTAAATAATTTTTTGTGTTATGGATCACTCAACAATTTAACAAACGTTCTCATTCAATAAATAAGAATTAAACGAAAATTAATTAGTTTTTTTTTTGTTATTCAATTGTTTCACCATCTATTACGCAAACCCGGCAAAGGAATAAAAACTAGACATTCCCTTCCACAAAACTGGTAGTTTCACACAATCCTGAACGTACGATAAAAATCTAAGCAAAAAAATGAGGGGTTCAACATCTGTTTATGTCTCCCTCGATGGGAAGTCAAAAAACCAAAGTCGTAAATCAAATACCAAGCAAAACAAATGTTACTCTTGCGTAGCAGATTGCTGCACAAATGTCATCGACTGGTACTAAGGTTTCACCTGTGTTTAGACCCAAAGTTCTAAACTCGATTTTGTGTTTATAACACAAAAAGGTTATGTTTCTGGAAAAGAAGTCATAAAATAGTGGTAGTTTCGAATGAATAAAAAATACAATGCGTTTTTTGTGTTGAAGGATTTTTAGATACATAGTTCTTTTGCGCACAAGAATAATTTTATAAATATTTGTTTTTAAACGTTTCTACTGGTAAACTTTTTAATTAAATTATTTCAGAATATTTTCAAATGAGTATATGTTACAGTATATGTCAGGTATATATATTGGTAAGCAACCTAAAACATATTTCGGACATTCAAAGCTACTTATGTATTATGTAATATAAAATTTTTACGGATAAAACTTAGGGTTTCATGACTATAGCTATTTAAAAAAATGAGTAGGTCACTCGAATTTTTTTTTAAAGCTCTATGCATTGCTATTATTATTGATATATAGATCGGTACAATAATTAGGCTACCTTCCTCTGAAAATATAAATTTTACTTTACGCCACTTTGACAAATAGTAGTATTTTTAGAGTTAACAAAAGCTTCGTTTCACTGCCTCTGGTAATTAATTTAGTGCTAATAAAGGAAGTTGATGAATGAAAATTAAACAATTTTTTATTTACAAAAATAAATATTAGTTATACATTTTCACATTTACATATATATAAATATTTAATTTTATGAAGTTTACTTTTGTTTAGAAGTGAATACTTTGTCTTCGTCGCCGTTATTGTTCTAAACATGCCTACTTGATACTAGGTTAGAGGTCAAGACTTGTTTTTTGAACAAGTTGTTCGATACTTTTCCTTCAAATTTCTTTAACTATTATTATAAATATTTTTTTTAAATATTTCTACTGGTAAACTTTTTAAATAAAATTATTTCATAATATTTTCGAATGAGTATATGTTGCGGCACAGCCACTGAGCCCTATACACATTGTTGTGGTTGCTGCAGTTTACCTCACCCCCCCTCCCCTCCACCCCCACGGCACGGCTGTTTAGAGCTGCCAGGGTTGTAAAAATAACGGCTTTGTGGTAGAAATCATTTCGAGTTTCTCTATATTAAAAAAAAAATAAGCTCTTTTAAAGCGTACGGATCCATAACATGATGAAATATTGATGTTACAAGTCCAAAATTTTTCTGGAAATGTGTCTCTCCCTTATACCTCGATGCCTTTTTTTTTCAAATTTCCAAATAGTTTTTTAATTTAAAATTAAAATAAGGCACACGAAAATGAAATTTTGATTCTTTTTTGCATAACATCACGGGAAACAAGAAAAGCGTCACTCCGTTATATTTACATTCTTTTTAAAGAACAGTTGCTCTCTGCGCTCTGTTCTTTTAAAAATAACAATTTTAAACAAGTTCTTTTTACAAAAGTTGCTTTACACGTGAAAGAATTCAGGCAAATCTTCATTAAAATGAACAATGTTTTTTTGTAATGTGTTTATATATAGAAAAGTTTTACATATTTTTTATTATAAATGATTTTGCCTTAAAATATATTATAGCAAGATAGAAGGTTTACAGATTTTTTTAGTTTAAATATTTTGGATGATAAGTTAGGTTAGGTAGGATTCTTAGTCTATGGGTTAGGTTTTAATAATCTTCGCACTAGAGGGCTATTGGCAACGGCCGTCGTAATTTCGAACCACAGTCAAGTGACGGCTTTGTGATAGAAACGCCATCCTTTCGAGTTTTTCTTTAAAAAAATACTATTTTAACAAAAATGTGGAAAATGTTCTCATGTGAAAATACATTTTATGAGGTGTAATATGCATTTGTTTATTAATTTAAGTTAATTAATTTAGTAATATTAATTTTTGAAACCCTTTCCCCCAAAAAAAACGTTTGGGAAAATCGGTATTTACTCAGCAGCAAATATGACAATGGACTGTGTAAAAAGTTGAGTGATTTTCAGACCAGTGACTAAATGAATTGGAAAAATGATACATAGGATTGTTTATTTGAGAGTGTATTAAAGGGAATTCTTTTTAATGGGAATAATCTATTGGGTATGTTATTGATAATAACACAAAAATATTTTGTATTGTTAATTTGTTCAACACTTTAAAATCGTTACGCACCAGTATTTCTTTGTAATTTTATTATATAAGTTTTAAAAATCACCTATCACACTCTTTCACTTCATTGAATGTAAAACAGCGCCGAAGAATTTAAGCAACCTTTAAAATATCTAAGGATTTTTTTTTTTTGTCAAAGACCGTTTAAATTTTTTTACGACGTAAATGGCGCTTTGCTAATTCACTCACAAATTATCATATGGGCATCTGTAAAATATTTCTAATGTTTAAGTAAAAGTAAAGAAAATAGTGTCCATATTAATAAACTACAGCAGCTTACGATGTTTTCAATTCTAATTTGAATTTCCGAAATATGCTCTGTTTTAAAACTTCTTACCATGAACAATCGATTCCGCTCTTATTATTGTCACAATTTTTTGTTAAAAAAAAACATTTGAAACTTTACTGAGCTTTTATACCCTAATATAATTTTAATATTCGTTGCAAATAACTATATAGGGTTGTTTCACGTCGTGGATATAACAAGAGCGTAACATCATGTGAAACATTCCAATTAATTGATTTTTCCTATTTATTGCACTTAATTTTTATTTAAAAAATATAAAGCATTAATTATCGATTTAACAATACAAACTTTAGTTAAGTATAAAACTAATGTTAAAACTAAGAAAACTAATGTTAGTTAATAAATAGTAATTAGTAAAAAAAATTAATAGTAAAAATCTGTATTTACTATGGAAAATTGAATTTAAAAATAAAAATAATTTTAATTAAAGATATTTTTAATTAAAAAAAATTAAGTTAAAAATAATTCTAATTAAATATATTTTCATCTAAAAATATTTTTAATTAGAAATAATTCTAATTAAAAGTAAATTCAATTGAAAATATTTTTAATTAGAAACAATTCTAGTAAAAAGAATTAATTTCACGTCTCTTGAATGGCAAGCGCTCCGGCTATCTTGTTTTCACATTTTTTTTTTGTTATTACTTTTGTTTCTATATTCGCTAAAGTGAGTTTTCTCAGAATATTTTACATAATTTTCTTTTATTGTTCTATCTTTTCTAATTACTTAAGTTTTAATAAGACAAAATATCTCATCACTTGACAAAATACCATCTAAACCGACTTTTTCCAACAACATTGACGTTTTGGTAATACTTTGCATCCTTAAAACTTTTTCGAATTAAAACAGATTAAATTTAAAAGATATCAAGAATGAAAACAAGTTGTATGGAAAGAACTCTGAAATGGAAGAAGCAAGCTACAAAAACTATGAGAGTAAAACCGAAACAACCAATAAAATCGCAAGACGTGGAAAAATGACAACAAGAGCGTTACATCATCTGAAACTTTCCCATTAAAGGATTAATACCTCACGCGAGCTTTCTTGTGTGATTTTTAGCCTTAATAACAACCAGAGTGAAATTTGATATCACAAGATTACGGAATGGTAAAACCAAACAAGCCAGAGGGTAAAAAATACATTTATGGGCTTCCATTATTTATGTAGACGCGTCCGCCGGAAATTCAAACTCTTGCCTTCTCATTAGAGTATTTTTAATAGCCTTTGAAGGTATAAAAACTCAGGATTGGAGTAACGCGTTACTTGTAACACTGTAACAGTTCCTTTTTTTCAACCCATACAGACCGATCTATAACAATCGAGCGGGTATAAAAGAGAATGTTCAAGCTTTTCAAAAATATCGATACCGAAGCAGATGACTCGTACCAGCTACTTGTTCCAAAACATGACTTTTAAGGAGTTGTTGGCATTGATGCTGTTTCAAGCATTTTTTCGATAAACCCTAAACTTTAGTCTCATAAACTTAAATCAACGCCATCTGATAGCCGATCTTAAAAGGTTAAAACCCACTCTTCGAAAAGTCTTTAGGTGACAGTGAGACTAATAATATAATCCACTTTTATTTCATTAACGAACATATCCTTCTCTATGACCCTTTAAAGTAAGATATTAATTTTCTGTGTGCAGTTACGTTTTTCTTATTGTGTCATATAATCTACTACGATTTTTCTTACATCATCGCTGAATTTTTGACGTCATACAAAGGTAATTAAATAAGGCCGATGCGAGATTTACTTATATAATAAATTAGAATTGTCGGTTTTTTTACTACCAGAATTTTTTTTTTTAAAGTTAATATATAAATTTTAACCGGTTTTACTTATTAATAAAATTAGAATTGTCGATTTTTTACTATTTTGAATTATTTTTTAAAGAATATTAATATCTATCAAATTTACAGTGCCGTATTTCCTATTTACCAAAAAGATTCTTTACATCTGAAAATGGATAATGGTAAATTAAAAAGATTATTAAATCGTATGAAAGTACAGTGCACATATTTGCACATTGCCCCATAGTCCAGGGACTGAAAAGGGTATAGAGGGAAAGTTTTGACACAATTTTTGCCTTTTAACTTTGTTTGTGAAATAGGTTAGG
Source organism: Oedothorax gibbosus (assembly GCA_019343175.1). Taxonomy (NCBI): domain Eukaryota; kingdom Metazoa; phylum Arthropoda; class Arachnida; order Araneae; family Linyphiidae; genus Oedothorax; species Oedothorax gibbosus. The sequence continues at coordinate 8,228,465 of CM033275.1, read as the reverse complement.
AGGTAACATATTTAAACCCCAGCCTGAGCGAATGTGGGGAGGGGTTGAATGTCCATTTTCGTTTTTGTTATATCCGAAACTATGAGTCTCCGATATAATTTAACACAAATGAAAGTGATTAAAATTGCTACAAGTTTCACCCCTCAAGTGTTTTATATCTTGTATAGTTTCGAGATATCGCTCTGAAAGTTGTAATTTGGGGAAAACATTCCGCCCCCACATTTTCCTCTTTGACATAACTCTTCAATAATGCACCGAAACACTAAATATTGACCCTAGAGAGGTAGAGAATTTAATTCTTTTCAATAATATATTTTACTTTACTATTTATCTATTTTCCTTCAAATTTTAAAGCAGTTTCAGTATTGAGCGAAGAGGGACTGTCAGTCCCATAGAGCTAATACATCAGTTTTGAAATCACAACTTTTGAAAAAAAATTACTTTGTCATGTTATCAAATTTTTACCAGGTATGGGAATCATCATAATATCAATTTAAAACAAAATTGAAAAGAAAATAAAGTCGAAGTTAAAAGAAATTCAATAAAACTCTCTTAATATTTAGTCTCATAAACTTTAATCAGCGCCATCTGAAGGTGTCTTAAAGGGTTAGATAACGCTGAGTAACATCATTAGATTTTTCAGAAAATAAATGTAAAGAAGTTACTTTTTTAGCGGTAACGAAGTAACGAAAAATTTCGTTGATTTTCCGTTTCTTCTTATGCCGCTCTTCACGGATATTTTTGGCGCTCGGCTTAAATTTAATTATTTAAAATTTAACTTAACTTTTAAAAACGTTGAATTTTCGTTTTTAATTCTTTCCAAATGCCCCTATTTCTTGGTTCTCTAAGAAAAACGGTAAGATGGCTAAATTTCAATTTTTCTTATAACTTGAAACTTCTAAAAGAAACTGTAATTAGTTACTTTTTATATTAAGGAACTGTATCTATAATAGAGTTGTATTTTTAATTAAGTAACTGTAACTATAAAAGAAATACTTTTTAATTAAGTAACTGTAACTATAAAGGAGTTACTTTTTAATTAAGTAACTGTAACAGTTACTTTTTAAAAGTAACTTTCCTATCCGTGGAAAACTATCAAGTTTGTAGAAATTACTGTAACTTAAAAGCGTCTTCCTTCTACACGGTATTATAACTTTAAAACGAAATTAGCCGGGAACAGCGTTTTATTCTAAATGATGTGTTTATGATTGGTTATTTTGATGTGATTGGCAGATTCAGTTGCCTGGCTCGATCTGTTTTTTTTTAAATTTAAATCATCGGAGATCGAAAATTTCCATTTGTAGTCTCGATGCGGAACGTCCTTACTACACATCGAAGATGTTTCTATAAGGGGCGAAACGATTCATGGGGGTACAGAAGTGGTTAGATGACCGGTATAAAAAGAGGGGGGTGCGTCCGAGGACCTAGCAGAAAAGCAGATGGAAAAAGATCCAACCGCTACCACGATGGGTAGTGGTGGATTGTCCGGGGGCGTTTAAATTCTTGCTCCACGAATTGGCCGTAATTGATAATGTGAGCTATGTTATCATATAAATCAGGAGATCGGAGATCGAATTAACAATACGAAGTATCGACGCGAAGCGTCCTTACTTCTCCATCTAAGATACCCCAAAATGGGAGAGCGTTTGTGATTTCCAAAAGTAAATCATATAAACCATACAATCTGTACAAAATTCCGCCAAAAATTCATTTTTTTAATTTCTGGTATGAAAAACAAAAATTAATTATACAACAAATATTAATAAGAAAAGCTCTTTTTTATTTCATCACTTAAGAAATAGAAACAATAATACATAAAATCATCTGAATTGGCAAGTGTTGAATCCTATTACAATAAATAAACAATATATATGTACAGTTATATATACGATACAGTTTTACTATAAATTCTCATTAAAATTACACATAAATTTCAATATCCACGTAGTTTATCTTTGGTATATTTTTATAACAATTTATTTCACACGATATCAAAATGTCATAAATTATAGGTGCATCAATTCGTTAAGTAAAAGAATGCTAACGGTAATACTTAACCAATAAAACCTAATTCAATCAAGGCAAATTTTCTTATTAATGAGTTTAAAATATCATGATTCATTTATTTTTTTAAATTTCAAATCCTGTTGCATTTTTACAATATTTACAAAATTACACTACCATAAAAGCCACTAAAATCGATTTATTTAGAAAAAACATTTTCTTATAAAAGAGAACAATATTAAGCAAGTGTAGAACATTTCTAATTTGTACAGGGTAGTTTACAGTATATTAGATTTGAATTTTTTTTTGAAATAAAGCTAATTAAAAATAATCAGCTTGTTGGTTAAAGGCCAAAGTAATGTTAAACTCTTCCTCTTCTATAAATATAAACTGTTTCAAAAGATAAATTATTAATAAGTAAATGAAAAGAGTGGTAATTACTTTTTTTATGTGTCTTGAATTATATAACAGTAAAAGCTAAAAATCTAGCAAAGACCAATTGAATAAAATAACAGCAGTAATGTGTAGTTAATAACAGTATGGTGGTAGGCAGCATTTTGTAGGAACTGGTTAGATTTAGGAGCTTCCAAAAATGTTGATCCTTTTCAAGTGCGGCATTCTATAAAAAAAAACGATGTTAATTTATGCTTGTGTTCAAATACATTTGAAAAAATAATTGTGTTACTGTAAAGAGAAAAAAAATCTTTATATCATTTAAAGTATTTAATTAACAATGCTTGCAACGGTAAAAGTATTATAAACCTATATAGTTAACGTTTGATTAGCAATTAATAATTGCAAACAAATACCCCAGAAAAATCACAATTATTTTTGTGTTAATACCAGTTTTACTAGTTATTATTAATTGTTAATCTTCATCAACAGTAGTTATCAACCTTACTTCTTGCGATCATAAAAATTTCCATTTACCAAAGAAAATTATTTGCATTAATAATTACTAACTACTATTTAAAATTCTCAGACTAATCAATTTGAAACTGATAATTTTACCGTAAATTTTAGTATAGAAATTTGACAAGGTCTGATAAATTCCCCAAAAGAGCATTAAATGGCCAGATATAGCAACCCTGTCATTACAGGGTCTACCCCTTTATCTAACAATTAACTAAAGGAAGCGTCTCAAGTTCCCATCTGCATCGTCCGTTATCCGAATTAAAGAAAACATCGCTACTTATGCTTAGAATAGACGAAGATAATTTCGCGGTTTTTTTCTTTTTAAAGAACAACTGCTTTTTCTTAGTTATCTTAAATTTAATTTAAAGCATGATTGTATTTGCCCTTTAACACCGGAAAAATCCGTAAATAACGGCTAAAATCCTTTATTTACTGAACAGCATAATAACTAAATAACTATATTTTTACAGACGGACATACCCAACTTCCACTTTTTACGTTTTAAACGTTCTATGGAAGCTAAAATGTATCTTTAATAAGAAAAATTCTAATTGAAAGGTTTCATTATATTACAGACTATAGTAAAAATTTAAAAAAAAATGGAAGAAAGAAATCGCTTGTAAAAGTTACGCAAAATAATGAATGCAGATGTTACAGAATGAAAATAGAATACAAAATTTTAGCGAAAAACTCTCAAGTTGTACTTAAAAATATATTGAAACAAGTTTTTTATTCCTTTTAAAGAACATGTAACTGTCCTGTTTTGATTCACTGTTTTTTGCTATTCATAATGAAACAAACAAGCAAAATAGCGGGTATAATTTTTTTTACATCTTTGCACTAAAAGGACGCATAGCTATACGGGTCCATGACACCGACAAGAAATATTATAGGACTTGAATCTCCTGGGGACTTTATTAAAAGTTTACGGGATGTTGATTTTTGTTAATTGTTTACTCAGGAGGGTCTTGCAAAAATGTTGTTTTTCCTGTGGGGTTGAACTTGAGAAGACATTTTATTCAGAGTGCGTTGTACGGAAACTACTCCAGTTATTTATCATGGCTTCCTATGAGAAAAAAATTAACCACGTTTGGTTTGGGAGGGTTTCCGGTCGCATATTCCTAGCCTTCTTATAACACATAGCCACATAATTTTGAACATCAAGTATTTTAGAAACATCTTAAAAGTCACGCGTCATAAAATCTAAACTCAATTTTTTTTGTTTAAGATTTAAATACCGAAATATCCGAGAAGACATTTTCTAATAACAGTAACAATAATGTTCTTTCGGTACACGGATGCTTTTGGTTTATATTTTCTTCTACGAACTAGAGCGTCCGATACAAGTGCTTTTTGGAAAAGAAAGTTAGTTGGGAAGAGGAGCAAAAGACAAAAATTTCTATTCATTTTTTAACTTTTATTCATCAGTCGTTTATGTAAAAAAAATACACAAACCTTTACGTTATGAATAAGGATATAACAAGCAACATTTAAAACGCAAAAGAAATAAATGTTCAAAGATCTTAAAAAGCAAGCACCCATTTCGGAACTTAAACGAAGTGCCGTTTTCAGTGCATTTTCAAGAAAATGATCATAAAAGTGCCTATTTTTTTATCCCCTGAGAATTGTCTAAAAGTATGTAAATGAACAATACATTCATTTTTAATTTTTTAAAGTTCGAAATTAAAAAAAAAAAGTTGATTTGAGTTGGTGGATTTGAGTTAAATTCAATCGTATTGACGCGTTACTACTAAACCGGGGCCGCCGCGAAGAAGAGAAAAGGAAAATATATGAGACAGGGCCTGGCTCTTTTCGAAATCCGCCATTGACGAGTGACGTCAAACGACGTCCCACTGAATTCGCGCGGGATGAAGCAAAGGGAATTTTTAAAAAAAGAAGGCTTTTTTTTTATCGTTGATTTTCTATTTTGAGAGCAGTCGAAGATAAATAAGAACATAGTCAAAACTAAATCAATATTAACTTTTTTTTATATAAAAAATATGTAAATCTTATGCATTATGAAAGAATAATAAGGTTACAGTACCGCACAGGTTGTCTCGTTGGTTAAAAACAATATCCAACGCCCCCAGTGGTAAACAATAGGAACTTACCAAGACATTACTGACTCCAGGCTCCCTGCAGCCTCCACATGGAAAACTTCCTCCCCAGCCTTTCGTGAGTCAGGACACGGCTGCAGCTCCACGAAGCTTCGTTCTCCTCAACGAAGCCCTCCTGAAGAACCTGAAAAAGACATGAATACGTATAGAGCAGGGGTTGGAAAGTTACTTTTAAAAAGTAACTCTGTTCCAGATACAGTAACTTACTTATAAAAGTAACTATGTTACAGTTATTTAATATGAAAAGTAACTAGTTACAATTACTTAATACGAAAGGTAACTAGTTACAGTTACTTAATATGAAAAGTAATTAGTTGCAGTTATTTAATATGAAAAGTAATTAGTTACAGTTAATATGAAAAGTAATTAGTTGCAGTTACTTAGTACGAAAAGTTTCTATTTACAGTTATTTAATATGAAAAGTAACTATTTACAGTTACTTAATACGAAAAGTAACTAGTTGCAGTTACTTATATAAAAAGTAATTAGTTGCAGTTACATAGTACGAAAAGTGACTATTTACAGTTACATCGTACGAAAAGTAACTATTTACAGTTACTTAATATGAAAAGTAACTATTTACAGTTACTTAATACGAAAAGTAACTAGTTAAAGTTACTTAACATGAAAAGTAGTTAGTTGCAGTTACTTAATATAAAAAGTAATTAGTTGCAGTTACTTAGTACGAAAAGGGACTATTTACAGTTACATCGTACGAAAAGTAACTATTTACAGTCACTTAATATGAAAAGTAACTATTTACAGTTTCTTAATACGAAAAGTAATTAGTTTCAGAAATCAGTTCAAATTTCAAGTTATAAGAAAAATTGAAATTCAGCCATCTTACCGTTTTTCAAAGAGAACGAAGACTAACGAAATAGGGACATTTCGGAAAGTTAAGAACGAAAATTCAACATTATTAAAAGTTCAAGTTAAAAAATTTAATTTACCGCCGGACAGTACCAAAAATATCCCTGAAGAGCGGCGTGAGAAGTAACGGAAAAGTAACGAAATATTTCGTTACTTCATACCGCTAAAAGTAACTAAGTTACAGTTACTTTCTGAAAAATTTAACGGCGTTACCTAAAAAAAATAACTGTTACAAGTAACGCGTTACTCCTATCCCAGGTATAGAATCCAGAAATTCGGATTATAAATTCGATAAATTATTCAGAAATTTCTCCCTTTGAAATGATGTTACAGTATAGTCTGTTATTGGAGACATAGACAATAATGAAGTAACTTAATACTTTTTTTTTCAACGGGGCTGCTTTATTGGTGGCCTTTGCAGACTCGGCATATTCCCCAGAAAAGAGAGCCATTTTTTGTGGCACCATCTAGGAGCTCTCTGTGGATGTTAAACTGTGCTGAGATTTAATTTTGCCGATAGAACCCAAGCCAAATGGGTACTGTATCTTTTCCATGCCACATAATCATAAAATGCGTGTCGACCATTTTCCCATCCAGAAAATCCGACGACTCGGCCGGGGATCGAGCTAGCAAAATTGAGCTTATGAGATGAACACGTTATACCTTTCATCCACTGAGCCGCTAGTAACTGTTTACTAGATCTAAAAATAAAATTATCGGTTGTCCCAAACCTGTAATTTTACTGACAAAGATATTGCTGAATTGGTGAAAAAGATTGCTACTTTTATGAATTATTCATGATTTTAGTATACATATGTTAAAAATTAAACCAAATTTTATTTCAAGCAAATTTTACCAATACACATCGACATGCCGCAAAATTATTATCATCATTATTATTATTTATTACAATTCTTCTTCTTCCTCTTATTATTATTATGCTTTCTTAACACTGTAGTGCATTGATGTTGAAAATATATGGTCACCCTCAACAAATATATTTAGGAAATGATTAATTAATGTTGTTAAAATGATCCATTAAATATATTACTGTAAATGTTTGTGTACCTGTAGCAGAAACCGGATGTACTTGGACACTCCAGTGATTTTTGAGGTATTTTTGTATATAGTATGGCTAGGACAGAACTAAGAATGAGAGGTTCGTCGATTATCTACCTCGGCCACTGGGGGCCCAATAAAACCATTAAATATACTACTGTAAATTCATAGTGTACCTGCAGCAGAAACCGGATGTACTTGGACACTCCAGTTATTTTTTAGGTATTTTGTATATAGTATGGCTAGGACAGAACTAAGAATGAGAGGTTCGTCGATTATCTACCTCGGCCACTGGGGGCCCAATAAAACCATTAAATATACTACTGTAAATGCATAGTGTACCTGCAGCAGAAACCGGATGTACTTGGACACTCCAGTTATTTTTGAGGTATTTTTGTATATAGTATGGCTAGGACAGAACTAAGAATGAGAGGTTCGTCGATTATCTACCTCGGCCACTGGGGGCCCAATAAAACCATTAAATATACTACTGTAAATGCATAGTGTACCTGCAGCAGAAACAGGATGTACTTGGACACTCCAGTGATTTTTTAGGTATTTTTGTATATAGTATGGCTAGGACAGAACTAAGAATGAGAGGTTCGTCGATTATCTACCTCGGCCACTGGAGGCCAAATAAAACCATTAAATATACTACTGTAAATGCATAGTGTACTGCAGCAGAAACAGGATGACTGAACTCCAGTGATTTGAGATTTGTATATAGTATGGCTGACAGACTAACATGAGAGTCGTCGATTATCTACCCGCCACGGGGCCATAAACCATTAAACACTGAATGCATAGGTACCTGCAGCAGGAACCGGATGTACTTGGACGCCAGCCGCAGCGTCTGTATCTTGGACAGCTTGTCCGAGGGCAAAGATGGGACGTGCGTCCTCAGCTCGGCGAACGCCACGTTGAGGCTGCGCGTGCGCGCGCGCTCGCGATCGTTCGCCAGCGACCGCTGGGGGTTGGGATCCGTGGAAGAGGAACTGCGGACAGAAATATATGGAATAAGCAAACCTGCAGTGATTGTGTGTGGAAAGTTACTATTAAATAGTAACTCTGTTAGATTTACAGTTACTCCAATAAAAATAAACTGTTACAGTTACTTAATATGAAAAGTAACTAATTGCAGTTACTTTTAGAAATGTCAAGTTTTATTAGAAAAATTGCAATTTAACCGTGGGTCGGTGGAAGAGGAACTGCGAAAAGAGAAATATCGAATTAGTAACTGTATATAGCTGAGTGAGTGGGAAAAATAATATAATTCGCAACCCTCATTATATTTTAGTCCATATACAAGGCAACCAGAAATATCAAAAATTCTTATAAAAATGTTTCGAAAAATATTTTTTTCCCCCAACGGGCCTACTTTATTGACTGCTAAGTCTTTGCAGACTCTGTATATTCCCCAGAACTGAGAGCCATTTTTTTTGTATCACCATCTAGGTGACTCTTGCTGGTAATTTTGACGCTCAGATACAATGAATCTGAGCTCTCTGTGGCCTCTTTAGGTTACAAAATTTCGGTCGCGTAGTTTCTGCCTGTTCAGCATAAAAAAACCTCGCTTTATATATAATAGATTGTAGCAATTTAAATTTTAGATAACTACACACCTAAATCATTTGTCAATACCAGAATATTTGCAACTCAAGACAGTTTACAACAGAAGGGGGTTTGGGTAATGAGTGGTCTTAATCAATAACTACATTCCTGGACTCGTTCCCCCTCGTTAAACTGCCAACCAAGATGAGATCAATTATTTATCGCAGTTGGTCTTCAGAACGATGCATAAACAGTAACGAATTTCAAGCCTAGAATTTTGATGTGCATCTAATTTTAAACCCGTTTTGATTATTGATAATTTATTCGATAGTCTCAGCAGAAAACGATGTGGGATTCACGTCTTTCACAGATAATTATTTTTATGTTCTACCGAAAATCGAATTTTAAGGTTTTGCAGGAGTTAGTGAGAAATCAAAAACTGCGGTTGATGAAATACATCTCCAAAACACATATTTTGCGAGTGCTGCAGCGCAGATCACCTACCCACGACCTGACTACTTTTTTTTGTTGTGCCACCGCGAAAGCTACGCGATGCGTTTTAAATGCTAATACCTTCGAACTTTATGAAGTTTAAATTATGGTAAAAATAATAATTATATATTTTAAACTAAATATCTGGTATTTAAAAAAGAATTTTGGCTTATATATAACGAATACAAATTATATCGAAACTAAATAATTGGTATTCTCAAAAAATTTTATTTATGAAAAAGTTTCAATTTATGAAAAATCCAAATTTTCAATAATCCGAACAGTTATGGTCTTACGACAAAGAAAAATGACTAACCCCCGTTACCCCCCCCCCCCCCCTGCCTCGTTTAACTGTCAACCGTGACAAGACAAATGACTTATGTCGCAGCTGGAGTTCGGAATAATACTGTAAAATGAACGGGAACAGTGACGAATTTCAGACCTAGAATTAGACACTATGATAGCTTGGGGCCATTCAAAATTTCATTTAGGGTTGACAAATTGTACCCGTTTCCTCGAATGTTTTGGATAGGTAGCGTGTGTGCGTTCACAGTTAACCCACTTAGTACGAGGTTGGCAATAAAATTTGCCACGCAAAAATAAGCTTTCTGATTAAAATTATCTAAATGAACAAAATATAAAATAAAATACCGTAGTCCTTAACAAGTTATTAAGGCAAATAAGTTACACGGAATTTTCTTAGACCATTGACGCTGTTAAGGGTGAATGGGCGCGCTGGACCGGGGGCCTCCAAAGCAAAGTGCATTAGTGTTAATCCTATGGAGAAAAAAATATTTTCTCTGCCACATTTCTCCGGCTGTATTGAATATTTTTACAAGCGGATTTTTTTATGTGATAAATGGAGCTAACTTACAGGTCCCGACCTCCCCACTTTTTGAAATTGGTTCGAATATTTTTTTTAAATTTGCAATAAATAATTTTACACAAAATATTCGAAGCAATTTCAAACAGTGGGAAGATAGAGACCTGTAAGTTATCTACCTTTATTATTTAAAAAAAAAACTGTTTGTAAAAATATTCAATACAGCCGGAGAAATGTGGCAGAGATAATAGTTTTTTTCCCATTGGATTAACACTGAGGCACTTGAGTTTGGAGACCCGCGGTCCAGCGCGCCCATTCCCCCTTAAAGTTATTAACAACGTCTCCGTTAATGGGTCAATATTAAGAGCGGTGAAGTGGAGCTCCATTAGCCACTTATAAATTTAGTTGATCATCAAAAATAGTATTTGTATGCAATTTGTACAATATTTTGACAAGTAATTTCAATAAATGACTAACAATGGTAATTAATTAGCCAAATGTATATGTTAATTAATCAAATAGGGATGGTAATGTGTCAAATATGGATGGTTAGTCAATCAAATAATCAAACAAGATTGCTGTTATTTTAATTTTTGTAGATTTTTTTCTTTGCATTTTTAATCGAATATTAACAAAGAACGGAAAATGGTGAATACTCGGAATGTTAATTTAACTAGAAAACACACAAACAGGCATAAAATGTTTTCCTAAAAATTTGGTTAACCCTTTATATAATTACCATAATAATAACTAATGCGACCATTGTAAGCATTTCAAATAGAAGTATTTAGACAGTTCACTAATTAGCAATTATATACAATAATGTAACAACTAATTCTAAAAAATAAATAATAATGGTAATTGAAAAGTCATCAAATATGGATGGCATTTAATGAAATCGTTATGTTTATAAATAAAACTATTAAAGAGTTAATACAAGTGTTAGAATTAATATTAATCTAAAATGTATCATAATTAAAAAATTGGTTTTTTTTTCAAAAATGCATGGAAATTAAATAAACATTGTTATTTAATGATGAAGAATTTTCCTCCCATCAATAAAGTAAGTTATTATAAAATTAATTTTTGCGTATTCAGTATTTCAACCATCAGTTTCAAAGTTTTAGTTACTAGTTACACCGAATTTGGTAAGCCGATCTCATAATTACTTCTCATTGAAGTAAGAGATAAGAATAAAATTAAATTCAGGCAGAAACAACGAAAAGTTATTTTGTATGACTTTATCAATTTTCTGCCTAATATTTTTTTTATTTATATAAATCAGTAGACAAAATTTCAATATAGTTATTTCCCGTAAATAGTTTAGATATAACTCATGGTTGTAAAGGAATCTCGTTATAACAATTATTGAATTATCATTGTGTAATTTCAAATTTAAATACATTATGTTAAAATGTTGGTATTTAAAAATAGCGCTATTTAATAGTAGTGCAAAAAGAACTTACCAAACATCATCTGTAACAGGATATTCTTTATTCCTTCCACCAATACGTTGATAAGGCGTTTGGCGAATATTTAAATTCTGTCGATTCCTGATTACCAAGGGCCTATCTGAGTTATTTACAGAATAATTAAAATATCCTGGAAATTCAGTGTTCTGACTATTATTGAAATTCTCCTGGATTCGACTAGTGACATCATGGTAATTTGATTCTGACATCCTGGATAAGTCTATGGCTGTACTGTTGTTCTCTTTGCTGTACAGGGATTCATCAGTTCGAGGAGGCATGGTTTTCGCGAAGTCCATGAACTGTTGTTTGTGGAACTTGGAAAATTCGTCGTCGCAGAAACCTTCGTCTAGTGGCATGCTGGTGCGCTGGAAACCGGAATTGCTGGAGCACTGGGGATTGATGTTGCTGGTACGATTAGAATCGGGGACGCTGGTGCACTGAGATAGAGTTTTGCTGGTGCACAGAGGCATGTTGTTGCTAGTACTCTCGGAATCGTAGAGATTGATGCAGTGGGGGAAAATATTGCTGGTACTTTGGGAATCCAAAATGCTGGTACGCTGGTAATCTGAAACGCTGGTACACTGGGGTATGATGTTGCTGGTACACTGAGGATTGTAGCTGCTGGTATACTGGGGAGGGATGATGCTGGTATGCTGAGAATAGATACTGCTGTACTTTGAATCGATGATTCCAGAGCCCTGGATTTCGTCTATGGTACACGAGTCATTACTGGTACAACGAGAATCGTGGTTGGTGGTACAATGGGGATCGTAAATGATTGTAGACTGGGAATCGTTGCTGGGACACCGGGAATTACAGCCACTGGTACCCTGTGAATCTCCAATGCTGGTTTCTCCTGAATCGAAGACGCTGGTTTCTTGTGAATCGCTGATGCTGGTATTCTGTGAACCGAAGCCGCTGGTTTCTTGTGAATCGTTGAATATGCTGTGCTGGTAATCGAACTCGCTGGCGCAATGCTGGTTTCCTGGATAGTTGTGGTACGAGGAGCTGGTAGACGACGATGGGTTAGATGTGTAATGAACCTCGGGAGGAGATGACATGGATGGAGTGAAGAGACCATCTTGAGGGCGGATCGTAAAATCTTGAGGGTTGTAGTAAGCGCCGAATCCCCACGGGTTGGCGGAAAAACCGAGGCCAGGAAGCATCGCCAAGTGTTGCGGTCTTACAGTCTCCATGTGATGGCTTAATAAAGGGTTGTTACACTTGGAATGATGACCGAAATAATTATATCTTTTAGATATATCCTGGCACAATATATCACGGAAAGCGTGACAAATATGACGTTGAATTATTTTTTTAAAAATAATTTCACACCATTCGACGAATAAGTTATAATAAACGTTATTAGCTGTTAGCTCCACGTAACGTTGAAGGCTGTCGTGATTTTGACTTCTTAAAAAAAATAACGTGGCTTAAATAGACTTGTACCCTACGTCACTTACGGCCACTTACTTTGTGCCCCTCCCTTTAACCACTCAGATGCAATGGTTAAAAAAAAGGGAGTTGTAATGATCACCCATTGGTGACTGCCCTATTGTGTGTCCGTAGGGCACAAGTCAACTGCACTCCCCATTGGTATAACAATGATCAACTCTAGGAGCAGTCGAAGGGGGTTGATTGATGATAATTTCGAAAATCCAGAGTTCGAAACCTCTCTTGAAACATCTTGGGAAGAATGCTATGGAACTGAAGAAGAGAACAGCTCGTTCTTTTTATTCGTTCTTCGCTTAAACAGTATCCGCATGTTTTTAAGCTCCGTTTTGAGATGACGAAAGAAAGTATCGAAGAAATTTTTAAATCTTGACTAGAAGAGCATTTGCCCTAATTTCTTCAAGTTGTACTTAGTTTGTCTCATCTCCAAGAAACCGATAACATTCGAACCCCGTTAACGCGAACTCGTTTAACACGAAATTTTGCTTAAGATGAAATGAACTTGAACTCCCCGGCCTATAAAGCTTTGAGCTAATGCTAAGTAAACTCTTAACGTGAAATCACTTTAGGAGAAATCCCGCTTAACCCGAATAAAAAATTCAGAATTTGACTATTTTCTTTTTTCTTCTTCCTCAAAGTTTAGAAGATCAAATAAAACATAACAATAAGAAAAATGGCACCGAACATTTTTTTTTTTTTTACTTTGGAGATCACTTTTAATCCACTAAATGAGGATGATATTGAATACCAGACGTATACTCGCTGAATTTTAAGAAAAGATTAGATTTTTAATTTTCCATTCCATTGAAAAGTAAAACTATGTTTTTGATTATTATTTTACGAAATTAGTAACAGCTATGACTGTTTGCAGGTCTCGATTTGGCGATTTGTGCTACATTACCAAGCAACGGAAATTCCAAATATGGTAAACCCATGCCACTTTATATTTCATACAACTCAATAGGTATAGCAATCCTACGTTAAATTTTCAAGTTCGTCAAAAGTGGCCAATGAACAAACCATTCATTTTATTATAGCTGAACCGAAAATTAATATACTTGCATATTCATACCAATTAATATTTCGTAGAAATTGTAATGGTTTTATCAAACCGAAATTCCATTAATCAAACTTACTTTTTATTTATAAAAAACCCTTGTAAATATTTTTGTAACAAGAAATTCTGAAAATTATATTGTAGAATAACAGTTTTCTAAAAATAACTGGTTAAACTAACACCCTTGCAGCGGAGATTCTCACCATCCGCAGTCCCCAAGTACACCACGCCTTTGGGTTTAGGATTGAAAAAGGTTTTTCGTGTGTAAAGATAGTATGTCATGAAGAGTTTTTGGATTTATAGATGTATTCGAAAGTTTTATAAAGAGTTCGAGGAAATATACTATTGATTATTGAGAAATATGCTTAGATAAAATATATCTTGGTTAGAACTGTAACTAAAATTTATTGTAGCAAATAATTAAATTTCGTTATGATTTGTATGTCAATAATATTTTGGTTCGTAGACTATTGGGACTTGTAAAGAGTAATATTGTTAGGTGTTCAAAGGGTAAGGCGGCATTCAGAGACACGTGAAGTCTGTTCAGTCTATTTATATAGTAAAGTGTACGTTTTTTTTAGCATTTAAGGGGGCAAAATATCCAAAAGATTATTTCTTATTGTATAATTCTAATCAATTCGATAGATTACAAAGTGTTACAATAAAAAAATTCAAAAAAAAATTATGAAATTTTGGAAAATTTGCACATTTTATATAAAGTTAAAGCTCATAACATTTATTTTAGAGTGATATATTTCATTATATTATTACATTTGCTATTACTGTACCCTCCCCCGCTATGTTCGCGCCTTAAGTTATATCAAGCCCTCAGATACATCGTGCCTTATACCATGTCTCCTAATATTTTGCATTGTTTGTTTTTTTCATTTTTAAAATATAATGTACTTTCCTATCAATCGGTTATAAATGAAAAAAGTTTTTATGAGTCAAAATTGCAGCTATTTTTAGTTCTCTTGAAAGGTCCTTGACTTATGACTTTGGAGGGGGCTCTGTGTGAGCCAAGCACTCCGACCAGGGGTCTATTGTACCATCCCCAAGAAATAAATCCCTCTCTCTCATAAGAGCTCCGTTGCCAAAGCAAAATTCAGCAAAGATCTGATAGGTATATCCTGGAGTTCCCCAGGGCTCAAGCAAGTGGTACCCTACACTCTTAAAACAAACGAGCGGTTTTAACTCAGTCTGAGTTAATTTCCACTCCTTTCCATGCCGAAAATGCACTTCTCCTATAGGAGTGAATTTCACTCTTTTTAGAGTGGGTTAAAGAACTAGAAACATTCTGCAGTTCCTACAAATTTAAAACGAGCTTTTAATCAGTCTGAGTTAATTTCACTCCTTCCGGTGCGAAAATGCACTTCTCCTATAGGAGTGAATTTCACTCTTTTGTTTTAAGAGTGTAGATGTTCAAATTTGTGAGCTGCAGAATTTTCGCATTCACAGAGAATTTGGGTGACCGAGAAGTTCTTTATGACGAGAGCTGGGGCAACCTGAATCAAGTTCCCTAGCTTGTCTTGATTAAATTCTACGCCAAACCGGTACACTAGTTGATCTACATAAAAAGTTGATAAAAACAGTACCTCTGATAATATCACTAGAAATGCCAAGAGCTGGCTCTGGACCAACATATGAGGTACTAGAAAACGACCTGGCCAGTACATCAACCATTTCATTGCCTGGAATCCCTGAATGACCTGGAACCCAGGACAGTGTAACCTGGTTAGCGGTTGCGATGCTGCAGAGAAGAGTGTAGCATTCCCAAACCAAAGGTGAGGTGAATTTGGACTTTAAAAAGCTTCTAATAGAATATAGCTTAAAAGATTTATTGAAAGCTTCTAATAGAATATATTTATTGCGTAGTTCTCAAGTCTTTTTAAAGGAGTTGGTCAAAATGTATAATTGAGACTAGATCCGATGCAATAGTTGCTGAAATCTAGAATTAAAAAGAGTACCCGATAATTTTTAATTTTAAATATCCATTGTTAGAGGATGATTGAAGCTGCTTTAGTCAAGCAATATTATTAAAGTAAAGCTCGAATACTAATTTTTCTTACATTTTTGAATCAGTGAGCCCAACTCAAAGCTCCAGGTCCTGTGTGATGGCACCTTGAGAATATGATCAAGCATCCGGTAAGAATAGGATAGGAATAGTACGAACCCATCTGTCAGATACTTGTGCACTAAAGCTATTTAAAAAAAGAAAAATAGGGTATTGGAAAGTTACTTTTAAAAAGTAACTCTGTTACAGTTACTTAATATGAAGAGTAACTAGTTACAGTTACTTAGTACGAAAATTACCGAATCACAGTTACTTTTAGGAATTTCAAGTTATAAGAAAAATTGAAATTTAGCCATCTTACCGTTTTACAAAGGGAACCAAGTCTTAAGAAATAGGGACAATCGGAAAGAGGTACGAACGAAAATTCTACGTTGTTAAAAGTTAAATAAGTAAATGTAAGTCGAACGCGGAACTGTGCCGAAAATATCTGTGAAGAAGGGCGTGAGAAGTAACGAAATTTTACGTTTCCTCTAAAAGTAACTAAGTTACAGTTACTTTCTGAGAAATGTAACGGCGTTACTTAAAAAAAGTAACTGTTACAAGTAACGCGTTACTCCAATCCCTGGAAGAAATAATTTTTAGCACGTCATAACGCACTGTACGTGAAAAAGTAACATATCGCACAAATATGACTTTTCGAGTTGTAAATGCTATAATATTCAAAATTTAAATATCTACACTCTTAAAACAAAAGAGTGAAATTCACTCCTATAGGAGAAGTGCATTTTCGGCACCGGAAAGGAGTGGAAATTAACTCAGACTGAGTTAAAACATCTCGTTTTAAGAGTGAAGGACGCAGTTTGTTTTCTTTTATTTCTTTTACCCACTCCGAAAAAGAGTGAAATTCACTCCATAGAATGCACGGAGAAAGTGAATTACTCAGAGAGTAAAACGCGAATAGGACGAGATGCTCGAGGAAAACTTAAAAACTTCAGGAAGAGTGAATTAACCAGAGTTAAACCGCTCGTTTGTTTTAAGAGTGTAGACTAGAGATTAAAGCAAAAATTAAATCAATGGGTAGAATAGTTGGAATGCAGTAAGCAAATCGTTATTTTTTTCTTTCATGCAATGCAATAGAAAAAATAAACTTCAGACCATTTTTCTGAAAAACTTGTATTTTTGCGATAGGTCTCTTTTCCGCGTACAGTGCGATAATTTTCCCTCTCTCCCGAAAGTAGCGATAACGCGCCAAATAAGGCAACCCCAAGCAGAAGCGATGTGGTGAATGATTGACACTGTCATCTGTGAAACTACTGTGCTCTCGTGTTCCGTTCCAACCCCCCACGGTGAAACTACTGATAACAAACTCCTCATAGTTCTCAGTTGTTTAGGTTATGAGATGTCTCTTTTGGGGGGTAGGGGTTAAATTGTACTTAGTTCACTAATAAACTCCGTGGTTGGTTAAATAAAATTATCTTCGTGATCTGTACAGGTAAATTCAGATGCTGTACAATTATAGGGAAAAAAAACTTTTAAAATTGGTGTCCAGTATAGCAATATAATTCTTTGTTGCTATTTTTATAATCAATGTGCCCAAAGTTTTCTTCCTAGTTATTGAACTGTACTTGGTTCAGTAACTCCGTGGTTGGTTAAATAAAATTATTTTCGTGATCTATGCAGTTATATTCAGATTCTGTACAGTTAAGGGAAACAAAATCCTAAAATTAGTGCCCGGTATAGCAAATGCATTTTTGTTGCCATTTTTATAAGTACACTTTTCAACCAAATTTTTCTTCTGGTTTTATGGATTATTATTATTATTATTATTAGCAAAAGTTAGAAGAACATGCTA
The DNA here is from genome assembly GCA_019343175.1 of Oedothorax gibbosus. NCBI lineage: Eukaryota > Metazoa > Arthropoda > Arachnida > Araneae > Linyphiidae > Oedothorax > Oedothorax gibbosus. The sequence goes on along the minus strand of CM033275.1, from coordinate 8,210,787 downwards.
GTTACCGAAAGTCAATCAATATTGTCCTTAATTAAATTCGATGGTTCGTATTACGAGTTTGGGGATATAGGAAACAACTCTTGAAATTGGTGTCCGGTATAGCGAATACAAATTTTTGTTGCAATTTTTATATGAAGTACACTTTTCAACCAAATTTTTCTTCTGGTTTTATGAACACTCAGAAGCAAAAGTGAGAAGAAAATGTTCATTTCCGTGCATAAGAGAAGCGATTGTGACTTCACTTTTCAAACGGGTTTTCGCACTGTTTTTCTTCCGGCTGCACTTCCTTTCTCATTCCACCTCCACGAACTGAATAAATAAATCAAAATCACCATCACCGATTGACAGGTTGGCCCGCGTTTGCAGAACAAATGACTTGGCACAAGTCGTGAAAATAGCAGTGCTAAGAATGGGGTCAAACCACACTAGGTCGGATCGAAGGTGTGTTGCGATTGGGCTATATAATCGTTTCCGGCTGTCTATTTCTGGCCTACTTTAGGAGCTGCAACACAGCCAACTACAGGGTGAGGTCAACATCTGAGCTGGCACCCAACTGACTTCAAGCGACATCGGACGCTAATGCCGCCCGTCGGGGCTTTGGACTCCATATTTCACGAGCAAGTCTGTCCCAGTGTATTCGGGGAACCCCGTAATTTAGTCGATTTTAATTTATTTTTTGCCAACTAATGTCCGTTAAAGGATGTGGCCGGGTTTTTGAAAGCGGGACCCTCTGTATGAGAGGCCGATGTTCTGACAACTGGGCTACGGATGGAGTCAAAGCACAAAAAGTCGGATCGGAGTTGTGTTGTTATTGTGTTTATCCCTTTAAGACCGGCTATCAGATGGCGCTTATTTAAGTTTATGAGACTAAATCTTAGAGTTTTTTCGAAAAAATGACTTAAACAGCATCAATGCCAGCAACTCCTTAAAAACAAAGTCCTTTTTTTATACAAATAACGACTGGTACAAGTCACCTGTTTTGGTATCGACATTTTTGAAAAGCTTGAACATTCTCTTTTATACCCGCACAATCGTGATAGCTCGGTCGGAAAGGGTTATATGGACTTATATAGTAGATATTGTAGAGTTACCATTTTTACTATATAAGCCAGGTATTAGAATCTTTTGCAGTAAAGGATTTCTAAACTATTATAAGATACACCAGGTCTCCGAATCAATTTTTAGGCGCTACCCTTACAATTTTCAATTCGTCAACTGATGATTTCAAGCCTTACGAAAACGAAACACTGTAGCCCAGAGGAAAAATAGCTGATTACAACACATGACCCCACGTTGAAAAGTGCTGTCCTGCAGCTTATATTTGCAAAAGATTCACGGTTGATTTCTTCAAAAGAAAGGGTTGTCTTGCGTTGTCAACACAGAGGCTTCACACTACATCCATGAAAAGGACAGTGCAAAGAATGGTGTGAAAGCCCATAAAGGCGGTTCGATTGTCGTTTTGTCAAAGCCACGTGCTGCACAAGTGTTTATCCAGGTTTTTTTAGTGTCTACCCTTTCAATTCTTCTACTGATTTTCAGAATTACCGAAAACTGCAGCCCCGAAGGCAAACAGCTGTACCACAGCAGTTTTTTTTAGGTCCAAGCATCTTACACAAAGTTTAACTGCATCTTGCATCGACAAAAGAGGACGTTTCACTGTCACAACCTCCAGAGAAAAAAAAGGGTTGACTTGCGTTTTCAACACAATAGCTTTACACGAAAGTCCATATGAAAGGGACAGTGCGAAGAATGGACTCAATGGACACAATGGTTAGTCGGTGTGTGTTTGGTCGCATGCCGAGCACGTGGTTAGCCTAGGGCGAGCCTTTGTTGGGATGACTAGGGAAGCGTGCACAGGGCACAAGGGCACGAAAGTGTACAAGAACAAAGTCAGGACCGACTTGACCCTTTAAGGATCGGATAATTTTCAAGTTTGTGTTTTTCAGGTTTGTCGGGGGGGGGGGGGGGGGGTACCGTCCTGGAAAAACTCTGATTATTGAAACAACCATTTATTGAAAAATGTAATTCAATAGGCTTAATTAAAATTATTTTAAATTAGTATTTTAACAATTATTTATCATAGACAGTATTTTAATAATTATTTATTATTTATGCAGATATAAACACATTAAAAACATACTTTTATTTTAGATATTATTTATTATATTACTATTGATAACTTATATTATAGAAGATTTGCCAATTTCGCAAAATTAAGGAATTGTAGAATCCATTTTTTTCTATAAAAATGATAAATATCATTTTTTTTTCAAAATTCAATGTTCAAAATGTCTTTTGTGAAGCTCCCATCCCATGCAATCGACTATGTAAGTAAAATTTGTTATTTTTTCAAAACTCAATCACAGCCAGGTTTCAAAGATTAAGATGTAAAGAAAAACGAATGTATACTTTGATTTTTTTTTATTAGAAAGAATTTTAATAAATGCAAACAGTTTTCTTTTCAAAAAATGCATTGTACACAGTACTTTGCATTACACTGTTACAGGAAAGCTTTAAATTAAAGCAAGTTCTTCAGCATTCGTTCAGCAAAGCATTCTAGAGTTTTGCTAATGTTCGAATCAAAAATACATTTCGAAATTAATTTACTAGCAAAGATGCATTTCTTTCCCCAAATTGACAATGTGAACACTCACCGAAGCCAAAACAAGAGAAAACTTAATAGAAACTGAATTGGGGAGGAAAGCGATGCCGTCTTGTTTGTAGTAAGATTTTTTTTAAAATTGAAAAATCTATGCGTATTCAGGTATTTCCCAGTTTTTCCCGCTGGGATGGAAATATTAGTTTTGGACGGAAAAAAACCAACCCTGCTACTAAAATTACGTCACGTTGCACTCGCCCCCCCCCCCCCCCCTTTAAAAAAAGTTAATTTTAATTATTGCCTTATTGTTTCTGAAATTCAAAAAAATGCATCTTTTTATGTTTAAAAAAAAATTAACTTCGAAAGAAAAAAATAACATTTGTCTTGGTTAAATAATTTATTCATAGGAATAGACCGACATTGTATTTATATTTCCATTGTCCAAGGACTAACTAGCCATTAGCTTATGTCTTCTAAAAAAGGGGATCTGTCTAGTTCTGAGCCTTTTGGTGATCGTCCAGTTAGCTGCTCGTCCTCTGATTTGTCAAGATAGTGTCGCAATTTAGCGTGTTATGAAGTACCGTTACGAAAAGGTCTGTAAAAAATCGGAAACTAATAATGTCAACGTTGTGTCATATAATAATATCACCATACTCTTTCTGAAATAATGTGTTTCTTATGATTAAAAATGATTTCAAATTATATTTTCTTCTGGGGGGTAGGAAGGGTGTTTGGGTCAATAATTTCGATTTTCTGTTTTTTTTCTCTCTCTTTTTTATTCTACTTATCCTTAGCTTTAATTTAAGACCAAGATTATAGATTTCTGTTTAGTGGTTTTCTTTTTATAAGCATTTTGAGAAACTCTTAATATCAGTTCTTACTTAAATATTTCTTTTCTTTTGCGTTTCCTGAAATATAAGGTTTTTCAACAGTTAGGAATATTTTTTCTCAGGAACTATAAAAGATATCAACATATTGTGTTTTGTTATTTCTTCCCCATTAATAGCTCTTTGATTTAAACTGAGGAATTTTAAATATCTCTTATATAACTTTAAATCTGATTTTTTATTTTAGTTTTTCAATATATATTTTAAAAAAAAATCACTGTAAAAGTATTTTTTAATATTTTTAAATACCCTCAGTTTAAATCAAAGACAAAATATAAAAAAGTTTATAATGATATCTCATATAGTTTCTGAGAAAAATGTTCCTGGATGATTTTCAAGACGACGGTCATAAAATTTCTTATTTTTGTGTCCCTGAAAATCATGTAAAAATATGTGTATGAACAATTGGCATCATCATTTTTAATTTATTTTTTTAAAAAAAATAGTTAATCTTATTAATGTTTGGTGGATTTAAGTTAGTTGTAATCTTATTGGCGCGTCACTACTGAACAACCCAACATATATTAGGCTTGTAAATGGTGGATTTCATAGTTTTTTATTTATTTTGTTGAAGCTTTACTACTAAACACTATAGAACTATACTATATAGTATAAACACTAAACACAAATATTACAGGAAAATAAATTGAGGACGAATACTAACCCCCGTCATTTCACAGGAGCGAGAAGGAAGAGCATCATCAAATTTGGCGGCCCCCAAAACATATCTGCTATAAGGTATCTAAATGTAGTTTTTACATCTCAGTATTCACAGAAAAATAATTTTTATTAATAAGCTTGGATACGTTTATTTGCATTATTAATTTTTTTTTAGTTGAATGATTGTGAGTAAAACCAAAATTCCATTAATTATGTGACTGATGTAAAATATTATCATAAGTTATTAGTAAAACAATGCTAACAATCAACAAATCGAATGTTTTAGCTATTATCATATCCTAGTACTAAAATCATACTATGCAACTTATTAACGTTGAGTTTTTATTATCAGTACGCTAAGTAGCATACCTATTTTAAATTAAACACTGATAAAAAAAATTCTAACATAAAAAATATATATAATATAATTATATTTGTGTAAAAAACAAATAGTGGTAACTTAACAAATCATATTTGTAAAGAAGTGAAATCTGAAAATAGTTTATGTTCTACTTTCTTAGAAGATAGAGAGTATTGGTTATAATTTTTTTTTAATATTATCCTGGATGTATTGAAAGTAGTACTTTTAGTGATAGATACGTTCTACATTTATGGGAGGGGGGGGGGGGGGCGTCACACACTGCCAATATCGACAAAGTCTAATTTGGAAACTTTAATTTCTATACAGAAAATGTTTACCACCTTTTAAACATTCTAATTGTTTAGCTAAGATTTTGAGTTAAAAAATTCTTACACGAACTAGGATCAAGTCTTCAATATTCTTTAATTTTTTTACTACCCTACCACACACCCTAAAGGTTACTTTTTCTTGATTATAAGGTAGTAGTCACAATAATGTAAACTATTTAAGGACTAAAGGCATGCTATATAGAGATGTCTGTCACATTTCATTCCTTTTTTAATTGCTACTAGTCCTCAACGTTACCAAGCATGTTTAGGAACTAAACACTGGGGGTTCCGCGTGAGGCTGACCTCCTTACCGGGACACATGCCTAGCACCCCAGAGCCCTAAGTCACGAAAGCTGAAATGGGCACGGCAGGCCTTGGCCCAGTAATGGGCTGTTGCGCCGAGGAGTTTAGTTTTTTAGTCCTCAACGTTGCTCATTTCAGCGCGAATGAGAGGGGTCTCCAAACCAAATTACATCAGTGTTAATCCAATTGCTTCGAATGTTTTGTTAAAATTATTTATCGAAAATTTAACAAAAAATTTGAACCAAATTCAAAAAGTGGGATTATAGAGAAATTAAAGTTGGCTACATTTATCACTTAAAAAACAATTTGTTAAAATATTCATTCAACACAGCCGATGAAATGTGGTTTAGATTTTTTTTTTCTCCATTGGAATAACATGAGGCACTTTGGTTTGGAGATCGTCTTCAAAGGTATCTCCCTCTGGCCTCGGGCTACAACATACGTCCCTTGTCAGACCAACAAAGGCGCCCCACGTGTTGAACACAAGTACCACGTGCGCGGCATGCGACTACACAAACACATGCACCGACCAACCATTGTGTATTCACTGTATTGTGTGTATTGACACCTTTCTTAAGCACTGTCCCTTTCATGAAGTGTTAGGTGAATCGTCTTTAGCAGTAGCGACGCAAACCAACCCTTTTTTTAAAATTAATAGTTAGTGTTCGTTATTTATTATTTTTTTTGCTTTTTGGACAAAAAGATCTGTAGCTTTTATGGACTGCATTGTGTTATGTCTTTTGTACTGAAGACGCAAGCCAATCCTTTTTTGAGAGAAAAAAAAAAGCTTTGTGTTCTTTTTTAAATGTGATGGATGTTCTATGAAAAGGATCGGTCGTATTTAGTGGAATCGCTTTTCGTGCAAGGTGTTTAGAACTAAAGGGGTTTTGGTGTATAGCTGAACTGCCGCGGGCAGGTGAACTGCAGTAACTATAACTAACTTTTGGATTTAGACACTCGGCATAAATTTATAGTCAGAATTGAAGAGCTTAGTGGAAGAACGTGCTAAGTGACAAAAAGCAAATGAGAAAATAAGTTTTAGTGAATTTTTTGTTTGAATGAGTTTGAAATCAGTTTTTTTTGTTGGCCTTTAGATACGTTAAAACGGCACTTATAGAAGGTAAAAAGTATATTTAAATTAAAATTTATGAAAAGGGGGAATCTTATTTCCTTTAAAGGATGGAACAATCTGTTCATTAACACGAAAATCTGAATATTTTTCAAAAATATCACTTAGCACGTTCTTCCGCTAAGCTCTTCAATTATCATCACAAGTCCTCTTGAGATGGGCATTTCCTCAAATGTCAGTAAGAAATCAAGACGCCTGTTTCCAATTAACCCTTTTAATCCCAACTTTTTATTCTAAAAATCTATAAGTTCTTAAATAGACTCATTGTGCATCCATAATGAAATAGTGAAAAGCAAGGGGGGAAAATCTTAATTTTTTAACTAAAATTGAGGGGTGGGGGGGGATTTGGAATCATAACTTTTGAATAACTTATAATAACAATAATTTTTCGAAACTTCATTTGTTAAAAATAGTTGAAATTAAATTTTTAAACATTTAAGAATGGAAGCATGAAGAATTTAGGGCCAATTTATGTAATAAAATTGTGTCTGGATGAATTTTATTTTTACCATGTCTTTCATATTTTCATTTTAGTACAACAAACATGATTTAATTCTTCAAAAAACATGACTCTTCCATCTAACGATACAAAAAGAAAATATAACTTTATAGAAAAATTTATGTAGAATTTAATAAAATATATTTGAAATAAGTGCAAGTTTAACTTAGCGAGAAGAAAATTGCAAGTTTGATGATTCCAAATTGAATCATTTGGAGTGAGATGAGTTAATTAATGTATGCATGGCAGTTGATAAATAAAATTTTCAATGATTTTCGGAAAAAAAAAGTTAAATGTCATGAATTAATTTTTAATACCTTCATTTAAGTCACAATTTTCCAGGTTCTTTTTAGCGTCTTTTAGGTAAATAGCAACGCCTCTGTACCGTCAATACGATTTTTTTTTAAAAATTCCAACCAACAGTTTTAGCTCCAGATATTTTTGGTATTGAACTAGCAAATACTTTATATTATAAAGTTACACCGTTTTTTACGCTTTTTGATATCGTAGATGAACGGTTTTTTTTCCTAATTGTTTATACCCACAATCGTTTTTCAATACAAGCTTTGCGACATATTTTTTTAATTGATAACCGAAAAAAAAAATTCGGCATACCACCCTCAATTTCCCCATTCCTGGTACTCTGGGGATAAGCCAGGTCGCGCCTTGACCTTCAGGGGTGATCAGACCGCGTATACTAGATTCATCAGTGGTCACCTAATGTGCATGAAATTTGAACAGCAGAGAAAGATCTACCCAACCTGCAGCAAATGTTTCTCCAGAGCGGCCAGCCCGGGCCACCTCGGATTTTAAAAGGAGGATTTCCTGCGCGACCCGATCTTGTCTTTTGATTTCTTGAGGGTGAATGGACTTATGGACCAGTGGGGATGAGAAACAACAGCAACACTGGGTTACAACCGAATATTAAATAACCACCCAAAACTATTAAATAACCACCATGTCAAAACTTTTATTATTCTAAGATTTTTCTTTAAATAAAGTTTTTGAATGATTTACTTAAAAGTTATCATTGAAAATTTTTATACCCTTGTCAAATTCCTAAGTACTGGTGCAAAGAAATACATAATAAAAACCATTTGTAAATATTAATATGATTAAATAAAATGTTAAACGGAGTAAACTAATAAATAGACTCAGTTACTTTTCAATTACTTTAGATAAACTTTTACAATCAAACGACGCATCCTATCTTTGAGAAATTTAGATACACTGCTTCGGTTATTAAACTTAAAATAAGTAGGTTTGTAGCAGAATCTGTCACTTAGCCCGCTTCCACAGAACATTTGTATTCAGCAGAAAAAAAGTATCGAAAAGCATTATTAATTTTATATTAACCATTTACATGCTAAATATGGCTGGGTTCATTAAATTTTCTTTCGAAAATTCAATTATTATTTTTAATCGTTTATATATTCCTTCCTTTTAAATAGAAGCAAAACATTTCATATTAACATACAAACAAAGAATCTCTTAGTAAAATATATTTGACGTCATTTCAAACTGATTGATGGCGCAAAAATGAATTTCTTTTAATTATTTTAAGGAAATAAAAATGGCTCTTTATGCTTTTTAAATGAGCGTTTAATTGTGCAGTTATTTTTAATTATTGATGTACTTCGAATTCGAATTTTTTTCTGAGATTTTCAATGTCTTCTAATTTCGATGCGCTAATTTTTTTTTTTTTTTTTTTTTTTTTTGACGTATCACACTTATCTGTAGCATGTGTAGTTTGGTAATGAAAGTAGGTGACAGACAGACGGAATGAATGATTATAATGCCTTTCACTTTTTATGTTATAAATGTAGTGTGGAAGCTAAAAGTGTTAATTTATGTAGTTCTAGGTATTAGAACTACAAACACACATGTTAACACATTTTTTGAAGGATCCATTCTTCTATGGCATTTCACTGTCTGTTGTTAGACATCTTCGATACATGGGACTATATCTTCGGTGACTATTGTTCACCATCTATTATTTGCATTGACACACGCCTTGCACATGGGTTAGGCGTATGCTCCAGGTGCTGGGCATGAGGCAAGATGTCACCGAAAACTTGAACCGATTCACCCTTTTTGCCCTAGGGTTTAACCCTAAGGTTCCGATAGTTGTCACTAACGCATGGATTATTTTTATGAACAGTTGTTTCAAGTTACTGTGTTAAATGGAATAGGACAAGGAAAAACTAACATATTACTTTTTTCCACAATGAGGTTGTTTCAGAAGATGACAGATGTAACCTCTCCTGTTTTCATTTCTGCACTTATCGCGATTTCGTTGGTTGTTTAGATTTCACTCTCAAAAGGTCTATGTTGTCTTAAAAGTTCGGATTAGAAGAGCTTTTGTCTTATGCGGAAGAATTAAGCGAAATTGTGCGATAGCATTTTAACGTGATTCACGAACAGAGAAAAGCTTTAGTTATACCGAAAGAAAAGTTTGTACACAGACATTAGTTTTAGTAAGGCAAGAAAATAATGTATTGTTCAAAACAAATGTAATAATGAAAAGAATCCCAAGAATCAAAACAATATCGCTGGAACTGTTGCCACTCACGACGTGAAACATATTCTTTTTAAATGCAAAAAGTTTCCTTATTTTTTTAAGGTTTTATTCAGGGGCAACTCAGTTGCTAGTTTAAAACCTTAAATTTGACGAGTTTCATTTTTGCAAAGCGAACTTTTCAGTAACGGGGCCCGAAATTTTATCTACCTTATAGTACCGTGTACCCTAGATCAGGTAGCAGGTGATAAAGAACATCTTCCAGCCCCAACCTCAAATGTGTTCCTAGTTTATCTAATGACAGGTGAATTACAGTAGCGGTACTTTCTTGTTGAAAAGGCACACAACACATGGAAAGGGGAAAGAGAACCATTCACATTTTCAATGAAGCCTGTCACCATCCCTTATCCTACGGCTACTTGACTGGGTTCAAAGTTCAGTTAGGTGTTTGAGTTTTTATTTTGTTTGTTTCTTTTTTGTCAAAGAGGGAAAAGGGGTCGTACCTGTAGCGGCCTAAAAAACAGGTGTCGTCTTCAATGGGTTACTCATTATATACTTCTTAATCTTCCAAAAACAAATCACACAAGTTTTATCATCAATTTTTTATTTTAAATATTTTTTATTTAAATTTAAATAAGAAATAATAAAATATGAATGGCAACCCCACATTTTTTTTACATAAATCGATAAAGTAGATCAAGTAGAAGCAAAATCCCGAATTTTTTAATTCAACAATAATTATTTGCCGAGTTATTGTAAAAAAACTGGAAAAAAAACGAATTTTAGGGACCTTGTAAAAATTACTTGGCAAATTTGATCCTAACTCACATTATCGTTTGGTGATTGAAAAGCGTTTATTGGAAAATGTTTAATCATATTATTGATGTATGCCAAATGTCTAAAAATCTTTTCTTGTTTCTAGTGTATACAATGTGATTTTTTTTTTGTATAATTAACATTAAATTATATCGACTACTATGTGTTTACTGTTTAAATGTAGGTTATTTTTAATAGAATTTCAAAAAGTGTGTTTAAGATTAAAAATTAAATACTCTAAAATATTATTGGAATTCGGTTTTTAGTGTATTTCATTATTACCACATTAATTATTTAAAATTATTTGTGCCCACTGCCTTTGTTAACAATCATTGCCGAATCATTTTACGTATTTTTTCTTATATTTTTGCTTTTCTTAAATATCGCGGAAGCTTTATAAGCGGGTCTCTGACCAAGCACACAAACCTGAATATATATAGGTAATTCCATGCAAAATTATCCTGTCTGTAGTGTAAGTCACGTTTGTAAAAAGTGATTATCACTACAACTTGTAACATTAAATGAAAAATTTGTGGAATAGTTGATCTACACTTATTATAACTAAATAATGTAATGTATTTTATTTAATTTGGTTCATGTAAATCATCATATTCATGTAAATATTTGCTATGTAAATAAATTATTATATTCGAAAATATGTGATTTAAAAAAAAATGATGTTGATTTTTAAAAAATCGTTGTATGTGTGATTTAATTTACAAATAAAATGTTTCATCTTCTAGCCTTTATTTTATTACTGAATTTTAAAATCCAAAAATTGTTTGAAAAACGCATCCAAAAAAAAATCACCGTATTAGTGAAGAAGGTTTAATTCTAGCATCCTTTGGGCGAGAATATGTTAGCTTGTCGTTTTGAAAAGACACAACCTAAATCTTACCTTTTTCAATTTGGAGATTTCACCCTAAGCGCGTTCAAAATTAATGCTTTAATATCTCGGCAAATAATTCAAAACATTTTTTTTATACCTAGGGAATTTTTAAGGTGCTGAACATTTTTGTGTAAAAAAATTGTGTGTTGCCATTGGATTTTCAAAGACGTTATGTAGACGACCCTTTATACAATTTTTAATGCCGGAAATCAATTCCTAACGCTTTTTCCTGAAAAATGACACCTTTCACAAAATCTCTTGATCAATAGCAGCTGAGAAACGAGGGGTGAATCGTCCCCCCCCCCACACCCCCCAGCTGTACTATAAAGTCGTGTACCAAATTTGAAGTCTGAGTAATAATAGTAATCCCATAGACATAATCCTGACAGCCAAAATCACGACAAGCCAGAATCTCAACAGGCGAAATCTAGAAAAAGGCCATAAACCCGACAGCAAAAAATGCGAAAATATTAATGTAAAAATTATTAATTAAATTGCCCTTAGTTAAGCATTATCTTATTGATTTGTCAGGAATTCGATCCTGTCGGAATTTCTTTCCTGATGGAATTATTTCCTTGTCGGGATTCTGACTTGTCGGAAATTCGGCTACCAGAACCGCGTATACCGTGTATATGGAATCGCTTTTCGTACAAGGTGTTTAGAACTTAAAAAATGGATTTTGGTAGATATCTGTAATAAGCTAGATGTTTGTGCTGTTGTTATTTCTGGAATTCTCGCTTCCTTTTATCATGTTGTCCAAGCTGATGTTCAAGTCCTTATGCTGAAAAAGCAAACCACCAAATTCTTTCTTTTTAGCTTACACACTATGTAAAAAGCGGAAACTTTTATACAGGCTATGTCCATCTGTCTGCTTGTCCGTCGCTCACTTTCATAGCACAAACTACAAATACAAAAGACAAGTGTGATACGTCAAAAAATTTCAGCGCATCGAAATTTAGATACTATGAAACCTCACAAAAGATTCAAATTCGAAGTACTTCAATTATTAGAATAAAAACACTGCAAAATTTAATATTCATTTAAAATGCATGGAGAAAGTCCATTTTTATTGGAATGTTATGAATTAATTTTTAATGTCTTCATTTATATCAGAATATTTTTCAGGTTCTTCTTATCGGGGGAAAATAGCAACGCCTCTGTGCCCTCAATAATTATGGTTTTTAAAATGACCGCTTCAGCTCCGGATAGTTTTGGTATTGAACTAGCGAATATATATATTTTTTAAAGATAAATTACATTGTCGTTTGCGCTTTTTAAAATTATAAGTAAACTTGATTTTCCCCTAATAGTTCTTACCCGAAATCGCTTCTGTTATAGTTTCAGAAATCATGCCAAAACTTTTATTAATTTAAGAATGTTGTTTAAAAAAAGTTTTGGATTGATTTCTATTAATTGATCATTGATATATTTTATACCTTTGTCATTTTCCTAAGTACTGGTGGCAACAAAATAATAAAAATAAGTTTTAAAAATTAATGCGATTAAATAAAAAGTTAAACGGAGGAAACTAATAGATAATAATAATAAAACGAATAAATAACTCTTTTACTTTTAAAATACTTTAGATCAACTTTTACAATCAAATGACGCATCCTATCTTTGAGAATTTTAGAAATACTGTTTCGGTTATTAAACTTAAAATAAGTATTTCAGAATCTGTCACTTAGCCTGCTTCCACGCAATATCTGTGTTCAGCAAAAAAGGGCCCCAAACACAGTATTAATTCTATATTAAATATTTTCACGCTAAATTGGGCTAATTTCATTTATTTTTCTTTCAAAAGTTCAATAATTATTTATCTTTTATATTCCTCGCTTTTAAATAGAAGCAAAACGTTTCATATCAACATACAACCAAATAATCTCTTTGTGAAATATATTTGACGTCATTTCAAACTGATTGATGTCGCAAAAATAAATTTCTATTAATTTATTATTTCAAAGAAAAGAAATTTCTCGAGCGATTGTTGCCAATGGCAAAGGTGATTAATTCTAATAAAAATGGCTTCCTATGCTTTTTAAATGAACATTAAATTTTGCAGTTTTTTTAACAATTGAAGTACTTCGAATTTTTACTGAGATTTGCAATGTCTTCTAATTTCGATGCGCTGAAATTTTTGTCGTATCACCTTAGATGTAGCATTTGTAGTTTGGGATATAAAAGTGGGTGACAGACGGACAATGTCAGCATGTCAATACCTACTTTTTCATTTTTAAAATTTTTTCGAATATAAAAAGGAAAATTTGACTGAAAATTGGAAAAGACGTGACATGTGAATTAAAAATAAACTAGAATAAAAAAAAGAAATTCTGGTATTATTCTTTTTGTTCTATACTCTATAAACTGTATTCTCACTTTTCCCTAAGTTACTTTGCTTTTAAAAGCCTATATTACTTTTGAAACTAGCCGGGACAAGAATGGTTCGTTTTTTTTTGTGATTGACCCTGTTACTTAGATTAGAAGCTCGCGTCATTTCGGGGTTGGTGACATTTTAAACCACACGAAATGTCGCAAGTATCGGTTACTACAGAATTGCATCCAAGCAATTTTACATAATTATTGTTTTAATAGCAAATAAATTTGCAAAGGTAAAAAAAAATACTGAAGAAAATCAATGACAGTAGCCAATTATGGGTTTTAAAAGTAAAAATTACAACTAACTGCTGTGTTTGGCAGTTCTTGTAAGGTGTCAAATAAACCTTGTGTGCAAAACGTTTTAAGTTTCGTTACTAGTTATGCAGCGCCGCATCACTGGCACTGATTATGAAGTTAAAAAAATCAAACGAAGAAATATCCATGTTGAGATGGATGATGCACGTTAAATACGTCAATGTCCCAACCCGAAGATGTCGCTCTTTTAAGTTTCGTTTTAATGCCCACTCAGGTGTCGGCCACGTCACTTGACCGTTGTTAAGATATAAAACCCCCGTCATAGCCCACTTGTAGCTCTAGTGCAACGCTAATAAAACAAAAATAATGTTGTTGCCACGTAATTTTCATTTTCTTCGTTAATAAAATATTACACTAGTTATATATCCGATCACGTGCTTAAGGCGTAATTTAATCTTAAACTGAACTTGAGTAGACAATGCAATTATTAATTGTGAAATTTTTTACCACTTATACGCATCAACTTATATCCTTATTTATCTTAGTTCATTATATAGTTCGATATTATTCTAATTCTACTTTCGAACATCGCTCGGAAGCCCCCCCCCCCTCCTTTCTACGCCATATTTCTAAATAGTAACCCCCCCCCCCCCCCACACTTACACTCCAATCCATATCCACAAACAATTACAGCTATATGAACCCTCCTCCCTCCCTTCCTTGTCAAGCGTGGCGTCATTTGTGGATGGTCCCTGTGACAATATCATTCGGGTGAGTCTTTTCGTGGCAACTTTCCTGCATTCATCAGGATTATATGCAAAAAATATGCTTTGCCACTTATTAAGTAAACAAATAATAAACAATCAAATAATCACATTCCTGACGTCATTCCAAACAGATTTATGACCAAAATAAATTTTGATTCACATAATATTATTTTTTCAATAAACAAAGTTTCTCATGCTATTGTTGAGTTGGCAACAGCGATTTAAATGACTCGAAATTGAATTTCAATGCTAATTCAATGGGAAATTCGTCGACAAATAGTAGATTTATGTCGGTCCGATCGTACAGACAGACGGGCAAAAAGTGTGAAAGTTGGGTATCTGAGGTCATACCTCTTTAACATTTTTTTTTAAAGATCTGATAGATATGGATAGAACCGATTTTGGAAGGAGGGTACGCACAGACAGACGGACATCGATAGCCTGTCAATACCTATTTTTTTTTTTAATTCTTTCGAATTACAAAAAAGAAAAGTAGGCTAATAAAAATGGCTGCTTATGCTTTTTAAATGAGCATTAAATTTAACAGTTTTTTTTAATAATTGACGCATACTTCGAATTCGAATTTTTTTCAATGTCTTCTAATTTTAATGCGCTGCATTTTTTGACAGATCAAACTTGTCAGTAGCATTCGCAGTTTGGGCTTTAAAAGTGGGTGACAGACAAACGGACGGACGGATTGAATGATTATAATACCTTCCACTTTTTATGTTATAAACGTAGTGTGGAAGCTAAAAGTGTCAATTTGTATAGTTTTAGGAATTAGAACTGCAAACACACATGTTAACACATTTTTTTAATGATGCATTATTCTATAGCATTTCACTGTCTGTTGTTTGCATAAACACATCTTGTACACATGTTACTAGGTCTTCGCAGTTTATTGTTCACCTTCTATTGTTTGTATTGACATACGTCTTGCACATGGGTTAGGCGTGTGCCCCATGTGCTGGGCCTGAGGTAAGGTGTCACCGAAAACTGGAACTGGTTCACCCTTTTTGCCCTAAGGTTCCGATAGTTGTCACTAACCAGTGGATCATTTTTAAGAAGAGTTGTTTCCCGTTACTGTTAAATGGAATAGGAAAATGAAAATTTAATACAATAATGCTTATCCCCCCCCCCCCCCCCCCCACACATTTCCAAAAGCAGTGGTTTTGTTTCCAATCCGTCGAGAGATTCGGTAGCCGAATCGGTATTATATGGCAGATGGCACTACTCTTTTGTAACTTAATCTAAGTAGGTTTCTACCAAAAACTATCCCTTAGAACAGCTTCCACATAAAATCCAAGAGTCTAAAAAGACGCGCCAAACTCATAATCAAGTTCTAGATTAAACTTTTAAAAATCAGAATTGAACATTTTTTTTAATTGAAAATTTAATAATTATTACCCATCGTTTGATAAATAATTTTTTTTCATGGGGAAAGATTTTTTTAAAAATATCATTTAAAAAAAGAGACAAAGGAAAAACCTTGCTAAAAAGCATAATTAGTGTAAAAACGTCATTATTTATTCATAAATGTTTGAGTATGTGCATTTTTGTATGTGCATCTTTCCAAAATGGGCCGGGGATCCGTGGAGGCCAGTTGGTAAGGCTCTAGCTTTGCATGCGATAGGTCCCATGTTCGGGTCAAGGAATTACCAAAATAACTGTCATCCTATAAACGGTCTGTGCAGACAAAATGTCCGACGAATAATACCCAGTGTAAAGGGAGTGCACGTTAAAATATGCTCAAAAGTCCTGATGCTGCTCGTACGATGTCGCTCATAAAAAGTTGCGTTAGGTGCCTTTTCAGGAGTCGACTCATCACTTGTATGTGGTTCCAAAATATGACGCCTGTCGCAAATAATCTAATCTAAGAAAATCTTATCTACCTTTTAGTACCTGATTATAAGGCGGGTAGCAGGTGAAAAAGAACATCTTCTCAGTTCTCACTCTAGTGATCTAACCCCAACCCAAACGTGCACCTAGTTATCTAATGACAGGTGAATTACCATAGCGGTACTTTCTTTGTAGTAAGGGAGAGAGTAACACATGGAAAGGGGGAAAAGAACCATTCACCACTGGCTACTTGATCTTTTCAATGGGGTGTTAGGTTTTTGCTGTCAAAAGGGGAAAGGGGGTCGTACACTCGTACCTGTAGCGGCCTAAAAACAGGTGTTGTCTTCAATGGGTTACTCAAGAAGGTTAGAATACGATGGAGGATGCTGTCTTCTCAAAATGGATGAGGCATGAGTTGAGACGGTTTTTTTTTCAATAATGGGAATGTTTCAAATGATGTAGCGTTCTTGTTTTCATTTTTCTTCGAACTGCGTTTTCAATGGTAGCTTCGTTTCACTCTCACAGTGACCGATATAGATGAAAAGAAAATTTTCTTTCTATGCAAGCTTTCTTTAAAAAAAAATTCCAACAACCAGGAGCACAGAAAGAAGTTAGCAGTTTAAAAAAAATCAATAAGTTAAATATTCTTATAAAACTAATTTTCGAAATCCAAAACAAAAGTAATTCCAGAAAACAAATGAAATGGTTTATCCAGGGTATCATAGAATCCGTGTATACAGTTTTTATCACATCTATCATCCAATTGTGTTTCATAACAGATAAATGAGTCGAGCCAGGCATTAGCAGTTTTGTGGGCAATCATGCGTATAATTGCGAACCGAACGGAGACTGCATTTGTTTGTCCAACATAATTCTCTAACTTCCATTCGGCTATCTGATGACCATTCAACTGTATGCGGTTCACTTTCATTTGAAAGAGGTAAGCCGACGTTTAGATTTAGGACAATCAGTTTCCGACAGCTTCGGATCCATCTAGTTTTTGCACACATCATGGACGCGACAACAACAACAACAACAGTTTCCATGAGGATTGGAGGACACACAAATAAAATACAAAAATTGTCGAACCAACAACAGGACAGAGCCCAGCAAGGTTGGTTTGGTCCAAAATATTTCTAATTCTCTTTAGTTTCCAAAAACTATCGAGTTTCTTCTTAAATTCTTTTACTTTCTTCGAATACACAACATGATCTGGTTAGGCATTTCAATCATTGACAACTTTATTGTTCCACATCCACCTTAAGGCTGCGGCAAGCAGGTGACTTTTCTATTGGATCTGTCTGCTTTAACTCTGTACCATTTTATTATTATCATTACTTTTACAAAGACTTAAAAATTGTTATAAAAAGATAGTTCCAAATTCGTAAATTAGAAACAAAATTGTAGTAAGAATTTCGATCAAATTACTGATATTTAACTCTCTAACTGTAAGTTATGCATAGAACAATAGAGACAAAAAAAATATTATTAATTTAATAAATTATGAACACCAATATTTTTTATTCTCTTTCTTTATATTAAAATTTAATTTCGTTATCAATCTATGAATAATTGGGTCATGTCATAAATTTAAAAAAAGCTGGTATTTTAACTCTAGCTTTTGTTACAAACGTAAAGATATTGTCTTGTCTCTCCTAGGAAGCTTATTACTGCGTTTTAATACACTTAATTAGAAAAAAAGTTGTATTGGAGTTTAAAACAGTTCTACAGGTTATTAGGTATAAGCTTACTGACACATAGATTTAAAAGTTACGTATTTCAATCAAATGTTCATAAAAATACTCTGCATGCAAGTTGTCTCTTAAAATTTTGATTCGTTGAGAATTATAGTACTAGTTTTGCCGTGTAAACATAAAATTTGTACAGGAAATACAACTTTGTTGACAATAGACTATAAAAAAATTATTTAAAAAAATGGAATTTGTGTGACTGCTGTGATGTACCTTCGTTGGAAGTGAAGTTTCGGACACGATTGGAAATGGATTAACACAATTTTTCATACTTATACTGTTATACATGTTAGTTGTTGCATGGTTGATTGATTTTTGAAACTGATGGTTAAAAAAAACGGGAACGGTTCCAATTAAAACGTAATAAGGGCATTTTTTCGATAAAACTATAAAATTTAATCTCATAAACTTAAATCAGCGCCATCTGATAGCCGGTCTTAAAGGGATAAGGTAATTACAATAACTTAAAAACATAAAAAGTTTGATAGCAGCAACCATTTTGCTCACGAGCGATTTTCTCAAAAAACCTTATTATAACATCCGACAGGTACCGGGAACAGGTGTACCAAATTTGAAATCTATAGCTTTTTTAGTTCGTGATGTAGAGTGGTTTCAGACAGGCAGACGGGTTAATGTTCGGAAGCCCCTTATTCAGGATCAGCACCCTCGAAACCGTGAAGAAAACATAAAGTCTCCATTTTAGATTTATACTACTACCTACTACTATTCGTGTACCAAATTTGAAGGCCGTATCTCTTTTTTGTTTTTCAGCAATGCTTTAAAAACCTAAAAAGTTCTATGGCAGCCACCATACATGTGGGGCAATATATACCATATCAACACTTACATTTTACACAATTTTTCAAACTTACACAATGCACATGCTTACACTTGTACACTTGCACATGCGTAATTTTTATCGAAAACCTTATTATGACGTCCGAAAGGTACTATGAACTCGAGATTCTCAAATTTGAAGTCTGTATATCTTTTCGATTTTCAGTGATACCTTTAAAACAAAATGGTGTCAATTGAAAGATATTAACCCTGCTGAAACAGAGAAAAAAACGCTTCAATACACAGAAATTACCCCTTATGAAACATAAAAAAATTCCGAAATTTTCGTCAATTCGCAGGAATCGTTCGATAAAAAAACCCAAATAGCTTCAATTCAAATTACACCTTATGAAACAAAAAACTCCCGAAAATTTTGTCAATTCGCAGGAATATTAAAAGAAAACACCCAAATCGCTCCAATTCAAATTGCTTCTTATGAAACAAGGAAGAAAAAACGAAAATTTCGTCAATTCACAGGAATATTGAAAAAACAAACAAATCTCTTCAATAGAAATTACCCCTTATTTCTGCAAGTAATATTTCCAAAAATTGAAAGAATAGAGTCGTGGTGATGTCACCCTTTTGCACAAGAGAATGGTCATCTTATCAACTACAGTAGAAAATTATACTGTCGAACCAATGGCCTACTCAACTTTAAGGCTACGAAAGCACTTCGTTTCTTCCTAAAATCGATGATGAATTACATAATAATATTTTTAATTGTGAATACCAAAAGTTTGTATTTTTTAATTTAAATATAGATTTTATTTTCGATTAATTATTGCTTTTGAACATTTCTACAATACCTATTATTATTTTTTTTTTAAAAGAAAAAACTAGCTTTCGCTAAAAATAGTAAAATGCACTGAATGGGCGCCTGATTCGTACTACGAACATTTCGATTTTCCCACACATATTTTTAAAAATCAGTTTTCATTAAAACTTTACTTATATTACGATTGTCGGCATAGGTCCACAAGTTTCACAATCCGGTAGATTTGGGAAGACTTTCAGAATTATAAAGAACTATATTAAAAATATAATTGATGTAATTAATGTCTACCTGTCGGTCTTCTACGTATTTCCGTTGTAGAGTTTTCTTACTTAACTTTCTTATTATGCAATAAAAAAAATTTCGATGAAACATTAATACAAAGTTTGGAGAGAACTCTGAAACAATTACAGTAACTTTATTAAAAATGTAACTCTGTTACAGTTACATAAAATAAAACGTGACTAGTTACAGTTGCTTAATACGAAAAGTAATTAATTAGTTACTTTACTACTCCTAAAAGTAGCTACTTTTAGAAAGTTATGGAAAAATTGCAATTTGACCATCTTAACTTTTTCAAAGAGAACCAAGGTTAAAGGAACATAAGACCGGACAATACTGCAATTAGAATAAATAAACATTTTTTTTAAAATTTAATTTCAAAAAGATATCCATTTGGAAATTGATATCCGATCTGACAGCCTTCGGGAAAGGAAGATAACGGAATTAAACTAATGCTAAAACTTGTTTGTCCAATCCAGGGCTTTAGTTTGTCCTTGTTTGCCGATAAAAATAGAAAAAATGTTGCGTCGCACTGAATGTCCACACATATTTTAAAAAAATCAGTTTTCATCAAAATTTTACTTGTATTCTGATTATCGGCATAGGTAGATAAATTGTACAGTATCGTATCACGATCCGGTAGATTGAAATACTTTTAGAATTGTTGAAAAATATCGAATACTCGAAAAATAATTGATGTATCTATCAAATGTTTTATCGGTCTTCTACGTATTCCCGTTGCAAATTGCAATAAAATAATTTCTGATGATACTTAAATACAAGATGAAAGTTACTGCAGTAACTTATAAATGAATTTACATACTTAAAATAAATAACTTAAGTATTTAACGAAAGTAAAGAATTGCAGTTACTTTTAGAAATTTCAAGTTTATAAGAAAAATTGCAATTTACCATCAAACGATAATAATTTCAGTAAGTAATTAAGTAACAGCTATTTTAGTTCTTTTTGAACTGGTTGTTACCAATTACTTCCTCAAAAACATTTTTTTAACTCCACTGTCAAATTTTTCTGTATCCGCCCCTGACCCTCTTTTGCATTCTAATTTTTATAAACTTATTAAATTAAATTTTTTTAGAGTACAGCGGAAAAAAGAAAAATTTAATTGAATATATTTGCCTGCGGGACAAAAATGAGTTTAAAACTTTACTTATACTTTCAACTTACGTTATACTTTAAAAAAATTTGTGTTTTAAATTAGCATTTTAGCAAATTAAAATAAGCATGTTGTTCAGTAAATTTAGCAAAGATTGATAGTAAAATTTAAAAATTCCGCTAAGTTACAAAATTATAAACTAACACTTGGTATTTCGACGGGGGCGTAGCTCAGATGGTAGAGCGCTCGCTTAGCATGCGAGAGGTACCGGGATCGATACCCGGCGCCTCCATATTTTAAAAAATAAATTCGTTTTTATCAATTTAATTATTAGAACATTTTTAAAGCAATTTATTGTATTATTTTGGGTTTTCATTACGAATTTTTAATTGTTAAATATAAATCAACACATAATCGAAAAATCAACTTTTCGTTTCTTAGCGTAGAGGTTCTTTATGGGCTCATTTTGACTGTATTGGAGGATAGAATAGTTATTTATGCAACAAGTGTGAAAAGTAACACTTTTAAAACTAGTGGATTTATTTCACGAGCGAGTTGAAATAATGACACGTGTTTTAAAAAGTTTACTTTTCCCACGTGTTCACTATTTTTATTATTACGTGAAAAAATCAAATCTCATTGTTCAAAAAAAATTCACGTACTAATTTTTTACGTAAGAAGATGGGCATCGTAAATCTCTGGAACTACAAAAGGCAAACTTTTTTTAGTTTAAAGTCAAACATTTGAACATGGATACTGATTCAAAAATAAAATAATAACATTCACGCGCATAATATTTATAAATAAGCAGATCAATAAATTTCGGATTGTGAATATTATGAAATAGAAAATTTACTTGAAATGTTGGCATCTTATGAAAGAGTGAAAAAAAGTACTTTTTTCATGCCTTTGGGTGAAAAAAAGTAAATTTTCTATCACTGTTTCTAAAAAGTATAACTTTCGCACGCGTCTGATATTACAATATAGTGTAAAAATCGGATTTTTTTCACGCAATTATAAAAAGAAGATTATGATTGTGATTTTTGTAAATAGACTTAAAAACAAAACTATTTGAACGTAAATTTTCAAATATTGCTTTTTAGTTAAAACTGTGTTCTGCGAAGTATAATTAAATTTTCAATAATTGTAAACAACTATATTCCATATTACCCTCCA